>CM070820.1:17522768-18122768 GCA_036326025.1 Chrosomus eos | reverse complement strand
GGACACAGGCTTCACTCGGAGATTATAGAATCTGGCGAATGTGTTGGGTGTCGCCCAGCCTGCAGCTCTGCAGATGTCTGTTAGCGAGGCACCATGCGCTAACGCCCAAGAGGATGCCACACTCCGGGTGGAGTGGGCCGTCACACCAAGGGGGCACGGTCAGCCTTGCTGCTGGTAAGCCAAAGCAATGGTGTCCACTATCCAGTGAGACAACCTCTGCTTGGAGAGAGCTCTTCCCTTCAGCTTCCCACCATAAACAGACAAAGAGCTGGTCTGAGGTCCTGAAACACTGCGTCCTGTCTACATAGGTGCGGAGAGCACGTACTGGACAGAGCAGTGCCAAGGCTGGGTCTGCCTCCTCCGGGGGCAGCGCTTGCAGGTTCACCACCTGGTCCCGAAAGGGAGTGGTAGGAACCTTGGGCACGTATCCAGGCCGGGGTCTCAGGATCACGTGAGAGTAAGCCGGCCCGAATTCCAGGCACGCTTCGTCAACGGAGAATGCGTGCAGGTCCCCAACCCTCTTAATAGAGGCCAATGCAACCAGGAGCACTGTCTTCATTGACAGGAGCTTGAGCTCCACTGTTTGCAAAGGCTCAAAGGGAGCATGCTGCAGGGCAGTTAAGACCACTGCGAGGTCCCAGGAGGGAACGAGAGGGCGGCGAGGAGGATGTAATCTCCTGGCTCCTCTCAGGAACCTGATGACCAGGTCATGCTTTCCCACAGACTTACCTTCTATGAAGTCATGGTGTGCGGCGATAGCGGCAACATAGACTTTCAGGGTGGAGGGAGACAGCCTTCGCTCCAACCCATCTTGAAGGAAGGAAAGCACGACGCTGATCGGGCATTTCCGGGGGTCTTCTCGGTGAGAAGAGCACCAGCTGACGAAGAGGTTCCACTTCAACGCATAGAGGTGTCTCGTGGACGACGCTCTAGCGGAAGTGATGGTAGCCACCACCGGAGGTGGTAGGGTACCCAAACCTACCTGGTCCCGTCCAGGAGCCAGACATGGAGGCTCCAAAGATCGGGACGAGGGTGCCACAGGGTGCCCCGTCCCTGAGAAAGAAGGTCCTTCCTCAGAGGAATGGGCCAAGGAGTTGCTGTCGCGGGGAGTATGAGCTCGGAGAACCAGGTCCTGGTGGGCCAGTAGGGCGCAACCAAAAGGACCTGCTCCTCGTCCTCCTTGACCTTGCGCAGGAGATGCGCAAGAAGGCTCACTGGGGGAAACGCATACTTGCGGCCCCGCGGCCAGCTGTGCGCCAGTGCATCCGTGCCGAGCGTGCCCTCGGTCAGGGAATAATACAGGGCGCAATGGGTCGAGTCGTGGGAGGCAAACAGATCTATCTGTGCGTCGCCGAACTGGTCCCAAATCAGCTGAACCGTCTGGGGATGGAGTCGCCATTCGCCAGGGAGGGGCTGAAGCAGCGACAGCTCGTCGGCTGGACAGTTCAGGGCTCCGGGAATGTAAATAGCACGAAGGGACCTCAGATGCTTCTGACTCCATATGAGGAGGTGGCGAGCGAGTTGCGACATACGGCGCGAGCGTAGACCACCTTGATGGTTGATGTACGCTACTGTGGCGGTATTGTCTGATCGGACCAGAACGTGTTGACCCCTGAGCAGCGCTCGAAAGCGGTGCAGGGCAAGGCGTACGGCCAGCAACTCGAGGCAATTGACATGCCAAAGGCGCTGGGGTCCTGTCCAGGAGCCCGCGGCAGCATGACCATTGCACATGGCACCCCAGCCCGTGGCGGAGGCATCTGTCGATACGACAACATGCCTCGTAGCCTGTTCTAGGGGGACACCGGCCCTGAGAAAACTGAGGCTCGACCACGGGGTGAAGGTCTGACGGCAGCTCGAAGTAACTGGTACTCGGAGCGTGCCTTGTTGCCATGCCCACCTCGGTACTCGGTCGCGAAGCCAAAGCTGAAGCGGTCTCATATGAAGCAATCCGAGCGGCGTTGCCGCGGCTGCAGATGCCATATGCCCCAGGAGCCTCTGAAAAAGTTTCAGTGGAACCGCACTCTTGTCCTGGAACTGTCTCAGACAAGTCAGCAGTGACTGCGCGCGCTCGCTCATAAGCTGCGCGGACATGGCGACCGAGTCGATGTCCATACCGAGAAAAGAGATCCTCTGCACTGGGCAAAGTTTGCTCTTTTCCCAGTTGACCCGAAGGCCCAAGCGAGCTAGGTGCCGGAGCACAAGGTCCCTGTGTTCGCAAACCTGGTCTCGAGAGTGAGCTAGGATCAGCCAGTCGTCGAGATAGTTCAGGATGCGAACCCCGTGAACCCGAAGGGGAACAAGGGCTGCCTCGACGACCTTCGTGAAGACGCGAGGAGACAGGGCTAGCCCGAAAGGGAGAACCGCGTACTGGTATGCCTGCCCCTCGAAAGCAAACCGGAGGAACGGTCTGTGTCGAGGAAGAATGGAGACATGAAAGTAGGCGTCCTTCAGGTCGATCGCTGCAAACCAATCCTGGGCCGCACGCATTCGAAAATGCGTTTGGCAGTGAGCATCTTGAACGGCATCCTGTGTAAGGAGCGATTCAGCACGCGCAGGTCCAGGATTGGCCGTAACCCACCGGTTTTCTTGGGGACAATGAAGTAAGGGCTGTAGAAGCCGGACCTCATCTCGGCTGGAGGGACAGTCTCGATTGCACCCTTCGCCAGCAGGGTGGCAATCTCGGCTCTCATGATAGGGGCATTGCCACCGACCAAAGTGGAGCGAACTCCCCTGAAGCGGGGAGGAGACCGCGCGAACTGAATCGCATAGCCGAACCTGATGGTGCGTGCGACCCAGCGGGACAGACGGGGCAGCTCTAGCCAGGCTCCCAGGTACTGAACCAGCGGGGTCATGCGGGCAACAGGCGTCCCCCCGGAGGGGCAGCGAAGCGGAGTAACTGGCCCAGACGTGGGTGGCATAGCGGCCCGATGTGGGGGCACAGTTAGGCTCCGCGCCCGAACAGAGGAGGCCAGGGAAGGACCAGCGTTCCACGGGGGCGTGCTCTGTCGGGGGTCTGGCGACAGAGGGGGACAGGGCTGAGGCGGCCCGTGGGCGACCCGCCGTGTCAACCGCCTCTGGGACAGAGGGGACGAGGAGAGCGTGGCTTGTGGGCGGCACTCTGTGTCGTCCGAGAACTCTGTGAGCTCAGAGAAGAGAGGTTTGTTTCTATCTTTAACCAGTGTGAGGTGCCGCTCACCCGTGGGTGAGCAGCGGTTTTCGCTGGAGAAAAAGAACAAAAGATTAGTAGCATTAGTAGCATTAGTAGCAAGGAGTGGTCCTGCTACCATCTCCTGAGAAACAAACATCATCTCTGAGCAGCCCGTCTCAGGAGTGCCGCTTAGCCTGGCGTTTAGCGGGGGGCTGGGCTGGAGAGGGCTGTGGCGCCTTCCTACGACCTCCTCCGCGCCGTGGCCTGGGTGGAGGCTGCTGCGTAGGCCGAGCGGGAGGGGCGGGAGCCGCAGGAGGGCGCCCTCGGCGGCGAGCAGGCTGAGGATTCTGCCCGACCTGGCGGGTGGAGGCAGCAGCGGGCCGGCGGGGCAGAATATGCTTAATGGCCTCAGTTTGCTTCTGCGCGGTGGAGAACTGGTGGGCAAAGTCCTCCACCGCACCGCCGAAGAGGCCGGCCTGGGACAGGGGTGCATCAAGCAGACGAGTCCGCTCGGAATCCCGCATGTCAGCCAGGTTCAGCCACAGATGTCTCTCCTGGACCACAGCTGTGGACATCACCAAACCCAGGGAGCGCGCGGTAACCTTCGTCGCCCGGAGGGCAAGGTCGGTCGCGGCGCGCAGCTCATTAAATAGACCTGGGTCTGTCCTGCCCTCGTGCATGTCTCTCAACATTTGGGCCTGATAGACCTGGAGAGTGGCCATAGCATGCAGCTCTGTAGGTTTTAGCCACCATTTTAGAGGTGAAACCACAGGCTTTGGAGGGGTGCTTAAGCTCGCCACGAGAGGAAGGACTCTGAGGACACAGTTGCATCGCAACAGAGCGTTTCGACTGAGGGAAGCCCAGTGTACCCACGGGCAGCTGCGCCATCGAGGGGAGGAAAGGCGGATGAGACCAGCGAGCGGTCCCGAGAAGACAACGGGGTCTTCCAGGACTTCGAGATCTCATCATGCACGTCCGGGAAGAAAGGTATTGGGGTTGCCGTGGACGCGGGTCGGCGGCTTGGCCCAAAAACCAATCATCGAGGCGCGAGCGCTCAGGGCAGGGTGGTGGCCGCCACTCAAGCCCGATGCTCGCAGCCGCCCGGGAAAGCATGGCTGTCATCTCCGGATCCGATTCAGGCACAACCGTAATGCACACCAGAGGGTGGCAGCTGTGCTGAATCTTCACTTCCAGAAGATTCAAACCCACCTTGTGATGCTGCTACAGACATCAGATCATCCTCTGTAGCTTCAGCCGAAGTACACGGGCCACCCGAGAGTAGACCCGCGGAAATCGACTGTTCACTAGCGGGCACCGTCATGCAGGGGGGTTTGACGCGTGGACAGATAGTCGGCGCTTTTTGCCAAACCGTAACCTCAGATCACCCTGGCCACCAGCCGAAGTAGCACCCCGCGAGGGGGCACTAGATCGGGGTGTGGCAGAGGGACTCTCGCTCTTACGAGCTCATTGAGTCTCGACCGTAATGACGCAATGGTCATGTTCTGACCATTCATGAACACGAGTCATCCACGAGCGCCGCTCTAGCATGCTCAATTTTTTTTTTTTTTTTTTTTTTTGCCCAAACACACTAGGCAACGCTCGTGCCCATCAGAGTCCGAGACCGATCTGCCGCAACCAGAAGTACACGGGCGAGGCATCTTTAAAAAGACGTGCCGCGTGCAAGCTCTTTTGTGAGAGAGAAACACTCAAGTGTTGAAGCGACCGGGGAGACACACACTCTCTGGCAAACCACTGCACAGATAAGCAGGAAGTGCGCGCCCCGCCGGAGATCGCCGTCACACCAACACTGAGGAACTCGTTTGTAAAGCTGACAATACAGAGATGGCTTGTGGAGTGAAGAAATAAACTTGGCTCCGAAGCGAAAACATATCTGCTAGATGCAGGACTTCCTCCTTATATACCCACGAGGTGGGGCGAGTTACGTCATGCAAATTCCGCAGACCCATGGCATTTCTTTGCCATTGGCTCGTTTTGTATACTCGAAGTTGATAGGCTTTCTATGCGAAACCCCATTCGTCGTCATCCGACGGAACTCGGAGTGACGAACGAAAGTGAACTGGCAAAGTCCTAAAACCTGAAAACCAGTAATGTTTTTTTTTTTTTTTTTTTTTTTTTACAGTTTTTGGTTAAATGCCTGAAACAACAACAGCTCAAGCTCAATATATTTTCGGTTTTGTTTTATTATGTGACATAAAATACATCATTAATACTCTTGAGACTTCCTTAAAGATTTTTATTTATCTTGAAAAAGACAGTTGTTAACAAGTGTCTAAATGGGACGACAGAGTTTGTCAGGCACATTAATGTCATCACGCAGAAGAGGTAAACTCATCTACTCACTAGTCTGCTTTGCAAACTATTCTAACTCAAACTTTCCAACTTGTAGGTTTTAAATAAAGATTGAAAAAGCTGTTATTAATTAAATCTTATTAATGGTGACATTGAAGTAATGACCGTATGTAGTTTGCCTACATGTAGCTTTTTACTTCTGGCGATTGTATTTAAGCATCAACAGTAGCGTAGTGTTGTTTGGTGATGCGAAGAGGATAAATTAGTACAAAGACTATATAGACAATTAATATTATGCTTTACCAGTAATGACAACAGGTGAATCAGTACCTATATGGCCCAAGAACCAGAAAAAGCCTTAAGACAGAATTACAGACAAAGACAAAAAACTAGAGTAAACATCGGTACGTCATACACAAATGGGAAAGATTTGATGATGGAAAAAAGTAGTAGTGATGCCGAAGTTGCTTTTTGTTGGACAGGTAAGGGAATTAATTATTTTGTAGACTGCTCTCTAAGGGTGTTTTCATACCTGGCTCATTTGAAGCATTTGTTTCTGAACCTGGTGCATTTTCTCCCTTAGTTCTGTTTGTTTAGGCATATATGAACATGGCATTCGTGCTCGGATACACACCAAAACAATCGCTCTGAGATTGCCTGACCGATGGCTACATTTGTAAGTGTTTGCATGTATCACGACAGCTACAGATAAAGACACAATAAGCTCGGAACGAACTTGTCAATCCATCTTAAAGGTGCTCTAAGCGATGTCGGGTGACGTCACTTCTTGTTGATGTTTAAAGTATTTTCAAACAAAACGGAGGCTAGCTAGACCTTCCCTCCTCTTCATCCGCGCACTAACACCCCAAATCCTTCTTGTCGGTTATTGGCTGGAACAGTTTGTTATGTTTCGTGGCGCAGGTTGCTACAGTTTGTGGAGCCTGGGGTGTCTGCAGAGACCACGTTTTTTACAGTGTGTTTAGGGGACATGCAGCTAGGGGATAGTGAGGAGATGTTTGCTGTATGTGACAAAAAAAATTGACCTAAAAAACGTGTGACATCACTTAGAGCACCTTTAATGGATGATGCAGAGACACTCTGTAAGAGGACAGCTTTACTCACATGACCTGCATAAACACATTTTGGTACGCTTTGAAATGTCGCCTTGTAAAAGAGAACCGAATCAAGAAGGAAATGCAACTTTGTAACAAATTAAGTCCCTGTTTCGGAACAAAGCACACAATCTGCTGGTCGAAAAATGCCCTAAAACTCACTAGTATCAGTGTAATTTACATAAAAAAGAGACGTTCATGTTAAACCACGAGGATAGATGGCAGTGGAGCATCTAACACCAATGTGAAATCGATACTTAAAGTACAAAAAGAACAGTGATGCTAACGCAACTTAAATAACTTTTGAATGCACCTTTAAAGTTGCATAAAAATGAAGTTTTTTCTTTCTTATTGTGATGTATATCAGAGTGAACAGCTTTTTAAACAAGAAAAATGTAGGGTGGGACTAGACTTTTGGACTTTAGTGTTTTGCAAATGCTCTCATGAGTTACAGGTTGCTCCGGCCTTGCACTGTAAACATGTCATCGGAGAAGAGAAGAGATGTTGTTGCAAGAGTTAGAAGTTATTCTAATTAAAGATTATGAGGGCTTACAAAAAATATTAAAGAATTTTTTAATTATATATAAAACTCCCTAGTTAATGACATTAACCAGCTAGCTGGTTGGTATTACAAGTCGAACTCCCAGACTATCTCTTGCTAGAAGTTCCTTTTAACAAATGCTTTAACAAATCTCTAAGTCTGAAGGAACAGTGACTTAAGGCATTAGTGCATTACACAAGAGACAAACTGAACCAAACAAATAAATGTGTACACTTTGTAAACATTGCCATCTACTAACACTCTAAAGCAGTATTATACTATTTATTCCTGTAATGATCCCACATAAATACACATGAGCAACATTATGAACAATGCGAACACATAAGCCATGCTGAGTATGTGTAACAAAACCAACCTGTGAGCACTTTGTGCATGAGCCAATCCCTGAGGAACGTTCTGTTGATGATGTCCCATAGCCAGTCAAAGTGGGTTAGGATATAGTGGACAACATTAGGACTGGGCTTCAGGAGCCGAGAGACTCGAGACCAAAACTCAGCTGAAGAAAAGTGAGGAAGAAAAGAGGTGGAGAATGTGAATCTAATAAAGAATGAGAATGTGCAACTGTTTGGGATTGTAAACACGTGTCTTGGAATTCCTTTAAAAAACTTGTATTCAAACTGGGTTGACACTAAATTCAGCAATCTAATTATTCTAGAAAATAAAGCTCTTTCAAAAAACATGCATCATTGTTTTGGTTTTTGTCTTTTAACACAGTCATACCAACACAAACAGCATATGGTAACTTCACTGAAACTTTGCAAAACCTTTTATTGAGCCAGATCACATGAGCTAAATAGTTGAGAGAGACAGGAAGTAGAAACATAAAAAGAGAAACGGAAAAGGAGACAGACAGCAAGGCTGGCTTGGGGGTTCTGGGAGAGTAAAAATTGGTTCTGAGCCTTTCTCTCTGCCAGGAATAAGCTGGCACAGATGTTGGACTGTGTCAAAAGAGGTATCTGCTTCCAAAATATCTGTGGTAGTTTATTGTTCTGTTTAAATCATTCAGCAAATGTATGTGCCGCCATTATGTACACACAGCTTAATTTACAGCTTAGGTTATCAAAACGAAAGAAATGGTAGCCTAAAATTTCAGGTTAGGGTAAAACATTACTACCCAGCAAACACAGAACGTTCCCCTAACGTTCCCTAATTGTCCCATGTGGTTATTTTTTTGGGAACCAAACAAGAACATTATAGGAACGTTCCATGTAGGTTATTTTTAGGTTCCATTTTTATAATGTAAGGAGAAAGTTCCGAGAACGTTCCCCTAACCTTGAGGGAAAGTTCTAGGAACGTTCTGGGAACCAAAAACTAACGTTCCCAGAACCTAAATTTGTTTGCTGGGTATTACCTGTAGCTCAGTCCATCATTAAGTCAAAGAGTACAGTACAAATATACAGTCAGAATGAGATAAGAGCAAGATACATACGTATAGTGCAATTTTCTCCATAGTATCCTGTTCTGGTGCAGTCACATTCATATCTGTCCATGCCATATCGAACACAAATCCCTCGGTTTTGACAAGGGTAATAGCAACAAGGATTCACTGGAGAAAACAAGTGTGGAAATACAAATTTAAGAATCTGTTTAAGATCTGCTGATCTTATATCCTTCATAACATCACATGAAAAAATATGGGGAAGTACATTGTATTTAGCATTTAAAGTAAAGATGATGACATCAGATGATTGATTCAGTTAAGCAAAGATTTTAGCAAGAGGTTCCTACCAGACCTGTTCTCTTTATTGTAAGTCAAATGAGTCAGATTTTACTGAGACTCTCACCCTTTGTCTTTAATAGGTCTTGGAGCCCCTTCCCATTCTTTGAATAATTATGCTTATTGGATTAGGACTGGTAACACTCAGGAATCTGGGGCGGGTTCCTATACCTGGATACCTGTATTTGCATGCTTTGTTTAAGGTCAATAAAGAATCCCGCTGAAGATATAACCGAGTCTCCTGGTCTTCACTTCTGAGTTTCCAACACAAGCCATAATACAACGTCAAAGTTATAAATTGCTTAACACCCCGGCGCTTCCAAATCTTATTTACTACAGAATTTCAGACATAGTTTAGATCTGAGATTCTATCTTACACAACCATTATGACATGCCTCATCAGGGCAAATGCATCATGTGTTTTTGTATGCAGTTCTCAGGATTTCCAGGATTTTAATTTTTAACACTTTAACTGGAAGATATGATGGATTCATGTTGTTATAATGGTAATAAATGGTTTTGTAACCATGGCCGAAATGGTATGAACTTCTGCACTAATTTGTTTCATGGTGTCAAATGTAACATTTTGAAAAAAGTGAAATTATCAGTATTGTACAGTCACAGTGAGTTGGTAAACTATGCTTTTGGTGACATTTTTTATACATTTCTCACAATACTATTAATGTATTCTCAATAGGAATGAGACAAGGGGCTTCCCCTGATAAGGCTTATTCATAAATACAAGAAACATCATATCTTCGCCCATGGTTGCAAGTGGCATAACTCTCTACTTCTCTTGACAACATCATGTTGACACAGCCTAAAAATAGAGGAAATTTTGAATGAAATGTGGTTACTGTGCACAAATTGTGTGGCAGATAACCAAAATCATCTACTCTCTCCAGTACTTTCCATCACTGCATTACTGAACAAACTTCATCTAGCTCATGCAACAGTGAGCAGAGAAACACAACCATTACCTGTGAAAACTAGGATAACTACTAATCTATTTCCAAAACACAAAACCTCTACACTTTATATTTTAGCGAACTAAACTATGTAAACAGAGAGACTGATGTAACAGAGAGATAACATCCACAACTACCCAGCCAAGATCAGACTTGTTCATTGCTGCTTACGCATTCCTCCATGAGGATGAAAGGAAAAAGAGTCATGCTGTAAATTTCTAATAAACTTTTTGAAACATGTTGTGCGATTTGACAGGCTTATTAATACCCAGACAATACACAAAAGGTTTGCTTTTTATATTCATACAATAATTAATTCATTTTTGTTGAAATGACTTGAGCATTTCGCCATAATGACACTTTGAACATAATAAATGAACAAATGACACTTTGATGAAAGCTAATTTAAGGTTTAAAATTCAAAGTATGGGCTTGTTCTGATTTAAGCATATGCCTTAGAAAAATGAGTTTGAGAGAAAATATTGAGAAATTAAAAATTGTCACAGTCTATTGAAGCACAAAACTGACTTGGTTAAAATAATATGAAAAAGAAACCCTACTAAAGTTGAGTTTACCTGACCAATCTAAATAAATACTGGTTAAATAAAAACATGTTATGTTTTTTTTTTTTTTTTTTTTTTTACCATAACACAAATAATGGAGATATTTACCATTGTTTAATGAAGTTGGGCTTTCTTCACTTTCTTCACCAACACATAAAGAGAGACTCAGCAGCAGGATAAATGTCCACTTCAGGAAAAAGTTAAACGCTGCAAAGCAAGATATCAGATAGGGCTTGCCACAAAGTTGATATATAAAACTTAAGAGATTTAAAAATGTGAATTGCTCACCTTTCATTGCAGTTTGGAACGCAAAATTAATTAAATAAAAAAATACGATTAGGCTACAATACCAAAGCTCAAAGAATTCAAAAAGTGGTGTTAAAGGAAAAAACTCCAAATAAATATTTCCATGTCGTTTATCTTCCCATGCAAGCCTTCATGCCAAAGTCAGCTCGTGCAGGGACTCGCGGGGCTTTTAGCAGACTGATAAGAAAATAGGCTATCGTTCAAATGAAACGTTAAGAGCGACAATTAAAACATAAGAGCCTTACTGGAAACTACACCCTTTCGCCTCAGACTAAACTCGCGATTAAAACCCTTAATGCAAAAACTAAAAGGGATCTCGCCTTGTAACAGCTAGTTCAGTTTTGAGAACAAATTGAGAAGAAAAAGAATGAGTTTACTGCTGCGCCACCCCGTGTCTGAATCTGTTGAGCAAACACTCGACGCGCGTTATACGTGCACGCGCAACCTATGGCTCCAATATGTAGGCTACTTATAAACAAAGATTTTTATCAGCGGAACAAGGATTCATGAAGATTAATCAGATACAGGACCATGTTTAAAATTTAATAATAACAATGCTCATTTGGGGGGTTGAAAACTCATTTTATTTCAGCGCTTTGTCTAAACTGAAGGACTGTGTTCAAATGTTACAAATTGTTGTGAATACCACAGTATTTTTCAATGTTATTAGCTACAAACAACAAAGTATCAAATAGATTCCAATAAACTTTGTTACTTCATGCAGAGAAAATCATTTTATGGTCCAAACATCCAAGCTTTGCAGTTGCTGCAGCAACAACAACAACAACAAACACTTTGCTTAATAATTATAACATTTTATAGTCTATTTTATTGTGGCTACATGTGTAAACATGAAAATATATATATTCAATTTACAGAAATGTCAAATTGTATTACAAATGACACAAATAAATTGTGCATATCACGTCATATGCAGCTCATTTAGCAAATTATTTTAATCGTATGCATCCCATTTCAGCAGGCAGGTATTTTAACATGGTTCAAAATCATTGCTTACCATTATGGCTGTATGCCCTGTGTAGGAGGCTGAACTTCAGGGAAATTATAAGGATGGCCACACTGCCCTCTTTTCTGAAAGGAAAAGAACATGGCATGCATGTAAAATTCAGGCAATTACAATACTAATACAAAATATATTGACAATCTTGGAGAAAAGGTGTATATCTTTAATTGAACTTGTTTACACACTTAGGCCTATAGAACTGACCTTAGACCTTAGGCATTAGAACTGACCAACACATTGAGAACAGTTTAAAAGGACTCGCAAGTAAGAAGCCTCCCAACTTTTACGATGAGAATTTTTTTACAATCTCTGTCTGCTCCACCACACTATCACACCCTCAGCCCCTCAAGGACGTTTTCAATTACCATTGTAAACATCCCCGCTCTTTCCAACCACAAAATCACAGAAGACCAAAGAATATCTTCACACAGCCTATAGCTAAAGTGATTTGAGCACTTTCAACTATTGAGAAATGTGCTTTTCAGCATTAATCAAATCATCTACTTCTCCTGCACTTCTACATCAAACCATTTTTTGCCTTCATAATTTAATTCCTGAACATATAAAAGCAGTTCTTCATCAGATCTGTAGATGATGCTGTCAGCTGAACCAGTTTATGCAGCATCACAACACCCCCATGGCTAACTGGATGTTGAAATCTAGTGTTTAATGATTACATAACTGCTACACAGCTAAACATATTCAAACAAGTGTTTGTAGAATAACTGACTGAACTGATCAACAGGAAAGTACATGTAAACACCTCTCTGGCATTCCGTATACTGTAAGCACTGCGAGTAATTGATGATTTGTCATTTAGAAAGAACCTTATATGGCTCATAAGCAGTATATCTTTCTAATTCCAATATGACTGATTTTGCAGTGAGACATTTGATTACATCTATTCAAAAACAAATTGTCTTAAAAAAGTTTACTTTAATGCCAGTGAAGGAAAAAATAATAGCAGTGCGTCATAAAGATGGATGGATGGGTGGATGTGTCCCGTCCTCTTTGGTTAAAATCCAAATTTGAATTTCACTGATAGTTCAAGTGTTGTGAGAAGCAATGAGTGTGATTCACAAAGTATTGCACGTTATAAAAATAATTTGAAAGCTATCAGGTTACACATGTGTATCTTCCTCTAATTACCATGGCTTGGTTAATACTGTCAATGTAGTTACTGTATACTATAGGGACAACAGTTGCAAAATAAGGGGCAGTTGCAACATGACTTATTTCACCAATCGGAAATGAGAGAGATTATATACATGTGCCACATGCTTTGTTAGCCCCTCTTCCATACCTGGAAGAAAGCAACCACATATGTTGGTTGAGCATCTTTAAAAAAAAAAAAATTCAAGTTTAATTTCTTAATGATCAGATTTTTTGTCATACAGTGTAAACTGTTTGCGTGAAGCATTATGAAGTCATATCATCATAATGTTTTCTTAGCTCTTAAAAGGCATGTGTCAAAGCTATTGTGTCAAGCTAACATAGTGTTATCTGTCAATGTTACAACACACTGTTGCAACTGTCCCTCACACAACATTGAAGTAAACCCTTGTCATAGCATAACTGTCAAAGGTGGTTGCAGGAAGGTAGAGGAAGATAAGTATATCAAACACTATGTTATGTAAATGATGATAATACGAAGAATAACAGACAGAAGGACCACACACACAAATGCAACGTAACCAAACAGAGAATGAATGTGAGGGATCAACTTAACATGGGATAATTAACAGAACACAGATTAAACCAATTGAACAACATTGAGGAGCGGGAAAACTGAACAACAAACTAAAAGTCTATAATAATGACACTAACAGAAAATAATGGTGACAATAAGATTATAATTGTATGTGTTATATAAATAACCCCTGTTAATAGTCAGGTATCTCCCCTTTTTTATTTAAGTAAAAAACAATCAGACTAGGCATACATTTGATCTGCTCTGTTTTCAGTGTGCCAGAAGAGAGGAAATGCTCAACAGATATAGGGGTATTATTAATTTTCAGTGTTGATTTTGATTTAAAAATATATATTTTGTTTAAATTTATTGTAATAATTTACCAAATCCTGGTTGTAACGTACACTTGAAAACGTTTTATTTATTTTAATAGTCTTTGTATTGTCTTCATACAGCCAATTTAATTCAATGAGATTTACTGTCTGTGCACAAGTAAAATAAATAAATGTGAAAATTATGTTAAAGAACAGTCCCTGTGGATTGTTGCAACTGTCCCCTATATCGACTAGTTGCGACATTTGACATTGTCTCAATACAAACAGTCTCTGAAAAAACTCAAGGAAATGCATAAAGTGTTGCAACAGTATCCACTCTCTAAAGAAATAGAAACATTACTGGAAAAAAATGCATTCATTTACAACAAAACCAAGTTACTGAGTGTTGGTTTTAAAAGAAGTCATTTCAACAATAATTCTTGAAGTCTATTAATTAAAGATATTTTGGCAGTAAAGAGGTTAGAGATCTACAACCAAATCTCACAGATATTTGAAATACACTGTATAAATATAAAAATATATTTATAGAATATTTAATAATAAACAATGCAAGCTTTATTTTTTTAAACCAGCTAAACCATGTCAAGTGCTGGCAGACAAATGCCACAAAATGCTTGTATTGAATTTTCTGTCTATGTTCTTTGATGATGGCCTTATTGCATTTGACTGACAGTTGAAATGTATACACTCTGGCTGTCTCCAATCCTGAACTTTTCAAGTCATCCTAATTATGGACTTTCGCTGTTCTCTTATTATATGGTACATGATAACAATTCTGAAGGGCTAAGAGGTTAAGATCGATAATTCTGTTATAATTTGACATAAGTGTAGCATTAGCTTCCATATTCAGGATTTGTGTGAGTGGTAGCCTAGGCTATTTGGTGACACGGGTTTTAAATCCCAGTCTCTCCTCATCGCTTCAAATAGGCTATCCTCGCGCACAGAAATGGTAAGTAGATGGAATTAATTAAGTTTTCACTTATTTTAACTTATTTATTACGAAATATATTTTAACTTGGGTATTCTAAATATATTTTTCCAAAGTCGAACTATCATTGTCGGAGTTTAAGGGAGAAAGGACCTGTTTTGACATCGAGGTGTTTATCGACATCATCTTCATTCATTTGCGCGCGCTGCGGGACAGAAATTGTGGACCGACAAGTTCTGAAGGTGCTTATGAACCTCACAATGACGGCGAAAGATTAATGATAATAATTTTTTTTAACATATAATGTGCATTTAATAGACTACTATATTGAAGGAATACGACACATCCAAATATGTTTGAGCATTTAAAGATATTTAACGTTATTTCTTCTCAGGTGAATGGATTAACTTGGCACCTGAAATGTTTGCAGTGCTCGGTGTGCGCAGTTTCCTTGGGTCACCATAACAGCTGCTTTATCAGAAATAAGGATATTTTCTGTAGAAAGGATTATAACAGGTAAAGTGTTTATTCTTTCCCACCCCAAGCTTTCCTCCATTTCTTGGGATTTTCATAATTTATTTACATGTATGTGTTGGCTGTTGACAACAATAGCTACTGCACGTGCTTATAAAATTGTAGCCTACTGTATTTGATAATTCAACACAACATAAATGGTAAAAGGTTAAAAAATCTTAATTTAGGCCTATAATCTATCTAATCTAATATAGTCATAATATAATATGTCAACTTATAATAAAGCTTTAATATCAGGACTTTCACTATATGTCCTTATTTTTTTTAATGAAAAGTGTAAGTACAAACAGCAACGTGAATTATATTACTGAAGAAGAAGAAAATTGAGAAAACTGAAGTTCTGAAAACTCTTAAAATTAATTATTGTATTACAGAATGATGTAGTATAACAGTATGAAAATAATATATGTTCTTTTCAGTACTTTTGGCATAAAATGTGTCCGATGTGGCCATCAAGTCAGTGCAAATGACTGGGTTCGGAGGGCAGGCAACGGCATATATCATCTCACCTGCTTCGCTTGCTTCTTCTGTAAAAGGCAGCTTTCTACAGGGGAGGAGTTCGGCTTGATGGAGAACCAGGTTCTCTGTCGCAGTCACTATGACATAATGCTAAACATACAGCCCATATCAGACAATGGTAATTTTTGTTTGCATTTTATTTCGTAAAACCAACGTAAAAGGACATTAAAACAATATCTTATTAAGTAAGAACATTAAACATGAGGCTATTTGTATCAAAACAGGAAATGATTTGTACAGAGCCATACAGTATCTCCCAAAACTGCCTAAAAGACCTCGTACGTCATTCACCTCAGAACAGCTTCAGGTACACTTCAGATACTTTTTCTCTACCTGTGGTAAAAGATATTGCTGTGTTCATGTGCTTCTGAATATTTTTGTAAGTCCAAGGCTTCATCCTAAACCACAAATAAATGTGTACTACTCATAAATCTTTGCATATCAGATTGGGCTTGCATGTGTATTTGCTTTATACAGATTATGCAAACCCACTTTATCCAAGACAAGAACCCTGATGCACAGACTCTGCAGAGGCTGGCAGACATGACTGGTCTGAGCAGAAGAGTCATACAGGTCCAGAGCATTTCAGTTTCTAGTGACTCACTCAATTGAATTGTTCTTTTTAGCATGTTAATTAAAAATAATTATAATAATTAACCACTATTACTGAATTTTTGTAGGTTTGGTTCCAAAACTGTAGAGCCAGACAGAAGAGGAACCCACTTCATGACAGCATTCCTCCACGGGACGGATACCAGACCTCTGCAGTGCCCTTTTTGTCAGATAACCGGTACTTCTTGCCCTCAGGCAGACCCGAGACTCACTGAGACTGTCCTCTATTTCAGCATGTGCTCCTTGAGATCTTTTGATGTATAATAATTTATGTGGGGATTGTTTGATTTAATGGCTGATTATACTGTTCAAAAGTTTGGGTTCAGTAAGATTTCTAAAAAGAAATGATTACTTGTTTAAAGGTGGGGTATGTGATTTGGAAAACGACCAGCAGATTTTGAAAATACACAATTCAAATGGTCCTACCTTCTTTCCTCCAACACTGGCCCTGACTGGGTCATTTTTTCGAGTTTTTCGAGTCCTGCCCGTTCCACAGATGATTAAATTGCTTAATTTTCATTTCAGTGCTTTTAACTCAGTGGCTGTAAGTGGGTTAGGAATAGGATTTCAAGTTATTTTGAAAAAAAATGGACAAAAAATAGAATCACATACCCCACCTTTAAGCAAGATGCATTAACGTGATCAAAATGACAGTAAAGACGTTTGTAATGCTATAAGATTTCTATTAGCCTATAAATACTTTTAAATGCGTTTTTTATTATTCAATCATGAAAATATGCATCACAGTTTCCATAAAAATATTAAGCAGCATAACTGTTTTCAGCATTAAAAATAATAAGAAATGTTTCAGAAATCAGATTTCTGAAAGATCGACACTAAAGACTAGATGAGTAATGAGGTTAATCACAGGAATAAATTACATTTTGAAATATATTTGTTACATTATAAAATATATATAATCAGTTAATTTAAATTGCAATATATATGTGTGTTTTTACATTATTACTGTTTTTTATTTTGGTTGGATAAATGCAGCCTTGGTGAACATAAGATAACATAAGACAATAAAAATAAATAAATAAACGTAACAAAATATTGCTGACCTCAAACGATATATCGTGTCTACCACATTTAAAAAGTTATCTTTTATTAACAATCCTTTAAGAAACATCAGTTATGTTAAGATGGTTCTGTATTTATTACATTTCCAATTATTATCTGCAGGTTTATATTTACAACTGTTATCTTTATAAGATAATATTGAGTTCAAAGGATTTTGACTGGAAAATCGTAAAATGGTGACTCTTCAATAATACGGAACACATCTGTTTCTTTAGTAGTCAGTATGTCCGGTGACATTTTGATGCCAAAAGTTGCTCAAACCGTGAGATAAAATGAACCGAGACACATTTGACTTGATTGTGATTAGGCTTCTCCAACTGACATCTAGTTAAAGTGTACTCTTTTCATGTATTCATTTGATAAAAAATGAAAAAAAGAATGCCAAGCTTGACATATTTCTATTTAGTCTCTGTCTGTCTGATTGCTAAAAAAATGGTACAATTTTCTGACTGCATCTTAATATCCACAGCCCTGGCGACATTTGTTTTCTTGCACTCTAGCAATAATTGTCAATTATCTGTCAGTTCATCTAAGGACCCAACATAATACAGCCATCAAGGTATTTTATTCACTCATGTTCATTGGTATGTTATAATTCCAGTGGACGTTGAAAGTCTCCATTTTCTTCTGTGTGTGTTTAAGGGCAATCACAATTTAAAAAATGTCCAATCAAATAATGACCATTAAACTAATCATTCAGTGAGCAATTCAATGTTGACCAGGCCGGCAGTTACAGGCATTGAATACTGCATGATGCATTGATTTACTGCACTGTCCATTAATGTCACCATTTCTTGAAAGAATCTCATAGGCTTGTATTGATTTGGACACACTTAAGCTTTACAATAAGTCTCAATGGTCAAACACCAATCAAAAACTGCTTGTCCTTTCTAGTCATTTATGGGTAATTTCTTTCCTGTAGTGCACCTTTAATGTCCACTATACAATTACTGATACATTTTTAAAGTGTACTATTTTTTTGTTGCTGTAGTGTACAATACCGTTCAAACATTTAAGGTAATTTTTGAAAGAAGACGGCATTGGTTTAATCAAAAATTCAAAAAGAACAGAAATATTCTGAAATATTATTAAAATTTAGATTTGAATAAATTAAAAAAATGTAATTTATTCTTGTGATGGCAAAGTTGAATTTTCAGCAGTCGCTGAACCAGTGTCACTTGATCCTTCGAAAATCATTCTAATATGCCGAATTGGTGTTCACGAGTGCACACTTAGGCCTATATACAATTAGAGGGGGTAAAGTTTAATGCGTATTTGGCGTGCTGTCCGGGGGGAGGGCTCCGAGCTCTTAGTTCGGCCCGAACACAGATGTAAGACTATAGAAGTGTGGAGAAGGCGCGGTGGAGCTGCTAAACTGTCAATGGATTGAGGTGAGACTGTCTATATACACACCTCTTATCATTGATTGTTGAGTGCTCTCCACCCTGTTAATTATCTGAACGTGCTCCTCCCAAATTTTGTTAATAAAACATCATTTAAAGAGACATTTCTTATTATCATCAATGTTGAAAACCGTGTCTCTTAATATTTAGAAACCTTGACACATTTTCAGGATTTTTTGAAGAAAGTTCAGAAGAACAACATTTGTTAAAAACCTTATACATGTTTTTACCATCACTTTTGATCAATGTAATGCATCCTTGCTGAATAAACGCATTATTCAATTGTCATTTCTGTATATACACCATATGTTAACGTATGTTTATAAAGGTTAAATCATTTTTAGTTGTGGTTGTTTTATCCTTGCACAGTCAGCACAACATCAGTGTGCCATTTCAGTTGTGCCCACATGATGGTGCTGACTCTATTTACAATAGTGCATGTTATTGATGGAAGGGTTGCCTTTACTGATATACTTCTGTTTAATCTATTTAGATAGAGGGGGCATGGTGTCAATCATTTAGTTACATCAAAGTACCATACATCACCATCTTATGCACCACTATTATACTTCACAGGTCTACTTCACAGAATACGGTATTACTGTAGCCGAGAAAATGTCCAAAAAACATGTTTTGTTAACGATAAACTATCTCATGAAAGATGAAAAACACCAAGAATCAAATCTTGAATCTAAATACAAGATTCCATTCAGATTTTCAGCCACAGTGTGTGTTAGCTAAATTAGGTCAACCTCCTCCCCAAATCTCAATTCTCATAGGTTTTGCCTTTCTGCTCTCTTACTCTTTTCATTGTTTGAGCTTCTTCCTGGTTAGTGAGGCTTTGGAGAACCGTCTGTGTGGAGCAGTTCTCAGGTTACAGGTCATCGTATCCGCTGAATAGTGTCAATGTACAGAAATGGACTTTTCCCCCTTCTCCAAAGTAAATCAGGTTACACAAGATTCAGAAAAAAAATGGGTTATGGTTATTGCAGCTGTCCCACAGTGGATATGAAGTCACTTCTATTATAAACCGTAATTGTCAGTTAATTATCTTAAAGGGTTATTTCACCCAAAAATGACAAATCATGTACCAAACTTTTCTAATGTGGAACATAAAAGAAGGGTCAAAACAACAATGGACTCTTTTGAATTTCATTGTATTAACCTTTTTCAGAAATGTTTTGTGTGTGTGTGTACGTCTTACTAAGTCTTCATAATTTGTTACTGACATTTTTTCAAAATAAAATGTGCAATGTGGATGATGCCTTGGGAAAATATCATTGTGTTTCTTTTTTGGTTTCAGTCAGGAAATATCCTTTACCTGTGGACGGATGTGATTGGCTGGCAATAGACTTCCATAGTCAACAGCTCTTCAGGAGGAGTCCAAGCACATATATCACAGCAACTACAAATAAAAGCCAACAGTTCTTCTCTGGACAAAACCAACACACAGGCGCTGCACTACATTTGGATACCATACATGTAAGTATTACATTTCATCTTCGCAAACTTCTTACCTTTTTTGTTATTGTGTGAAGACAGGTATTTTGTCATTAAAATGCAAAAATTTCTTTTCAACATTTAAAGCGTTAAAGAGTTATTGGTATTCTGGGGTTTCCAGTTTTCATATGCCATAAATGAATGACAAGCTGCATTCAGAGTATAACAAAAAATGAATATTTATTTACCAACAGATCACATACAGAAACCCCCTCTCTGGTTCTGCGAGCACAATGACCTCCAGCTTCTCTATGCACAGTAACTCTCTTGGACGGCGGTCGTCTTTCTCCAGCATGTCTATGCGTGATTTTGGGGTTCGGGGACGCTCTAAAGTCCCAGTGTCTCTCTCCCCAGCCAGTAGTCTGTCTCTGTCTCGTTCCACCTCTCTGGGAAATGGCCTAAACATCCTAAGCAACCTCTCACTGAACGGTCTGGGAGTTGGTGCCAGTGACAAGGAGACCATGCAAGGTCTAAACGACCGACTTGCCAGCTATCTGGAGAAGGTGCGCACTCTGGAGAAGTCTAACGCTGACCTGGAGCTGAAGATTAAACAGTTGATGACTGAGCGATCACCCAAGGGTCACGACATCGAGGGATTGATGGCTCAAGCACATGCGATCGGACAAGAGGTTCGGTTATCTATATCTATCTAGACAATAACGTAGCAGGAATGTTCAGTTGTGTCTTTACACACAGTTACAATCAAACTTCTGCTCTCCAGGTGAGGAAAAAGACGCTGGACAACGCTCGTATAATGTTGGAGATTGACAATGCCAAGCTTGCAGCAGATGACTTCAGGGTCAAGTGAGTTTTGCTCTTTTTGTTCCTCATAATCCTTGAGAAAGATCCATTGTGAAATGTATTCAACCATTTTGTTTTCTAGGTTTAATTGGTATATTATATTATTTCTTTATAAACAGATGGGAGGCAGAAGCTTCCCTTTGCCAGTCGGTTGAGAGAGACTGCCATGCTCTGAGACGAGCCAAATCTGATCATGATCAGATCATCGCAACCCTCCGAGGAGACCTGGACAGTCTGAAAGAGGAGCTCTATTTCCTGAAGAAGAATCATGATGAGGTTAAACACACACAAAAAAACATGCTCTTATTAATATTTGTTAGTGTTTATAAAGTTTGCACATACATTTTTGTATGTTTATATGCTGAAAATAGTGTACAATATATATTGACAGCACAGCACCTGAAAATAATTTACTTACACAACTTATAAAAGTCTTTAGGAATCCTTAATATATATATATTATTATATATATATATATATATATATATATATAATAAATATATATATATATATATATATATAATATATATATATATATATGTATGTATAGTATGTATTATATGTATGTATGTATATATATATATATATTACCCAACTCTGAACCTAACCACTTCTTTACAACATAAAAATCTATAAACATACAGTGACGACAATGTTAGTTAGAATATCCTATTACATAGACATAGATCATGTTGCCTTCACAGTATATCAATATAGCAGATATAGCAACACCCTTATAAATTGTTTTCTTTAGATAAATATATAGAATAATCAGTGTGTAAAACACACACATAAACACACACACACCCATGTCCACAAACATAGAGTAGGGGAAGAAGTGTTTGGACAGACAGGTGTGGCGCCACTGAAATGTAGCATTTAACCATAAACCAGTGTTATTTTAGTATCTTACTATTATAGTTTATCATTGCATTATATAAAACATATCAAATCAACTTGCATTTATTTTTAAAGAAAGATAGCACAAATACTATTGTCAAATAAAACAACAATTTTTGGTTTCCCAAAGAACCTTTCAGTGAACAGTTCTTAAAATAATGTTTTTTTCTTAGTGTGAATTTCTTAAAAATCTTAATATTTTTCAACTAAAACTATATTGTATCTTCTCATCTATGAGTGAATGCACACATTTTTTAGTTTTTAATGTTACCACATTTTTTACCATGCTATTGCCTATTTAATTTTTTTTAGAAATTTTAAATGTTACAAGAACTACATCAAAGTGTGCATAAAACATATTTATCAATATTTATGAGAAATTATATTTGAAAATATAATTATATGAAATTTATGACTTCAACGGATTTAACTAAAGTCCTTTGAACCATATAGCATGACTATTCCCAGTGGCAAGGAAAAAGTGTGTGTGTGTAGGAAAGAGGCTAATTTATTTTTACACAAGTAATTTGAGAAGTAATTACATAAGTAAATATAACTAGGCCAAATAGATGGAAAAAAAAAGATAATAATTAAGCATTAGAGCAATTCAACAAGCTTTTTTTTTTCCAAAGACATTTGTCAATTTACTTCCATTAACACATATGCACATTTTCATGTTTGTACTAAAAACTATGGATTTTCTTTACCTTTTCTGGGTCAAAACAGACCCGAAAGCATTAAGAGGGTAGTGCAATTTTAACATTCTAATGAAAATTAAATCATGAAAATGATTTGTCCGTCTCCTTCAAGGAGAAGAGCGCACTGAAGACCCGTCTAGCCAACGAGCAAGTGAACGTGGAGGTGGAATCAGCCCAGGGCCCAGACCTGGCAGCCATCATGTCGGAGCTACGGGTGCAGTACGAGAGCATCGCACGGAAGAATAAAGAGGATGCTGAGATGTGGTATCTGAAGAAGGTCAGAGTACAATCCAACAGCCAACACACCCCAAACATCTATTTATAGACTGATGATTTGACTGCAAACACAGGTGTGTTCTGTAACACAATAAGCGCGTGTGGTGGGTTTATATGTGACAGCTGGAGAACGTGCAGTCGGAGGTGAAGGAGAGCAACGAGGCTCTGAGAAGTGCTCAGAGTGAGCTCAGTGAAAGACGACGCTTCCTGCAGGCGCTAGAGGTGGAACTGGACAGTCTCCGCAAACAGGTGATACCAATGAGCGTTTATCCTCACTGCTGCGTTCAACCTGGTCAGCGCTAATATGCTTACGTTTTTGCATAGGTTGCAGGTTAAACTGCTGCGGTTTGTATGACCACTGGATTTTTGCATCACATTTACCCCTATTGAGACAAATCATTAAGTAAAAGATATTAATATCACATGCTAGTATTTGAATTCAGAACACTGGGACATTGTGAATAGTTGTATCCCCATAATTCCAGGAAAAAGGTGTTTCCCACTTTTTTTTTTTCTTGACTTTTCCAGTTGTCTGGCTGGTCATGAACATGCTGCAAATGTGTCTTTCATTAAATATAAATATATATAAAAAAATGCTATATATAGCTATTATAAGACCACAAAATAGATGATTCCTATTCCTATGTAATACTTACATTTTGAGTGGCCAACTTCCTAAAATACAAAAACAGCTATATATTTTTATGAATAATAATCATGTTATTGTGTGACAAAAAGATGACATTTTATTATAAAGATGATAATAAAGAAAACAAAGTTGAATAAATTAAATTATTGGCTTTTACATGACTTGTCATCATGCTAAACCAAATTGTTAAATTATTATCTGGAGAATATTTACTTTTTATTAGGCTACCGGTCAATGTATTTGAGATTAAAATTTTGCTAACAACTGAATATTTTAGTCTTGAGTGATATACAAATATTTCTGTAAACTAATTTTCAAGTACTTTCTTGCTGCCCACTGGGGTTCCCTAAATCCTAGATTTTTAACCTCCTTATATATGATATTTAAGGAAGCAATGTCACTTTTTGAAGTAGAGAGAGGCAGTTTTTATATGTGTTATTTTGTTGCCTCCAGATCTTTGATCCCCAAGAGGCACTTGTCTCTAAAATGTTCTGCCGTATTTTGAGCGCTTTATATACAAGATAACAACAAAGTTTCCAGACATATAGATCAGTGAAATTATTTTAATGGCTACTACTTTTCTTCCATCCATAAAAAAATGGGTGCCATTTTCTTCCAAGATGAAATAGATTTCCCAAAGCCTAAACCCTAGCATCTCCCTGAAAAGCTCTGAATGTCTTTAGAACACAAAGGAGGTCGTTCAGTAGCTCGTATATGATTGGGAAGATACTGTATGTCCAAGATTGAATTGCTTGAACTCAAGAGGTTATAGCAAAAATAGATCTTCCCAACCTTCTTTCGACCAATTACTTTGTTTTATTACTCACTCCACTATCCTGCGGTTAAAGAGCAATGGATATGTCAGTGAGCTGTTTTAAGTTTTTATTTTTTAACTAGATCTGCAATAATTTAGTCCATAGTTTGTCAACAAATATCCGAATGTGTCAAGGTTAGCTCTTCAGCACAGGAAACCACACTCCCCTCACATCTGCTGTTCGTCCTCATGCAAACAATGTTTACTCCTGTGTAATAAATCATTCTGTAATACATGTGATGACAGTCTAAAACACATTGCATCTCATGGCCTGGACAGGTGATAAAGACCTTTCAGCAGCTTGTTCAATAGTCATTCACACATGCTGGTTTTAGATAAGGCAGTTCATGGTGATCACCTCTAATGATTTTGGCCTAAAACATTTCTCTAGAGAGCATAAGAGACTTCTTTAAAAACCTTAGAGAGACAGTGCACTTTGAGCTTTCACATTGAAAATGTTATGGATGTTATGGCCCACCTCAGGTTGGTGTTCTTGAGGGGAACCTCGGAGAGACGAATCAGAAGTACGCGATTGAGATTGAGCGTCTTCAGAGCACACTTTCACAGCTGGAGGACGAGCTCTCACAGCTGCGCCTGGACATGCAAAGAATCAAAACTGATTATGAGCAGTTACTGCGTATCAAACAGAACCTGGAGCTGGAGATTGCCACCTACCGAAGGCTGCTGGATGGAGAGGAAGTGTAAGAACTGAGAGAGGTTTCTCAAAGCTGAAAAAAGCTGTTTTCCAGATGATGCGTGATGATGTGATATTTTTTTCCTTTTTGTTTTCAGGATGAAAGAGATGGCCACTGCTAAAAGTAAGTCTGAATGGATAGTTTTATAGACTATAAAACTCTATAAAGACTTAAACTCAACATATATTCAGTTTATTTAATACTCGAAAAAACACTAGAAAAATTTGAATACCCTGCAACAGTTCATGTATATTTCAGTAATTCAAATTAAAAGGTGAAACTAATATGTTTAGTATATATAACTATATACGTGATTATACTTTTCCGGCCGACATTTCTGTATATAAAATCCTTTTTTTAATTGATTTCATGTAATATTCAAATTTTCTGAGATTTTGAATTTGTGGTTTTCAAAAGCTGTAAGCCATAATCATCAAAACTATAACTTGTGCACGATATTCTAATTTTTCGAGTTTCACCTGTACTGTTGATGCTTGTTTTCTCGAGTAGTGGTTTTGTAAACTCCACCAAAACTTTAAATTTAATATTCTTTTCCCTATCTAAAATTACAATAATATCATAATTTTGGCATAGCTTTTAAAATAAGTGGACACAATGAAACAGCACTGTTGTACATTTGACTTTAACCTAAAATGTCAAGTTGAGTCAAGTTGTTACTTGAATATGTTTTATTAAATAGAAAGTTTTACGTAAAAACTTTTCTTGGCTAAAACAATGGTTTGATTTATAACTTGATATATAACATTTGTTGGAATGGTTTAATATTGTACATTAGATTTGAGATATTTGCAGTTTTGAAAATTTTGCCATGAATTTTGCTGACAGTATGACAATACGTCCTGCTAATCATTGAACTCTATTTTTTTCCTTGTCAGTAACAATGAAAATGTTCAAAAAAAAAATGTATTTGACAACACAACTCTTTGAGAGTAACTCTGCACAATAAATTAAGGGATGTGACCTAAATAAGACCATTGAGTAGTTCATTTGTAAAGATTTAAACCTATTTGAAAAAGATTTCGCATAAATTCTCATGCCTCTTAGTTTTAGCATTGTTTTTTTTTCTGCCTTTTGCAGAAGAGCCTGAAGTGAGAACCAGGAAGATTGTCAAGGTGGTCACCCAGACCATGGTAAATGGAAAGGTGGTGGATGAATCCAGTGAAGTTGAACAGATTGAAGAACGAAAAAAGTGAGTCTGGCTCAAAAGTGTCACCGATATCCTTGTGATAAGTGTAGACAAAGCACAAAACATCACAAGGCTATTATCAGTGATCTGTTCATCATTTCACCAAAAAAGTGAATAAACATTTCAGTTATTACAAAGTAGTCAGCTGTCTTGATTTTTTTCTTCTATACAACTCTTTTTCATCATGGTAGAAATTGCCACATAAAAGCTAAGGCTTACAAATCATACTCTCTCTTAATTGTCTGAGTGTCTTTTTATTCTCTTGCATTTCACTGTGAAGCTTGTGCGCTGATATTATTTCTTCTTCACTTTTATAGGTCTGATTCTGTAAGGCGAGTCGCAATAGAGCGGGTCATTTAAAAGTAGCACAGACCGAAAGTCACAGTGAAACTAAATACATGCGATACTAGCTGATATCCTGAATCAACTACTAGTTTTAGAGGCAGTTGTAAATATGATCTGAAAATGGGGATTTGAATCTGTCTGGTCACAGTGTGAGAAACCGAGGGGAACGACGAAATCAAGACGGCCTCACTTTGAGAACGATGACCGAAAAAGCCCTGACACCAAACCTCTGTAGTGTCAAATGTCTTGCTTTTGTGAGAGTTTCTGGGCGAAACATCCAATATACTCCCACCCCATCAGTCCTGATACACAAGAGCTTTGGTTTGCTATGATATTCTTTAGACATCCCAGAAATATAACAATTTGAGCACTTAACAAATGTATTAAAGGCATAAACAGCCTGGCTTTCAGTATACAAAGATTGTGCATAGATGTGAGATCCAGGCTTAATGGATGCGAGTCAGACTTTGTTATTCATTTTTAGTGCTGACTAAAACATTAACTCAATGAAATGTTTCTATTTATCATTTTTGATTTACATATTTAGGTCATATTATGGAAATGTAACAGTCATGTTAGAACAAGAGAACCAAAAACCACACTCTATTAATTTTAAATCTGGGGCAGATTCAGATATGAAAGTTTTTTTCCCCCTCAAACAATTCACAATGTTTTTACATCTATGTCTCTCTTTTTGTAATCTTATATGGATATAGAGTGCACATCTGACAAATAAAGGTGTGTGAAATGCCAGCAGGCCAGCATCAGGCCAGCATCTTGCAACCTGCGTATTATCCAAACCATTGTGATTGTGCAGATGGGTAAACATACTGATACACATATAATGAAGCACTTACAATAAACTTCAGACTGATTAGCTAGTGTATTCTGACTTTTGTTTGGTGTCTGTTATCCCTGAGAAAACTTACAAAACATTAGGCTACTGATTTTCTTTTCGTTGTGAACCACAGCATTATTATTGCAACGAATGCCATTACAAACACTGTGTGTGGGGAAAACGGTTTAGGATTTACTTTAAAACAATTTTCACTAAAAACAATTGCAATTTTCAGGAATAATTCGGCTTGAAACGACAAGTAACACAGTATTAAAAATCAAACTTGAAATTTCTAAAGACTGAAGTCACTATTTCTGACACAGAAATGAGTCATAGTCACAGTAACTCTGCACAGTAAATTAAGTGAAGTGATCTAAATAAGACCAAGTAGTTCAATTGTAAAGATTGTGAACACTGAATTTGCACAAATTCTCATGCCCCTTAGTTTTAGCATTGTATAGGCTTATTTTCTTGTAAAATCTGCAGTAGCCTATCTTTTATTTACAACTAGCCTACTGTCAATAAAAGTGTCACTGGTTAAAACCGAGCTCTAGCTCTGCCTTCGGCAAATGAAGAGCCGGGTTTGTTTTCAGCTGCTACAATGTTTTTAATATCGATATCATAATCCTTCCTATCAGTAGACATCTCTTAAAAACTGTTTTTTATATGTCAATAGCCATATATTCCCCTCAACAGTGATCACAATGACCGTCTCAAATACTGCTAGATAACTGTAAATGTCTAATTTAATTAACATTAACATGGATAGTCATCAATATGTTATATAGGCTATTTTTTCTTTTACTGTAATAAAACTTGAGTGAACAAGCTTCCTCTTTATATCACTGCCTCCTTGTGGCGAGAACAACAGCCTACTTCGTTTGTTTGGGATACTAACTCCACCCAAAATGAAAATGTTGTCATAATTTACTGCACCTTCAAGTTGTTCCAAACTTTTATGAGTTTCTTTCTTCTGTAAGTTCTGTTGAACACAAAAGAAGATATTTTAAAGAATTGCTGTTGGTGACTAAACAATTGACGGCTCCACAATCAAGTCAATGGCTAATTTAACTGTCTGGTTACCGACATTCTTTAAAATATGTTATTTTGTGACCAACAGAAGAAAGAAACTCATAGGTTTGGAACAACTTGAGGGTCAGTAAATTATGATAACATTTTTATTTTTGGACAAACCGTTAAAAGCGGTTGCCATGAAACTTTTTTATGTTAAATAAGGTCTGTGGTGAACATAAGCTCAAGATAATATAAAAAAATATATACGGTAATAAAGGATGGAATGTTAATAGTTCTTTGTTTCGATGTCTATTCACTGTAAACTATTTTAAGTATTATAACTGTTTAATTGAATGGCCTAACTGTAAATACATTTTTCTTTTGCTGTTAAAACTAAAACAGTCGATATGAATGTGCCACCTGTATTTGTGCCCTGGCCCTTTAAATTTTGCCGACCAATCGGGAAGCTCGACTGTCTCATAGCACATCCTTTTCCTTTCTCAAGCAAAACACTAAACACACAGGCGCTGTATGCTCATCTCCAGGACAACAAAACACCCAGACTGAACATTTTAAAAACAATTGCCGCAGGTATTCATATTTTAAATAAACAATTCTATTTACCTCATTCCTTTAACGATGTGTCTTCATCGTCAGTTTTCCTCCATTCTTTACTGTCGTCCATCCAGTTTCTGGTTTAGCTTTGTACAATTTCCAGGCCTGTACTAACCACACCAACATCCTCGTGTCAACTTAAAACGTTTGTGCTATCAGATAATAAAGACCAGCTTATACATTTAAATATCATTACATTATGTGCCTTATACATGTTTTAACTAAACACGTGCGTTTGGAAACATAATAATACAGGTAGACAAAAATGGTATGGTTCCCTGCAGAAAAATCCAGCATAAACATACCCTATGCTGGTGACCAGTAATGCTGGATTTTTCAGCAGGGTTATAAGATTTAAATCTATTATGTCTACTAATTTGTACATTTTTCTAATAGTATACCATGGCTCAGGACGGGGTGATACTACAATTCAACTTTCCCACGTTTGGGGACTCCATGCTTCAAAAGATGGATGCTCTTCGCCGAAACAGACGTTTCTGTGATGTAGTGATCCGCATCAATGAATTGGAAGTGCCTGGACACAAAGTGGTATTTGCTGCTGGCTCCCCTTTCCTTAGAGACCAGTTTGTCCTTCAAGACTCACATGAAGTACAAATATCTACACAGCAGGATGCGGAGGTTGGGCAGAGGCTTCTTTTGTCTAGTTACACTGGGACCCTTGAGTTCCCGGAGCTGGAATTAGTACACTACTTAACCGTTGCTAGTTTCCTACAGATGGGTCATATTGTAGAACAGTGCACCGAAGCTCTAAATAAATTCATAAAACCACACGAGGTTAAAGACGAGCGTACATCATCTCGACAGCCCTCGGACTATAACGCACAGCGTGGCCCACCAGCTGTGGAGACCGTATGTGATGAAGAGGATGAGGTAGATAATGATGAAGACAACTTAATTGAAGAGGATGATGATGATGATGAAGATGATGATGTGATCATACAGCCCAAGTCTCCGCCTGTGTTTAGAAACTCTCAGAGCAACAATAGAGATGAGGACAGTCCCATTAGCATTGTTAAGGTGGAGTCAATAGATGAGCGGATGTCTGATAACTTCCAGAGTCGCTCAAGTCGCTCTCCGAAACTGCGCTCACCTGAGCCACAACACTCCCTGATAAACTCCACAGTGGAAACCCGGCCTGCCGAGCTCACCGTTAACCCCGCAGCTGAATATTCGATGTCCCCACCTGGAACCAGTGGCTCCGGGAAGGGGAATCTTTGGGGATGCTCAAGGAATTCCGATAAAGGAATGCAGTGGTACCACCAGTGCCCGAAATGTTCTCGCGTGTTCCGTCAACTGGAGAACTACGCCAACCATCTGAAGATGCACAAGCTGTTTATGTGCCTCTTGTGTGGAAAGACATTTACCCAGAAAGGAAACCTGCACCGGCACATGCGTGTTCATGCCGGCATCAAACCCTTCCAATGTAAGATATGTGGAAAGACTTTTACCCAGAAGTGCTCGCTGCTAGACCACCTTAACCTTCACAGTGGGGACAAACCACATCGTTGTAATTACTGTGACATGGTGTTTGCACATAAACCAGTTCTCCGTAAACACCTGAAGCAGATCCATGGAAAAAACAGTTTTGACAATGCCAATGAAGGCAGTTTGCTTGAAGGATTATAAATTCATATTAATATAAGTTACACAGACATAACTTTGTCTTGCAGACACAATTCTGTAAATCAGTGGTTCTCAAGCAGAGGGCCGGGGTCTACTAGGGAGCCTCGGCAAACTTCCAAAGAGGGCCCCAGTAAGTCTTAAATGCCTGGTGATGATCTTATGATCTTAAAATAGGCACGTTAGGTATAAAAGCTAAGCTTAATCTAAGCCATCTGTAAAGCCAGCCCAAAATTATTTAAATGTAATTATATTAACATAATCTTAATTGAAATCCTTCAAATCACACAAAAATATAATGATTTACAACATTAAATTGACATTAAATTTTTTAATTTATTTATTTTTATTACAACCGATGTACCAGAGGTACATAACAGCCTATTTAGGATGGACTTCAAATATTGTTTTGGACAGGGGTGTCCAAATCTGCTCTTGGAGGACTCCAACCCCAACTGAACACACCTGAAAGAGCTAATCAAGGTCTTAGTACAAACTTCTGAGCAGTTGGAGCTAAACTCTGCAGGACATTGTTCCTCCACGAGCAAGATTGGACACCGCTGGTCTTGGACAAAGGATTTTTTTTTTAAATAAAGTAGAGAACCACTACTGTAAGTCATTAACAGTACAGTAAATTACAATAATTAAAGGAGTAGTTCACTTTTAAAAAAACTTTTGCTGATAATTTACTCACCCCCATGTCATCCAAGATGTCCACGTCTTTCTTTCTTCAGTCGAAAAGAAATTAAGGTTTTTGATGAAAACATTCCAGGATTTTCTCCATATAATGGACTTCATTGGGAGCCAAACGGTTCAAGGTCCAAAAGACAGTTTCAGTGCAGCTTCAAAGGGCTTTAAACGACTCCAGACGATGAATAAGGGTCTTATCTAGCGAAACCATCGCTCATTTAAAAAATAAATAACAAAGTTTAAGTTTTTTAAGCACAAATGCCCGCCTTGCTCTATTCTGTGATGAGCGTTCGTGACTGTCCTGTTCAAACTCGTTCATCAAAATTAACAAATCTTTTTTCGAGTCATGACTCGAAGGGTCCTAGATAAGACCCTTATTCATCGTCTGGTATCATTTAAAGCCCTTTGAAGCTGCACTGAAACTGTCTTTTGGACCTTGAACCGTTTGGCTCCCAATGAAGTCCATTATATGGAGAAAATCCTGAAATGTTTTCATCAAAAACCTTAATTTCTTTTCGAGTGAAGAAAGAAAGACGTGGACATCTTGGATGACATGGGGGTGAGTAAATTATCAGCAAGTTTTTTTAAAAGTGAACTACTCCTTTAAATAACGTGTCTGCTGGTTGGTGGATACATGTGCAGTCAAAATCAGGTTTAATGTTTTTTTGTGCAAACTGCAGGTCAATGGAGATTAAATGTATTAAACTGATTTTGAATGCTGCTGTGGCATCATTTGACTGTGTCATATCTTTTGTAAAGATTAAAATATATCGTTTCAGTATATCTGATCTGACTGTTTTTCAGTTTTGAACGCTAACGTATTACTTTCTCATTTGCAGACAGCTGTATTCCAACACAACTTTTGGTCTATGATGAATGTTTTCATACTTCCATCTGTGTAAACATGCCAGAATTTATAGAGAATCGCTGTGACTCATTAATAAATAACTGCAGATAATGCATGAAATGTGCACTTGCTTTTGTTAATGTTTGTTATGTGTGCTATATATGAATAAATGTGGACGGTTTGTATAATACATTAAGGATTCCAACATTCAAATCGGGTCCAATTATGTTTATTTCTTTACTTTAATGGCAGCTCTATGATGGTGGCAGAGTGTTATCGTGGACACATTGCATGTCGACCTCCGTCCACTGGAAGATTGACACCTGTTATAAACGTTGCTGCATCAGATGCCAGGAAGGCGATAGCATGAGCTACTTCCTCTACTTCCCCTGGTCTGCCGAGAGCATGGGTCACCTTGGTTTTCTCAAGGAACTGCAGCAAAGCAAAAAACACATGACGTGTGATTAATTAGAAACGGATACAGTGAAATGAACACTCTCGCATTAGATAAAACATTTGACCTGAGCATACTGGTCCTCATCCAGTCCTGCACGCTTGTGAACTTCTGTTATAATTACTCCTGGGCTGTAAAGACAAAGCATTTCAAGTCATTTTGTATTCAATATAGCAATTGTATGGCACATAAAAAATAACAGCAGAAAGAAACTTACCATACTGAGTTGACTCGTACTTGCTTTGATGCTAACTCTACAATTAACATAAGGTGAGAAAACACTTATTTGTACAGTAGTAATACCCAAGCCCCTTTAATTAAGTACAAACTAGTAGTTAGGAGAGACCGGGGCTAGTTGTCACACGGTTAATCCAGTATATTTCTCAGTGCAGGTTCATTTTCTAAAACAATTTCTAGGAACGCATATAAAATTGGCTACAAAAAATATATTTATAATTTCAACCATTAAAGGGTTAGTTCGCTCAAAAATAAACAATTTCATCAATTACTTCGCCCTCCTTTTCGTTCATCTTCGAAACACAAATAATATTTTAAATTAAACCTGAGCTAGTTCTATCCCTCCATTGACAGTTCACGCAACTATCAATTTGTCAATTAAAAAAGTCCATAAAGAGATAAAACTAATCCATATGAATTGAGCGGTTTGTACAAATTTCTAAGAGACTTATCGCTTTATGAACAATGAATAGCTTTGTCACATAAACATGATAGCGAAGTAACAGAGCTCAACGACTGTCTACGCAAGAACAAACCTCATTGGTCCTTGCGGACTCAACGTGCTGGTACACATGAATTAACCTATGTTCGTACTCAGATTTATTGTGTTCTGAAGATGAATAAAAGTCTTTACCACATGGAACAACATGAGGGTGAGTAATTAATGAGAGAATTTTCATCTTAGGGCGAACTAACCCTTTAACTCTTCAATAGCAAGTCATGTTGTCACAACAGAATATGCTATTAAACCGCCTATTAAGAGTTTTTTAAAAAAAATGTTTTTAACTAAATTAAAACACTAAAACAATAATGAAACCAAGCAATTAAAAACAAATTAAACAGCAAACATGTAAAAGGTAATATGCAACAATACCAACAAATATTGTAAATAATATATAAATAGAACAGAACCTGAAATGTATTTAAAGAAGGAAAACTTGTGGAACAAGCCTATTAACTCGAAACTGTAATTATGAGAAATAGACCTTGTGAAAACTTTCCCACACGGCAAATAGCCCCGGTTTTCTGTAAATAATATTGATGATTCTTGAGATGTCACCTCACCAAGAGCAACACAGCGTGTGAACTGGTCGATGGCTGATTTGGACATACAGTAGGCAAGTACACCGGGAAACTATAACAGACAGACAAATGTGTAAGCATATCAACCAGAGCATACATGAATAAAACAATGAGCAAACATTTTGTATTTCTGTGGTTTATGGCTCATTTGATACTGATGTATAAACTGATCAAACTCACTGATCGCTGCCCATTCACACTGGACACATTCACAATTGAGCCTTTAGTTTTGATAAGATGTGGCACGCAGAGATGAGTGAGATGATATACTGATCTGAAAGAAAAGAAAATGTTTGACTTTGTCCTTATAAGTCAAAGAGCCACATCTTTAGATTATTTTATTGCAGGAGTTAAATCTATGAATCTTTAACTAAATCCATTGCAGAGATAAAAATTGTGTAAAAAAATATATATAGATATATTAAATAAATAAAAAATAGATTTAAATAAATGAGAAAAATAAAAACATTAAAAATATAATAAAAATTAAGATATATAAATATTAAATTTATTATAATAAATTATATAGTATAATCGTATAACACTACGAGTAAATCATGTCAAAATGTAACAACTAAATAGTTTCCTTTATTATAAAACATTTATAATATTTTACAGTATAAATTGGGTCTTTTAGTTTGGAGGTCCTCACATGAGTATAGCCATATTTTAGGGTATGTGGCATAAATGATTGAAAACCCCAGATCTACTAAATCCCATGCATGCACAGATGACTCACACAGATGACATTTTTTACCTGACATTAACAGACATGACCTTGTCATACTGGGCCATATCTGTTGTCTCTATGCTGCCCATGGCGAGTATCCCTGCACTGTTGATCAGGACATCCAGCTTCCCAAAGTGAGCAATGACCTCTTCAACTGTCCTCTTCACAGTATCCTCATCTGTCAAGTCTCCTGGCACTAATAAGGGCTAAAGACATTTGACAGGGGCCAAATGGACATAGATGAGTATTTATTTGTAAATAATAATAGCATATTAAAACATCTTTCAGTGTGTTTACTTTAACTGCTCCACAAGCTTCGCACTCTTTTGCGACTTTAGTGAGATTTTCTACATCGCGTCCATTCAGCGCTAGCCGGGCACCCAGTTTGGCAAACAGTACGGCTGTGCCAGCTCCTATTCCCGAACTTGCGCCAGTTATCAGCGTGACTTTGTCGTTTAAAGAGTAAACCTACAACCCCAAATCAAGTTGACAGTTTAGTGTCGTAGTACAATACAGAAGCAACTATGTGAACGACAGTTGTTGCATTTCATTTAGTAATTTTGAAGTTCTGTGAGTGTTTGTAAACTGTACTCGACCTACTTTAAATGCACCTGGAGTTGCCATTTAGATGAGAATGATTTTCACAGCTCCTCTCTCTGACTGGATCAACTTTTCTGTTATTTCTCTCGCTCACGTGCGCTTGTCTAGTGGTGAACTAGTTACGTCACCGGAACCTACAAGAGCATTTTAACAGTTCACAGTCCATTACTTTATTTTCCGATTAAGTCAAATATAGATTTAATTTTTTTTAGTTTTATTGTGGCAGTAATTTTAATATAAGTTTAACTCATGCGGAATTAACTTAATTTATTGGATGTACTAGCGTGTTTACTTATACTTCCGGGTTACTAGCTTCATAACGAATTCAAAATAGTAGTCGGTTTTTTGCCTTTCAAAATTGTAGTTCTAACAAACTGCAGAATAAATGCAAAACAAAGGGGAAAAAACTATACATTTTGTGAGAAGTTTTATTTGTCAAATTTTTTCTCATAATTTCCCAACATTAAAACGGCTTCATTTAAAAACACAATGCAAGCTTATTGGTGAAACATAGGTGAGTCAGTGTGTACATATTTGTAAAACGGCATGAAAGCAACAAAAAAAAAAGGGTACAAAATATTTCTATTTACAATACAAGGCATTATGCATGTTTCACATCAATCAACCAGCAAACGGGTTGGCATGGACAGTAACATCCTTAATACGGACATCATTGAGAGGACGAAACGTCTTCTCATTCACAGGGAGTTTCTCTAGTTCATCCAGAGTTTCCAGTCCATCTATAATTCTGTAACAAAGGATGAGTTTGTGTTACAATTCATTACCATTAATACAATACATAACAGAATTAAATCATTGAAAATGATCAATTACATAAAATAATAACTGAAAAACACACTTGCAAAAGAAAAAACAGTAACATACTTTCCAAAAACAGTGTACTTCATGTCCAGGTGAGGCTGTTTTGCATATGTGAAGAAGAACTGTGATGCATTTGTGTTCGGTCCATTATTTGCCATGGCCACGACACCCCGGACATTGTGCTACAGAAGACAGACATTAAAGGGAGGATTGAGTTTGATAAGACTAGACAGATGTCTAAATTGCTGTTTAAGTCATCTAGTGGTAGATAATTAACTTGCTCGCTGGATATTGGGAATATTACTTTTAGCACAGACTAGATGGTTGAGAGGTTTTTTAACATGTATATGATATTGAAGTTGACAGAAGATGCTGAACTCCCTGAAACACGTCGATTGTAGTCTTGAGTTTTCTTCCAGCAACATACAAGTCACAATATTCCTAATTTAAATAATTCCCACCCAAGGAATATGCCAAACATGGGACGAGGCCTAGATGAGTTGTTTGTGTTGGAACTTGCGGTTACGTTACGTAATGTTAATGTTACGTAAAACGGTTGACCATTCACAACACACTGGTCCAGCAAATTAATCAGAGAACATTTTTGTTCCGTGTTTTTCGGAAGGAGGGCTTCATAGAGACCGGAACTAAGCAGGGCTGCATTTCCCAAAAGCATTGTAAGCCTAAGTTGATTACAGAGACCGTTGTTGGCTATTGTTCTATGATCAACTTAGGCTTACAATGCTTTTGGGAAATGCAGAGAGAGTTACTAGCAGACTGGGAAGAGAGGTGCTGCAACAATGTAAAAATATGTGAAAAACATTCAACATTTTGAAATCTATTCTATTTCTGGTAGACCCCAAAAACAAAATCAAGACTTTGAAAAAGGTCATTATATGTCCCCTTTAAATCACAAAATCAAATCATAAGTAACTCTGAAAGTATTTTCACACTTGCAACATCAGACCTTAAAATTCAAAGTCTGACTTCAGTACATTCAGTAAAGTTCAGGGTTTTTTTTTGTATAATAATGCACAAAATACATACTTTCAGATGTTCACTGAATTCATCTTCAAACTTTCTTCCCCAAATACTGGTCCCTCCTTTGCCTGTGCCTGCATGAAAAACATAATTTCAAATTTAAAAAAATTATTCAGCCAAATACTAGACTGGATATTGTTTTTTAAAAAAGAAAAGAGAATATTGAATTTTTATGTATTATATATATATATATATATATATATATATACATACACTACCGGTCAAAGTTTTAGATCGGTAAGATTTTTTATGTTTTTAAAAGAAGTCTCTTCTGCTCACCAAGGCTGCAATTATTTGATAAAAAATACAACAAAAAAACAGTAATATTGTGAAATATTATGACAATTTAAAATGACTGTTTTCTATTTTAATATATTTTAAAATGTAATTTGAAAGCTGAATTTTCAACATCATTACTCCAGTTTTCAGTGTCACATGATCCTTCAGAAATCATTCTAATATGCTGAACATGAATTATTATTTTCAATGTTGAAAACAGTCGTGTACCATTTTCCCCCCAAAATTCTATGATGAATAGAAAGTTCAAAAGAACCGTATTTATTTAAAATATAATCTTTTCTAACATTATAAATGTATTTACTGTAACTTTTGATCAATTTAACTCATCCTTGATGAATAAAAGTATTTTCTAATTTCTTTCCCCCAAAAATAAAAAATAAATTCTTACTGACCCCAAACTTTTGAATGGTACTGATTAATGTTACAAAAGCTTTCCATTTCAGATCAATTCTGTTTTTCAATTCAATTCTGTAAAAAATTGTTTTCAACATGGATAATAATCATAAATGTTTATTGAACATCATATTATAATAATTTCTGTAGGATCATGTGACACTGAAGACTGGAGTAATGATGCTGTGAATTCAGCTTTGATCACAGGAATAAATTACACTTCACTATATATATTCACATAGAAAACCGCTGTTTTGAATTGTAATATTTAAATATTTCATATATTTATGATATGAAATATTTCACAATATTACTGTTTTTGTTTTGTATTTTTTTATCAAATAATTGCAGCCTTGGTGAGCAGAAGAGACTTATTTTAAAAACATTAAAAATCTTACCTCTCTAAAACTTTTGACCGGTAGTGTATATAAAACATTAACTAAGAATTCACGCATTTTACTGTATAAAGTTAAAAAAAAAAAATTTTAGGAAGGAAAAGAAATCTCCGACTAGTTACCTGTTGGATCTCCAGTCTGGACCATAAAGCCCTTTATGTTTCGATGAAAAATACATCCACTGTAAAACCCACCAGCGCACAGTGCAATAAAATTCTAGGGGAAAATTAAATTAGAATTATAAATGAACAAAAAGTTATCGCTTCTTCAAGAAACAAAGTGCGTTTAGGAACAAGGAAAAATAGTCTTACTTCAGAGCTTTTCGGGCACTTCTCACAGAACAACTCTATTTTAATATCACCGAGGTCTGTATGCAGAGTGACAGCCTGCGAGATGATGAAAGAGGCCATCTTATTAATATAGTAGAATTATAGAATAAATAATTAGAATGATTATAAACTCGGTATTATACCTAATTCAGAATTAACTAATTGTTGCATGCTACTCGAAGGTAAGCTTAAACAAAACACCAAATGTTTCAATAACTAGTAATGCTACCATAAAGCAGGCAAAGCGTTACATAAATATATTCTATAATAAGCTCAAATATAAAGGGTTACATTTTCCCCTGTAATTTTCAGCATTCACAGATATGTAAAGAGGAATCTTACCATCTTCAAAAGCACAAGGTAAAGTTTACTGGTTCATGTGGGCACTGCAAGTAAACCCTATTGTCACTACTCGATCCGTACCGGAAACACGATCTGTACTGCGCATGTGCGAGAACGCGTCTCCTTCCTGTCTGATGTCGAAACCATAGCTTGTTTTCACGTGACGACACGCCACTGCGTTGCCATGGCGCGAAATGCAGATGGAGGGCAGGAAGTGATTTTCTATATTTAGGAAGCACTATAACAAACTCAAAATGCCTATGTTTTGCGTCGTTTATGGTTGCTCAAATCGATCAAACCACGAGGAGTTTTTATCGTGTGCCAAAAGTTGTTGTTCATAAGGGGGAAAAATACAAGAAATTGACAGAAAAACACCGGGGAAAATGCCTAACCTACGTCTGCGGTCGGGAGGAGCCGAATGGGAAAAAGCCTGTGTGTGTGTGTGTGCAGTGATCACTTCGTCAAATGTGAGTTAATACATTATTTATGTGGCTTATAATTACATAATTCAGGTGTTTAAATACACTTATGTGGCTGTTTGTGTAACGTACCAGTTTCCAAACTTTGTAAAGTCAAAGTATGTCTGTAAGACGAGGTAGTTGCTGATATCTACCGCCTCGATGGCAGGCAAATCTCTCAATTCAGTTGAAAATCGGTCCTCTTCATAACGTAAGGATCACGTCCAACATATGTTTCGATTTTCTAATTATATATTTCTCTTGTAATAGCCTCAAAAATAGTACAGTACGGACTTTCCTCCATCTCGTCCATTGCACTCTTCACTTCCTGCCCTCCATCTGAATTTCGCGCGTCAACACAATCACGTGACTGCAAACCACCTATTTACGGCAGTTGTTGTTACACGTCGTAACTGAAGCCCAATAACTGACTTTTATTACTTTATTAATCCTTTGTCATTTTATTTATTTATATTATTTTAACTTCTTAACTATATAACTATTTTATCTTCTCCCTAAATTTGTGTTATTCTAACTTACGTGCTCCGTTTCCTGTTAAAACTAATATTTTTGTCAATTCTGTTTAAGCCAGTATTGTTGTAAATTTTTACATTACACAGATGTACATTAAGTGTGGGGAGTATGATGGTTGAAAAGTTGCAGTTGCATGATCAGCCTCTACAGAAGTAATATTTACAATATTACTACATGTAATATTTCATTTTGTAAAGGTTTGTTCTAATTATTTCAGCAAGAAAACACACAGAAACACTCAGAATAACATTATTTATTTATTAATAAATGAATTAATCCATCTATCATCCCTCCATCCATCTATATACCCCTCCTCCATCTACCCCTCCATCCATCTATATCCATCCATCCCTCCTTCTATATCCATCCATCCCTCCCTTCCTCCTCCTTCATCCTCCCTCCCTCCTTCCATCCATCTCTCCTCCTCCCTCCATCCATCTCTCCTTCCATCCATCTCTCCTTCTCCCTTCATCCATCTCTTCTCCTCCATCCATCCATCTCTCCTCCTCCCTCCATCCATCTCTCCTCCTCCCTCCATCCATCTCTCCTTCCATCCATCTCTCCTTCTCCCTTCATCCATCTCTCCTCCTCCTCCATCTTTCCTCCTCCCTCCCTCCCTCCCTCCCTCCCTCAAAAAGTCATCCTTTGCGTCAGGAAGTTCCTCCAGGACCTATATATAAAAAGAGTTATTTCTTGGATGATGAGTATATGATAGCAAAAAAACACTTGCAGGTAAACAATGCACTGCGTCCACATTTTGGTCTTTCCTATTTACTATCAAATGTTTATTAAATGAAAAACTCCACCCTTAACATTAAATATTAAATAAATTAATCAATTAAGTTTTCCCGTCGACATCTAACTGTAGATATAATAAATATAATAAGTAAACGTGTTAAGACCAGCTTTGCAGTGTTTATAGCATACCGTACACCACAGCAGGAAGGTGGAGGTCCCAGTCATTGTGGTTGTCATTAACATACTTTCGCTTGATGTTTTGATTGGTTCTTTCATCCTGTACATATCAATTTAAGCATTTAATAAAGGGCACCTATTATGTCATTTAAAATGTTCCTAATAATGTTCTGGGAGTCCCCAACAACAGTTTTACATGCATGCAATGACAAAAAACACTTTTGTTGTCTTATAATATGCATTTATTTTTACCTGATTTGCTCACCGACTCCCTAATGATTCGTTTGACGACTCATTTGTCCAAACCCCTCCTTTGCGTGACGCTAATCGGCGGTAATTGGTCAGATGACCCAGTCAGTTATTGTTCGTGTTAGCCCAACGCATAAACATATTGATAAAGCACTGCAGTACTACAAGGTATTGCTCTATTGTTTATGATAACTCCAATAACAGCGACAAACATTTCACATATTTAAAAAAAATTGACATTGGAGACCTAGAAGCTGTGCTGAGCGTAACTTACACACACACACACCCACACCCACACCCACACTTACTGCGCCTTCCCTCCTCGTGCCCCCGACGCTACAAAACCCATAAAAGCAACAATTATTAATAATACTTACAGGTGTGATTCGGAGGAGGACGAAGCTGATCCATATACACTGGGTACTGAGCCCTCCTTCAGGAACAACCGGCTTGCGATCCACATTTGAATTCATTTATGTTTTTGAATGATTCGTCATTAAAATGATGAGAACAAAACACAAGGTTCGGGCTATACTGTTGTGGTTTCGTTGCAAATATGAACTCTACCCACTGATTCTTCACATGCTCGTCCCTGGGCAATGAAAGCAAAGTGGCTGAACTATCTCTGCATTGTAGAACACAGCGTCTTCTCGACATGATGCTATTCAGCTGAAGTATTTGAATGTGTTCTAGACTTCAAGTTTACACTTCCGTCTGCGTGCGGCCAATATCGTATCTACGTCACTACGAAACAGCTAATGACTCGTTTCAAAAACAATTAATTTCATAGACTCAGAGTCGACTCTCACTTTTGAAAGACAATAACTTTATATACGGTGCACTTTCAGATATAAATCTTTGCAGGATGTTTTCATTCCCTTAGAGCTATATTCCACACTACATGAACAGTAAGTGATGCAAACTTCAGAATTTATTAGTTTACAAATCATCCACTATGGTAAAAAGGGTTTTGAGGTCATAACATAATATTGTGCAAGGAGCCACGTGAAAACAAGTCATTGATCCATAATCTGCCCTTGTAATCATAATTGTGTATAAAAATGATTAAAAGCAGATTTTTACTTTAGTGCTTTTGCTATTTTGAAAATTAACTTACATGTAGTGTGTAACATAGATCTAAGTGAATGAAAAATCCTGCAAAGTTTTAAATATGAAAGTTCACCGTATACAAAGTTATTGTCTCTCAAAAGTAAGAGTCGACTCTGAGTCGCTGATATGAATCGATAGACGAACGATGCTTTTTCTCTATCTATATGACGTCAACTTGACAAGTTATTTGAATAAGATTCGCCCTCTCATTGCGCTAGTAGACGCCAGTGAAACTTGAAAACATCATGGCGACAAGTCGCTATGTTCTGAAGTGCGACGCAAAAATGAACTTTTTTCATCTGCCCATGGAGGAGCATTTGAAGACTAAATGGCTACAGTTCATATATGCAACTATACCACAGAAGTATAGCCGAACCCTGTTCTGTGTTCACGTCATTTTAATGACGATCGCTTTACAAACATAAATGCTTTCAAGTATGGATTTGCGAGCCGGCTGATACTGAAGGAAGGTTCAGTACCAGTTTATTTGGATCAGCTTCCTCCTCCGAATCACAACCTGTAAGTATTATTAATAATTGTTGCTTTTATGTGTTTACTAGCATGCTCAATAAGTATTTGTTTGTGTTGTGTAAGTTACGCTCAGCACAGCTTCTTGGTCTCCAATGTCATTTTTTTTTAAATATGTGAAATGTTTGTAGCTGTTATTGGAGTTATCATAAAGAATAGAGCAATACCTTGTAGTACTGCAGTGCTTTATCAATATGTTTATGCGTTGGGTTAACGCAAACAATAACTGATTGGGTCATCTGACCAATCACCGCAGATTAGCGTCACGTAAAGGAGGGGTTTGAAAAAATTAGTCGTTGAACGAATCATTTTGGAGTCGGTGAGCAAATCAGGTAAAAATACATGCATATTATAAGACAACAAAAGTGTTTTTTGTCATTTCATGCTTGTAAAACTGTTGTTGGGGACTCCCAGAACAATATTAGGAACATTTTAAATGCCATAATAGGTGCCCTTTAAAGGGATACTCCACTTTTTTTGGAAATAGGCTCATTTTACAACTCCCTCAGAGTTAAACAGTTGGGTTTTACCATTTTCGAATCCATTCATATGATTTTCTGATATTTAGAAGAATATCAGTAACCACTATTTCCAAAAAAAGTGGAGTATCCCTTTAAGTATGTAAAATTACCCATTCTTTCACATCCTGGATAATTGTAGACCAATAGTAGCCAATAGTAGCCAGCAATAACCCGGTTTTGAGTGCCTCTGACACCACTGTGATTGCCAGTCCCAGGATTATTGTGACACTCCGTGAGAACAGACCTCTTTTTTTCCTCTGACAGGACAACTAGCCGCATACTGTGACCGATGTAGAAGAGTCTGTCGTCTGTTTTAAAAGGAAAAAAGAAAACGTCTGAAAGAGTTGAAGTTCAAAGTAAATAGAAAAATATCATATTACTATCTGATATCTGACAGGTTTAACAACATTAAAGTCACATAATAATACCCAGATATGGAAGCTGAACAAGTAAAACAACTAAAATTTAAAAAGTTAAAATAACTTGATATTTTAAACCAATTTGTCCATTTAGCACATGAGGTTGTACCAGTCAGTCAGTCATTTGTCTTCTATTTTTCATTATAAAATCTTCCGGTTCTTTCTTACCCCCAGTTTCACACAGACAAGGCCCAGAGTGTAAAATGCATATTTGAGCTGTTTTAACTGAAAGCAACACAGTGACTGATACATCATAAAATATGTCAGTGCCATTTTCTCAAGATACACACGACTAATGTTTATTTTTCTAAGGCATGTTTATAAAAGCTGGCTGTAACGATACCCTCATTTCACGATACTGAACTCACGATACGATATTATTGCGATACTAATATTCATTAGATATAATTGAATATTCTAAGAAATATTCTAAAAGGATATTTTTATATAAACACAAAATGCACTGTTAATTAAAATGCTAACTTTGATATATCATTGTGGGTTTAAATTAATAGGCTTGGAATTGGTGCTTGTAACCCAAGGACAATGGTTCCACCAGAATAAACATATTCATGATTCTGAAGCTGAAAATATTTCATTATTTATTAATACTTAAGACGAATATGCTTAACATTGGTAACATAAGACGTTGGCATTGATTATCAGGACCCACAAATATTCCCCATTGCATTATTATACATTATAATCAACATTATATAGTAGTTTAATGTAGTACTTACACAAAAACTTTGAAAACATAAAAAAATATTCCTCACACAGTAATTTTTATTTTGGGTGAACTATCCACGATACGCATTTTTGCATATGTGTATTACGATATTGTGGCACGATATACACACAACACACAATTGAACTAACGTTAAGGCATAATCCTGGATTAGTCTAAGGCTTGTAGTTACCTTTGATGATAAAATTAGCAGACGACCGTTTCACTTTCCGACGCTCAGCGGGATTGTCAGGCATTTCTCCTTTTAAAAATTTAAAAACTTTCACATAAAATGCAAAATAATCCATGTTTTTTTCGCACATGCAGAACAGTACAGTACGGATCGAGTAGTGACAGTGACGTTGTCGTAAAAACATTGATGATGACAGGAAGTGGCAGAAAAACTTCGTTCTCGCACATGCGCAGTACAGATCGTGTAACCGGTACGGATCGAGTAGCGACACCTATGAGCAAACCCGCCTTCTCGGTGTTTCACTGTTAAATGTCCGATGGAACTGAATGAATCTTCTTCTTCTTTTTCTTCCTGTTTAATGGCGATTAACTCCTAAGGAGCATTATCGCCACCTACTGTGCTGCTGGATGGCAAATTAACCTTGGGTGATGAGTCTGGATTCAAAAAAAAAAAAAAAAAAAAAAAAAAACACCTTTCTACCTATATCATCCCATACACATCAACATTAATTATCATACCTGCAATAGAGGTTTCATTGTGATTCATCCGGCGCTGCGTGTTCAGCTCCTCCGTCCACACTCATCCCCATGGCAGGTTCAACATTACACACTTATTATAATCTATTTCCCAAACCTGAATCATATATGAACGCAAATAATGCTCTATATATCTGTCTATCCATTAAACCTTTTCCTAAAATATCCTCATTCTTCATTCTTTCCTCTCCATTCTTCAAATGACTGAATAACACATCCCGAAAAATATTATAGGCCTACTTACTACGATTAAATAATACATGACATACATTTTCAGATACACCACATTCATCACATAGTCCAGTCTCATGTAATCCCATAATTGCCAGTGTCGAGTTTAACCCTGAATGTCCAAGTCTTATCCTAGACAGCAAAACCTCTTCTTTCCTATTTCCTCCCTGCAGTTTACCCTCCCTACTATCTTTGTGATACTATGACACCATCTCCCTTTGCTACTACTATCCCATCTAATTTGCCACTTATTTATTAACTTTCTCTTTAAAATCGATTTTGCCTCCTTTTTCCCCATAGGTACTCTAACATCCACCTCTCTCTTTTCTAGTGCTTTTTTTGCTAGCTATCAGCAACTTCATTACCAGATACCCCAACATGTGCTGGTACCCAACAAAAATACACCACTATTCCAGCTTCTTTCAGTCTGTATAATGATAAATAAATTTCCATTAACAAATCTTCTCTGTCTGATCTCGCATGTAATATACTAATTAAAGAACTGAATGAATCAAATCATTGGTTCCCCTTTATCACCCGGTTCCAACAGCAAGCAAGCAAGCGCGTGCGCCCACACTTAAAGGGTACCTATCATGGAATTTTGAAAATTACCTTTCATGTAGTGTGTAACATAGATCTAAGTGAACAAAAACATCCTGCAAAGTTTTAAATATGAAAGTTCACCGTATACAAAGTTATTGTCTCTCAAAAGTAAGAGTCGACTCTGAGTCGCTGATATGAATCGATAGACGAACGATGCACTTTCGTACGTCACTTGTACAAGTTATTTGAATTCGACACGCCCACTCAGTGCGCGCGCCGAGCAGACAGAGAAACCTGACAACAACATGTCAACGAGACTCTGTTCTGACTCTGTTCTGAAGTGCGAATCAAAAGCAAACTTTTTTTTTCACTGCCCAGGGACAAGCATGTGAAGACTCAGTGGCTAGAGTTTATATTTACAACTATACCACACAAGTATAGCCACCTTGAGCTGTGTTCGCGTTATTTTAATGACGATCGCTTCACAAACACAAATGCTTTCAAGTGTGGATTCTAGGGTGGCCATACGTCCGGATTTTGGCCGGACAGTCCGGATTTTAAGCCCCCTGTCCGGCGTCCGGCGCAGCCTCAAGCCGGACACTCATTTGTCCTCCTTTTGGAGTTGCGCTGAATTGTTGAAAAAAAAATTAACCTATAAAAAGCCCGCACAATGATAGCGGCTCTCTGATGCCCGTAAATTAGTTAAAATCTCTTGGAATCTAGAGCCCCCCCAAGCGCAACAAAACCGCAACAAAACCACCGATCACCAAAATATATGTGTCCTCCTTTTTGGTGTTATGGAAATGGCCACCCTATTCGCGGGTCGCCTGATACTGAAGGAACGTTCAATACCAAATTTATTTAGATCAGCTTCCTCCTCCGAATCACAACCTGTAAGTACTATTACTAATTGTTGCTTTTATGTGTGTGTGTGTGTGTGTGTGTGTGTGTGTGTGTGTGTGTGTGTGAGAGAGAGTTACGCTCAGCAGCTTCTAGGTCTCCAATGTCATTTTTTTTTGTTTTTTGAAATATGTGAAATTATGTGAAGCGTATTGTAGTACTGCAGTGCTTTATCAATATGTTTAAGCTTTGGGCTAACGCAAAATATAACTGACTGCGTCATCTGACCAATCACCGCCGATTAGCGTCACGCAAAGGAGGGGTTTGGACAAATGAGTCGTCAAACGAATCATTAGGGAGTCGGTGAGCAAATCAGGTAAAAATAAATGCATATTATAAGACAACAAAAGTGTTTTTTTGTCATTGCATGCATGTAAAACTGTTGTTGGGGACTCCCAGAACATTATTAGGAACATTTTAAATGCCATAATAGGTACCCTTTAAAACTACCAGTCTATCCCAAAGGAAGTCATTTCTAAAAACAACAATGGTAATTCTTAGTAGCTATACAAGGGCAGATAAAGCTGACATTATTAATTAAAACTATTAATTATAAAATAATCAGGACAAATATGAAAAATGTTTTTAGTGATTTTTATTGACACACTAAGTAAACAGTGTTTATTCACACCATATGGCTTCATACAGTTTGTGGCATTTACTTTTTATTTTACATCATAGTTTGCAAAAAATATAAACAAAAGAAACAATAGTGGGTTTATAGAATACACAAATTAATGAAATCACCAACCATAAATATATCAAATGGTTACAAATGTTAACACTGGAAACAGCTAAATTTGTTTTAAATAATAATAAAAAAACTCAAATAGAGACATTAAAAAAAAGTGTTGATCTTCAAATGTACAAAGATGAACAGCACTTACCTGAGAAGTTCTGAAATTATATTAGCTTTAGTTTCCAATGTGTACAGTATAGTATATGGAAGAAAAACAAATTCTACAATGTTTCATATTTGAGGTAATATGAGAAAACATGCAACAAGCCATGATCAATAACCTATCAACAGTAACAAGTTTGTTAACATATATCAACAAATTAAAACATGGGCATTAAAATAAGACAAAACAGCTATGTTAATCATTCTCTAACAAATAAGTGACATCTGCACCACACACTCAAAGTTATACACAACATTTCACTGAATACTTCTGATTGTCTTCTTAACGGTGCAATGTCACACACTGTCATGAGAATAACATGTCAAAAGTAGAACAAGAAAGAACATTTAGTGTAAAGTTGAGGGAACTAGTCTATTTTCATTTGAGCGTTTAACATGTCTGTTAACTGAATACAATGTATAAACAACCTTTACAAAGGGTAAACTGATTATTAGAAATCATTAATTGATAAATCTTAGTGTTTCAAAGTGAGCAGACCGGTGAAAATAAGGTGCTGTATTTGTAAGGTAAATGTAATTAAGGCCTTTTCTAACTTATTAGAAAAAAAGTAACAACAACATGCATATGCTTTATACAAAAGAAATACATGTAGATAGATAGTGATGCAGAAATTAACACTATCTCTTACTGTACATTTTATAAAAGTTCTTAGCTTTTGTTTTTGCATCAGTTCATATACACTGCAAACATCACTTATGTAACCATAACACATTAAACCAATAAAGACAACGATTTAATGAATACTGTAGACAATTAGCAACTTACTATGTTTTGTTGGCTAATGAATATCGAAATATGCATGTTTCTAATTTAACAGATGACATCAGTATGTCAAAAAGACTGTACAGCTTATTTATGTGCTGGGTGGGTAATGTATAGGGCATGCATAAACGAACAAAAAAGTTTATTGGGGTTCTATGTTTTTAGAATACATTAACCAGTTATTCACATATTATTGATATACCCAGCAATTTCAAGTAAACAAAATGTATTATAGAAGTAAACCCTAATCGGGTTGAATTAGGAGTCTTCAACAGTACGCATGGATTTAAGAAAAGGTAAAAGTAGAGTGATTTCACAGTAACATTGGTATAAAATACAGTAGAAATGTTTATAACAAAATACTATAAGTGAATAGTGTTTGTGTATATTAAGGCAAAAACGAACAGCACCATAAACCTGATGTAATATTTGGTCTGCTCACTCCAGAAATGTCAATGTTACAATAAAACACGACATGCCTTATTGTGAAACACTTACTTTTTCTGCTTTGTTTTCCAGGAAACATTCTGATGAACCCTGTAAAATGTGACAAACATGTAGTTTTCTATTGCTTGGTTTGAATTCTTCTCCTCACACCATTTAAAAACTTGTGCTCTCAGGTTTATGCATCTGCTTCAAGAAGCCTCTTTTTCAGTTCTCCACAGCTGCTCTTTGACCTCGGAAGGTAAAGTGTTGAAAATATTGTCCTCCACAATTAGACCACTCTTCTTCAGCAATCTGCACTCCCCAAGTTCTACAGGAAGGCACTCGAGCCTGTTGCCCCTCAGCTCCAGCTGTGTCAGACTGGTGAGCTCCCCGAACCGAGAGGGTAGAGACTGCAGGCAGTTGTTTCCGAGATTCAGTGTTCGCAATTTCTTACACTGAAACAACTCAGGGGGGAGCGCTTCAATCTACGGGGAAAATGAAAGCATAAAAGAGAACGGAGGTCAGAAAACAAAGTTGACTGAAAGTTGAATCACATCACATGCATTAGTGTAATTTACAAGAATGTACGACTTGAATTTCAACAGAAGACCAGTAGCGCTTTTCCTTCATTCTTACACCAGTTAGTAAATCTCTTGAACCTTTATTTAACTGACAGAAGTACAAAGAAAAGATTTCCAATGTTTTCACTGCCCAACTTAATTTGTAATTTGTAAATACACTCAAAAAAAAAAACGTATGACAGAGGCAAAAAAAGTGAAACGACTATAGAATATCCAAGTTAAACTGTTTTAAAACAGTTCACAATTAGCAGGTAAATTGGTAATAGGTGAGGGCATCATGATTGGGTAAAATAGTACCATCCACCAAAGGCTTAATCTTTGCAAGCACAGATGGGTCATAGCTCACCACTTTGGGCCAAATTTCATAAGAATTGTCAAACAATTCAAAACTCACATTTCTTAATGCAAGTCTGCAAAGAATTTAGGCATTTCACCACCTATAATATTGTGAGGGGATCCAAAGAAATCTCCGTACATGTAGAGCAAGGCAGGAAACCTCTGCTGAATGTGCGTGACCTTCGAGCCCTCAGATGGCATTGCATGAGAAACTGTCATGCTACTCTGTTAAATACAGACACATGGGCTCGGGAGTATTTTGTAAAACCATTGTCACATAACACAGTCTGAAGCTGCATTAAGAAATGCAACTCGAATCTGTGTTCCGCAAGGATAAAGCTATACATCAGTACTATGCAGGGATGCCCAAGAGTTCTCTAGGCCTGAGCTCATCTAAAAGACAGCGGATGTGTGTGCTGTGGTCAGATGACCCCACGTTTCAGCTTGATTTTGGGAAAAACGGACATCAACTTCTCAGTCCCAAAGACAAAATGGACCATCCAGTCATTCATCAGCGACAGGTACAAAAAACAAACATCTGTCATGGTTTGGGGATGCATCAGTGCAAAATTGCAAATTATTAAAAAGTGTAATTAAAAGGAAAGCTGATGTGACACCGTGGTAAACATGCCTCGATCACAAGGTTTTTTGGAGTGCATTGCAGCCATCAAAATAAAATAAATTATATTTACAAAACGCTATTTTGCTGGTCAGTGAAACCATGTCAGAATTAACAAATGACAGATTCTTGATTTGATTGCATTTTTAACAAAATTTTTACAAAATGCAGGGCTCCAGACTAACCTTTTTTTACTAGGAGCGCTGTAAGTCCCTGACTGAAAATTTTAGGAGCGCAAGCAGAAAATTTAGGGGCACACCTTTAATCAGCTTGCAGTGCAATTATTCAAATTTCCCCAAAAATAACTGCACTGACAAATTCTTGAATGATAAATAAAATAAAGCTGCACATTGTAATATCTGTTCGTTAAGTCTTAGTTCACAGAGCTCCAGACTAACATTTGAGGGCAACAGCACCAGAGCCATTGTTCTAAATATCTGTTAGCACTGGCTGACAATAAAGCACTGAGCTTAATTTAGGGTGTAGATGAAATTAACTTTAATTATTATCATTCATAATGTCTTAATATTAATTAAAAAGCAATACGAGTGAAAATAGCCAATAAGCATCCTGTTTACCATGGTAATTTAATTTTTATTTTTAAATAAGTGATAAACTAAGAGTTTTCCTACATCTTATTTTTTTTTTAGTTTTAGGACAATCTTTGAAGGATGAACAAAAATAACATTTATATATGATATTATAGTTTTGAAGTGTTGGAAAAAGATTTGTAGTGCCTGTAAGCGATTGGGTTGTTACACCAATTTGAGCTGGGATAATGAAGGGAATGACGAGGGAGAATGTTCAATGTTTTTAAAATGAACAAATTAAGTTTGTTGATGTATCTTTCACACTATGGCAGGCAGGAATGGACATTTATTTACTTGACATGTTTTATATTAGTGATATTAGAAGTTATTCACGCCTGTCGGCTGTGTACGGACGTTGGTTTGTGCCGTTATTTTGTATTGAAGTGAAGTCTAGTTTGTTTTGTCCTAAAAAGGGGCGGGGACGAAATTGACAGTTAAGGAGACTAAACTAGCCTAACCATTAATAATTGTAATAAGCTCTGCGTTTTGTTAATTTTGATAAGAAACTAAGCGTCATCTTTCAAATTTGGTTCATTTGATCACGAAATTCAAATAAAAAAAGGCGCTTCGACGCTCTCTGATGTGGCGTGACAGATCACTGTAGGCTAGGGCTGTTCGATTCCGGATTTTTTGGAATCGATTCCGATTCCGATTCCTGTTTCTGGAATCGAAAAGAATCGATTCCAAGAATCGATTCCACACTGTTATTTTCGATTCTTTTTTTTAAAATACCAACACCGTGTCAAACATTGTCACGTCTTTTACCGTGCCACGGTGCCACACAGCGAGAAACTTTGTACACCTGGCGTGACAAGCGAGACGTATTGCGTGCTGTTCTGTCATAAATAAAACGAGGCATTTACTTCGGGGATTTGTCACGCGTGCTTCCTGCGTCAGGTGTAGACAGACACAGTGTAAAGACTATGAATATGTTCACCATATAGCTACATGGTAGATTCTATTTATATACATAGGCCTACCTACACACACGTACACAGGAGAGAAACCGAAGTGTCCGAGCATTAGAAATTAATTGGTACATGGTAATATATAATTACTATTTAAGAGGCACGGAAGTTCGATTTATGGACAACAATAATCAGTAGGCTACAAATGTCTTATTTAATAAATATAAATAATTCGAACACATAAACATTCAAATGGTGGATTAAATAAGATTGGATTTATGTAGTAAGATTTTATAACTAATCACTGCACCACAACCAGGTTTTACAGTTCTTAAGCATAAAAAAAACAATGACTCTGAATTTTATTCACTGACATCGGGATGTTGTCAGTGCAAGTCGGTATCACGAGAGCTGTGGAGATGATCATTCTGCAATTAACCAGGGCAGTGTTGGGAAAGTTCATTTTCTACATGAACTAGTTCAAAGTTCAGTTCACAAATTTTTAAATAAACTAGTTCAGTTCATAGTTCATATAGCCTACTTAAAAAAAAATGAACTATAGTTCATAGTTATTTTTTTCCATATGTTGCTGCGAGCAATTATTATTGCCACAGCCCATATACAACCACCGAGCAATTATTTTATCGACTGGCAAAGTTTGCACAGAAATGTAAGATTTTTCCCATCCTCACCGACCTTGTCATAAAACTCGTTTAAATGCGACGCCTCCTCGCTCGCTGCTTTGTCGACGACATGCTGCTTTTTGTTTTGATGACGCATGCGGCGGTGCGCGACACTGGTGGCTGATGTTGCCAGATTGGGTGTTTTTTTCGCTACATATTAAGGCCTGTTTACGGTGTGTTTTAGCTGGGTCGCCTGGAAGGCTCTAGAAATCTGGCACCCTATTGAACAAAGTTAAACAGAGAGCGCGCGTTCACAGACACCAGAATGAACGCGTTTAACGTTCATCAGGCAGTAATTCAGTAAGTTCAGTTCACAGCACTGTTTGGTGGTTTGTAAAAGGCTGTGAACTAGCTGGCCTAATCATTTATTTAGTCTGAACTTTATTGCTTTACAGGTGACGTCTGAAGTGATTGTGTTGACAAATTAAACCGGCTACAGGCCGCGGTTTTTGTTAAAAAAAAAATCTTAGAGAGGAGTCGATTCCTCTTAATGGAATCGATTCCAACCTTTGGAATCGATTCTCAATTCCCAACGCCTCGGAATCGAGGAATCGATTCTTTTTGGAATCGATTCCCAGCCCTACTGTAGGCGCCTCAGTTCAAGCGGCAGCGCGAGTGAAAGTGATCATCTCTTCCTATTCACTACTAAACATGAATGAACATATGAAGGTATGTTGAAAGATACAGAATAACTTACTGAAATGTATCTCGTGTAATATCTCAATCAGTGTTTCATCCGCGGAAAGACGTCAATGAAATCTTGTAAATAATGTCACGTAGCATAGCCTATTATTACCACAGTCATTTAGTGTCCACAGCTTGTTAGTTTGCCAGAGAATTAACTCTTTTGCTAAATATATGCACTATATATTCATTATATTTTACTTAACCTATTAGTGATGTCTTGATTATTTAATGTAACGTTATGTTTGAATAAATCTGTCGCAATAAAAACGCAAGTCTGCCTTATAGCTATGTGATGTTTACATACAATTTATTATTTTAGTGTTGATTATTATATCTAAAATAAATAGCAACTGAATTTAGGCTAATATGGGCTCTGTTGTTAACCTTTTATATTATAGTAATGACATACCTGCAAACTCCTCGGAGTACCAAAAGGTGACAGTGTGGCCGGGTGTTTGGGGGGGGGGGGGTTCAGGGATATTCCACCATTTGGGGAATTAAGCTCATTTTCCACCTCCCCTCGAGTAAAACAATAGTTTTTTACCATTTTGGAAACCATTCATACCGCATTGCTTAACGTAATTTATAGGTATGACGACAATACTAGGGGTGGAACGGTACACAGAAGTCACGGTTCGGTTCATACCTTGGTTCAGACATCACGGTTCGGTACGATTTCGCTACAATGGAGTGAAAAGCAAAACAAAAATATTGATAGCATTTTTATCATTGTCTTAATCCTTGTATTTTTTAAATGAGTTTTATTAATAAAGGCTTAGAACCAGTTTATTTGCAGTGCACTGACAAAAGTTTTATACAATTAGTTTATTAATAAAAATTAATAAAAAAGACCTTGAGATATGTTTGGTAATTGTACCTGAATGAATTTAAAATTAATTTGCTATATTTCAGATCAATATATTTGTTTTCCTTAATTTTAATTAACCCTAACTTCATTCTCATCTGAATTATAAATAATTGATTTCCATATAAAATAATACTACCATTAAAAACACATTTGATTTTCTTTTTTAAGCAATGTAGAATGTGCAAATTAAAAATAAACAGATTAGTGCTCTTGAGGACAAGAAATGAAAACCAATGCGATATGATGAATCTCCAAAAGATAGAACACACAGACTGTTTTGAAATGGGGTTGGATAAATGTGTTTTGCTTTTAAAACTGTGTGTGTGTGTGTGTGTGTGTGTGTGTGTGTGTGTGTGTGTGTGTGTGTGTGTGTTTGTTTGTGTGTGTGTGTGGTTGGATGACAGTTGTAGCAGGTTACAGTTTGACAAGAGTTTAGAGTGTGACAAAAGCACAATGTTGTATTTGATTGCGAGTGTACACAAATAAGTAAACACTTTGCAGTTTGAACGATGATGGAGTATGTTTTTGTTTCCTATGTTCGATCGCGCCCGCGCGCCTAACTCTCTCTCTCTCTCTCACACACACACACACAAACACACACTCTCACACACACACACACACACACACACACACACACGCGCGCGCCTGACTCTCTCTCACACACACACACACACACGCGCGCGCAATGCAATCTTGACATCTGTTCATTATGCTGTGTTCACACCAAACGTGAATAGAGCGAAATTTATCGCTATCTAGAGTTTTATTTATTTTTATTCCGTGTATTCTCTGTGCAAATTCGTGCACCGAACCGTGACGCCCGTACAGTTTCAGTTCAATACGAATAACTTACATGTACCGTTCCACCCATAGACAATACAATATTATTGTAAATGATATCACATAAAAAGAGGTAGCTAACGTTAATTGAATCAAGCAAACAAATAGCTTTTGTTTTTGCTCCAAAAAGCTTGACTTACCTCGAATTTCACATAAGATCCTACACGTTATGAGTTTCCATCAGACTCGCGTGGTTGAGGCTGTGAGCTTCAAGATTCTGACGCAAGTGCTAAGATCCCGATTGGCCCAGAGAAATGTCAACTATAAGAATTATCCAATAATGTTTCTCAATTCTAGCCTGCATGACATGCAGATGAAGGGCGGGCAGCATACCCCCCCATAAAAAAAACTCTCCGGTTCTGCGTGATTCACGTAAATGACCCAATTGACCCAATTGACCCAATTGTGGTCATGAAGTCGTTTGGGTGGTCATGAAGTCGTTTGAAAGACTGGTGTTGGCCCACCTGAAGGACATCACTGGACCCCTGCTGGATCCTTTTCAGTTTGCTTACAGAGCAAACAGGTCTGTGGATGATGCAGTCAACATGGGACTGCATTATATCCTGCAACATCTCGACAGACCTGGGACTTATGCAAGGATCCTCTTTGTGGACTTCAGTTCGGCCTTCAATACCATCATGCCTGATCTACTCACAGACAAACTGACCCAGCTCTCCATTCCATCCTCGATCTGTCAGTGGATCTCCAGCTTCCTGACGGACCGGCAGCAGCTCGTGAGACTGGGGAAACACACATCCAGGACTCTCACCACCAGCACTGGCGCCCCCCAAGGGTGCGTTCTCTCCCCACTGCTCTTCTCCCTGTACACTAACGACTGCACTTCTAAAGACCCCACTGTCAAGCTCCTGAAATTTGCAGACGACACCACTGTCATCGGTCTCATCCGAAACGGTGACGAGTCTGCTTACAGACTGGAGGTTGAACAGCTGGCTGTCTGGTGCAGTTATAACAACCTTGAGCTGAACACGTTCAAAACAGTGGAGATGACCGTGGACTTCAGGAGGAACAGCCCAGCACTCCCCCCACTCACCATCATGAACAGCACTGTGGAAGCAGTGGAGTCATTCAGGTTCCTGGGCACTATCATCTCTCAGGACCTGAAGTGGGACAATCACATTGACTCCATTGTGAAAAAGGCCCATCAGAGACTGTATTTCCTTCGCCAGCTGAGGAAGTTCAACCTGCCACAGGAGCTGCTGATTCAGTTCTACTCAGCCGTCATCGAGTCTGTCCTATGCACTTCCATCACTGTCTGGATTGGTTCAGCTACCAAATCAGACATCATGAGACTACAGCGGACAGTCCGGACTGCAGAGAGGATCATTGGTGCCCCCCTGCCAACCCTCCAGGACCTGTACTCTTCCAGAGTGAGGAAGAGAGCAGGTAAAATCATCACAGACTCCACTCACCCTGGACACCACCTGTTTGAACTGTTACCGTCAAGACGGAGACTCAGATCACTGGCCACAAGAACATCTCGGCACAGGAACAGTTTCTTCCCACAGGCCATTTCCCTCCTGAACAGTTAACATATTTCCCAAGGCATATGCCTTTAAGTGCAATACCCCCACTGTTTAGTGCAATATCTCCTAAACTCAGGTTATTTATATTTATATTTATTCATACTATTCAAAATACTGTATATATGTTCATAATCCGAAAATGTTTATTCTGACTAAACCCAACCGTGGCCTTATATTTTATATTTTATAGTATTTTCATATATATATATATATTTTTTTTTTATAATTTTATTTTTAGATTTTGTATTACTGTTTCTTGTTGTATTTGTATCTGTATATGTGCACTGGAAGCTTCAGTACCAAAGAAAATTCCTTGTGTGTGCAAGCACACTTGGCAATAAAGCTCTTTCTGATTCTGATTCTGATTCTGATTCTGAAAACGGCGATTTTCGCCGAAAAGCGACAAGTTTGCAGGTATGAATGTTAAAGCAAGGTATTCCTATTTAGTTTAATACAGCATAAGCAGAGATCATTTTATCCTTAAGAAACGTTTAATTATAATTGAATTTATTTAACGACAGAGACACAATTTGTTCAGTAAACCACTAATAATAATAAAAAAGCAATTTTAGGTTTTAGTTTTCTTAACTCTGCTGTACCGAACCGTGACTTCAAAACCGAGGTACGTACTTTTGTGTACCGTTACACCCCTAAATCAGAGAAGCATTGAGTAGCACATTTTCGTTCCACTTTCATTTTGTTTGCATTTGCTAAAGGAAAAATAGTCGCAAAATGTGACCAATTGGTCGCACTCTGGAGCCCTGAAATGTCCCAATTTTTTGGGGAAATGGGATTGTATCTATTGTTATTGAGTAATAATTATTTTATTGCGTATAGGCCTGCTTATAATAAAAATATAAATAAACAAAAAACTCAACATCTGCAACAGTGGCAATTACAAAAGCTATGAAGTGGTATTATCATTTAAAAAATGAAACAAGAAACCAAGCTAAAATAAATTCTCCAAAACTGGCCACAAATGAATCATTTTAGTTTTTGATGTGTGGTATTTTTTTGTGGTATAAATAATCTAAAAGTACTAATATCAGTCTAAAAACTAAACAAAACTGGAAAAAAAAGAGAAATAAAAGCAAAATTAAAACTGAAAACTACAATAGCCACAAACTTGACTTACCCTATTGGCAGTTACAGCAAGGTACTGAAGGTTCTGCAGAATTCCCATTTCTGATGGGATGTCAGTCAGATTGTTATGGCTCAGATCAAGAAACCTCAGCTTCCGGCAGAAGAAGAGCTGATGTGGCATTTTCTCAATCTTGTTGCGGTTCAAATAGAGGCGCTCCAGGTTGATCAAAGTACCTATCTGGATAGGTATGTACGCAATCTGATTATACCACAACTTTAGACAAACAAGTCGATGAAGATGCTGAAAACTAATTATCTCCTCAATGGTTTTCAGGTTGTTGTCCTTAAGGTCAATCTCCTGTAAATTGTGCAGGCTGAAGATGGAATGTGGTATGCGCTCCAGATCACAGCGGACAAGCTCCAGCTCGGACAGGTTCACCATCTTCTTGAAGCTGTTGAGCACCATCAGCTTGGTACCTTCGTTGTTGATGGACAGCTTCTGGAGGTGCATTCCAACATCCGTGACCACCTGAGGCAGCTTTGTTAAGTTACTTTTTAGTCTCAAAACCTTTAGTCGCTTCAACTCTCGTAAACCGTCAATGACAATGTAGCGATTGTTGTCAGCACTAAGGTTCCCAGTAAGGTGCAACTCGCTTAAATTCTTCAAGCTGTAGATCCATAAAGGAATCTCCTTTATGTCGGTGAACTTGATGTGCAAAGATTTCAGGTTCTCTCTCAGAAATGCGAGAGCTGGAGCCTCTATTCTTGCTGGCGTGTGGTACAGCCACATCTCTCTGAGGTTAGTAAGCTGGGCAATGATTGGTGGGATGGTGACATCAGGAATGAGCTCAAGCTTCAGAACCTCCAACTCCACCAAGTCAAAGACTGTGTCTGGAATCCCAGTGAGCATGAATAGGTGGAGCTCCAACTTCTCTTGGGAGTTTTTGGTGATCCTCTGCCGAAGCTTTTCCAAAGTCCATTCGTTGTTGAGGTTCAGCTGGCGAAGTTTGTTCTCGCTGACCTCTGAGAGGAACACCGCAAATCGCTTTGAATACAGGGGGTCGTACTGGTCAATCATATGCAGCATGAAGGCAAAGTCGTTTTTCACATCTGGGATATCGCTGTAACTGCTCTCCTCTCGGATAGACTCAAACGAGTACTTCTTGAGGGAACGTCGAAGCATCCAGCTGAGGGTGTACACACAGATCATACCATACACGATAACTAAACTAATGTAGAAGCAGGCTAAAATCTTGAAGAGAGTGGCCAAGGGATGGGCACAGTTGTACATGCGATAACCAGTCAGACTCTCGATGTCCACATTGCAGTCGACACTGAACTGAATATTGTGTACATAGTAACCGGTATAGCAGATAATAAGGATAAACTTAACAACTTTGATCATAGTCTGTCGGATGTAGAGTCGGTAGACTATATCGCCTTCTTCAACGTGAATTCGAAACTTCTTGACCTTCTCAAACAACGCCTTAGCTTGTTCACCTTCCCTTTTTGTCCAGTACACCAGTCTCGGAGTGGTCCACGATTCCTTGTTCAATACGAGATCTGGTTGCTGACAGCATGGGAACACTCGCTTCAACGTCTTCGCTAACATACGAAGCCTTCTTATCGAAGGAGCCATTCATTTTCACCAGCGCTTTGGGATCGCTTTCCTCCACGACAGTTTCAGACAGGGCTCGTGTGGTCCATGGCGAGTCAAAACATTTCAGGAGGATAGACACAAAATGTTCCAGTTTTGAGCTTGTCCAAGGGAACTTGAACCAGAAGTTGCTGCAAGCCAGAAAGATGAGCGTATGCAGCAGCACCAAATATGGGAAATACTTAGCAAACCAGTGAAGCTTGTTTTCATAGCACACGGCATCGACATAGTTGTACTGGTGTCGATCAAGGTCATACTGGATTCCTTGGGGTTCAAGGGTCAAGGGCACAGAAAATGTTGAATTGAAATACTTCCTACATGTCTTGTTAACTACCCATTTGCAGGGCAGGCAGATCATCTTGTCCTGTGTGACCTGAAGCGTGCCCCCAAATACTGCAATCATCAGCATTACGACCGATAAATAGTCTGTGAACACGTCCCACCATGGCTTTAGGATGCGATACGTAGGTTGCGTGTCCACAAAGTAGCGCAGCTCAGTTATGGGGATCATGATTTACCTGAAATGAAAATATGAGCAGTGTCATACAAACAGCATCTATACTTAGAAATTATGCCTTGATTGTCAATGCAATGCACAAGCAGATAATAAAACTATCCAACTAATACAAAATAACTCATCTTCCAACATAAACAACATATTTTACCGAAGTTGAGGACGGTTGTCTTCTCCGGCTGCAACACAAGAAGACTCCGCCAAAAGAATGCTCTGGCTTTCTTGTCATCTATTATTAGCCATTTCCGATAATAACACTGAAGAATTGTCTCCTCTGGCTTTGGAGAGTCCGTGACCCCAGGATTCAAATCCTGTTTGTCTAAGGCAGGGCAGTGTCTGAAGCAGTGTCTCCTTAGTTGAATCTTACCTAATACTCCACATGTCCATTCAGGAACTGACACTCATCACAGTCCTTTTTGTCTGGATGGGAGACAGACATCCTGTCGTGATAAAAAAAACATACAATACAATGTCAAATACGTCCACTATGCATTTTCTGAGAGCCATTTCAAAGCAGTTTTAATCTTGGTTCTCCCCTGAGGGAAAAAATAACAAGTTGTACATTTATTTCCTTTTCATTTACTTATAACATTTAACTGACATAACTGACTAGTGATTATATAAGACACAAATTAAATAAGCTGAGACATCCACCCACACACACACACACAAAGAAAAAAGGGGTTTGAAAGACAAAATGACAATAGATATTAATTGAAAGAAGATCATATGATGATGTAGATGTTGATCGAAAAATAAGGGAATAGACAACTGGATTAAACCAGTTCATTTCTGAATCCTCTCAGCTAACGTTACCGTTAGATGCGAGTCTCACACCGTTTAAATTTAAAATATTGTTATGAACTGAAACCAATAATAAACAGGGCACGTACATACTGTTATGTGTGATTATGACGAGACTCGCCGCTCAAGCACATGAATGACTGCATGTGCTAATATTAGTTTGCTGCTTGTCTTTGTATAAAAGGGCAGAGTGTCTTTGTTTTCCTCGTCGAGGGAAAATGATCGGCATTTGACAGGATCATGTACTCACCCAGCTGTGTGCTGCCACCTCTGCTCCATGTGCTTCTTGTAGGACTGATGAGCTCAGAAAGCCAGAAAAGAAAGTGGCCGAACCAAGACAAACAGCGCAAATTGCAATCTCAGCTGTGCAGGGGTCAATTGTATTTCATAATCAGTTCATTACACTAGAGGGCAGTGCGATCTGGTTTTAGATTTTGTCTTCAGCTTCACGTCTCATTAGCGCCACTCACTGGATTGGAGCTAGAATCACAACCTTCATAATACCATTATTGTCATAACTATTTCATTGTCTTTTATTATGTTTTAATACTGTTTTAATACTTTTATCATCTGCACTATTATCATATTGTGTGTACCTCTGAAATAACATTAACAGTTATATGCTATGTATTATTTTTTTGTTACAATAATTTCAGCACGTTTATTTGCTAATATTGCTAATATTTTGTCATGATGGTTCTTTTCCACAATGATAAATGTGGCACTAAATAGTTAGACAATCCTTTAATATTTAGTTTTGTGATGATGAGCAAATGATTATATAATTTATTTGTTACAATTAACACTATGCTAATAGGCTATATTATAATAATGTAAATATTATTATTATTATTGTTTCATTTTTCTTCTTATTACTATTGGAATTAATAAATTAATAATAATATCAAATCCATGGTTGTATATGATGATGTTTTGTTTTTGTTTTGCTGTTTAGCATTGATACATTGCATTGGGTCACTAACTATGAGGTCCATTTTTTAATCTTATTGCAGTAAAGAGAGGAATATGGTCTGTTTGGGAATGGAAAAATACATTTTTGTTGATTTATTATGATGTGAACCATTGATTATTGTTCACAAGAAGACGACTATTGTAGACACAAGCTATACAGACTGATGATCAGTGCCGATCCTGACCTCCCTGGGGCCCTAAGCAAAATTCTGCTAAGGGGCCCTCTACCTGACCCGTGACGCCGTGAGATATATAAACCATTTGCCATTGCCACAGTCACACCTGACACTTCAGTGCTCCCAATACAATCCTCCCTCCTTTAAACAAAACAGTCAAAGAATGAGTACAACAATATAGAACAGAATGATATTTACTAAATAGAGTATTTTCTATAGAATATTAAGATAACAAGTGAATATTGTGATGCAGATATCAATAATCCCTGTGAGTGAATGACATCATTGATATCAAGAATTAACTTTTGTGCAAGTGAACATGTAATTCCTGATATCAAAAATAGACATTGGTAGATAAAAATGTAACTAAGGGGCGCTACTAGTAAAAATAATCAAGAATTCACATTGCAAATAGTAAAAAAAAAAAAAGAATTATTGATATCAAAAATGCATAAACTGTGAATGAATAAAAGCTAAAATGGCTTGCCATAGCATGTTAAAGTTTTTTTTTATTGTGCATGTTGAAGCAATTCTTGATTTATGGTTATTATTTACTGAGGGATGTGCATCCATATTGACCAGTATGTCTAGCTAATCAACATTTTAAATTCAATATAGCCTATAAATCAAAGTCAATCAATGTCAAATTGTCAATACATTGCTTTTCATCTTGCATAATTAGTGCAGTTGTTTCGAGTTTTTACTACACATTAACTGAGACTATAATCAGTGTCTTGTTTTAAAAGTGTGTAATGTGTAGGCTACTCTGATGAGGAGTGCCATCATTCACGCCCATATATTGTACAGTATGTCTGGTCTCCACATATATTTCTGCTTGAAAAATGCGCGTTTCATTTCGTGCACGCGCATATGAACGCATGATAACACACGCGACGCGGTTATCTTTTCCGAGCCGTTGCACTTTAAAAAACACAATAGAAATGCACATAAACTTAACTTTACTTTGCTGACATCAAACTTGTGAACACAAGTTGAGAACACAAGTTTACCTGATTGTTGTTCCCGCAATTCACTCTCTTTTTTTCTCTCTCTGTTTTTGTGACCAGAAGGATAGTTTCGCTTAATTTTGTCATTGATGTTGTAAACATTAATTGACGCGCTATGACACGAGGGGGAGGCGGGGCCTTGAGTAATTTGCGGGGCCCTACGCAGCTTGCGTAGTGAGCGTATAGGGCGGATCGGCTCTGCTGATGATATCTAATAAATAGTGGAAAGAAGCAAATTATTGAAATCACTTTATGAACATGTTTTAGGTAATGTGCAAAATTAGTAACACAAAGGATTGTGACAATTCTGAAACTCCCAACCAACTACCGTTTACATTTCCCACAGCAGGAGGCTTAAACAAAGACCACTTTGGCTGCAGGTTATGTCAACAGAGCCTCAAACTCTGCTTGGATGCTAGTAAGCTTCGTTAAAGTCACCATGAAATCAACATTTACAATTCACATTTTTTTTAAATGGAATATTGCAGTATTTATTTGAAATGATTTATTTGTGCACATCATTATTTTTTTTAATTCACATGACCTCAAAATCTCAATCCTCAAAAAATTCCCCTATCTTGCAACAACAACTCTTTTCTTCTTTGATGATGTGTTTATTGGTGTAAGGGAGGACACCAGCAATAGCAAACCGCAACGATCCAACAATCCAGTCAATTTCCAATGGACAAAATCAAATCCCACCAACAATTATTCTTGTAAGCATGTAAACGCTTTAAGCTGACTGAAATTGCATCAGTCCGACTTTAGCTAAGTTTGAACCAGACCTATAGAAAATATCATTATAGCTCGGCTTCGTCCAACATGTTATTCACAACTTCTGCATTTTGCACAAGCTCTGAAAGGCAGAGGTGACACAATGTTAATTTAATCTACAAAATATTTGATTAGTGTGTTATTTATGCTTGGAAAACTTGCTGTAGATCGATTGTAACTGCATGTGAACATCCTAATGTAAGAGATAGCCTAAAATAGCATAAAAAGACCTACAAAAGTCTCAATTTTGCCTTTTTGTCACTGGTTAAAGGAAAAGTTGACAAAAAAATTCTTTAATCATTTATAGCATTGTTAACCAAGATCTTTCAGTGAAAAACAGCTTAAATTTGAGTCCATTCCTCACATAAAGTTATCATATCGGGTGGTCACACACAATTTCTTCAGACACTGCAAAGGTCATCACTACATAAATTTAGCATATAACAAATAATAATAAATCCCAAATATGAAAATGCACAATCTACTCCATTTTCCTATAGCTTAATTACCTCAAACTTTAAAGTTGATGTTTTTTTAATTCAGCTAGGAGCCACACGGTTTTACGCGACACAATTTTTGCAGGTCAGAGTTCACCAAACTTTGGAATGCAGCAAAATCTGAAATTTCTTCATCTCCAGCATTCACATGTGTATGAATGGAAGTGAATGGATTGAAAGTGTAGTGTATTTCCTATACAGACTGAGCATGGCCTTAAAAAAGATGTAGAAAAGAAGTCAGATAAGTAAAAGAAAAAACACACACACACTTTTTAAGAGCCACTCAACCCTGACAACCCACCCAAGTTTTTTTTTTTTTTTGATTGACATTCAAGTTCCCGGGCTGGTTTTGATCTGACAGCTGCAGGCTTGAAAGTTTCAGTGACCTCAGTGCTTCCCCTCACCAGGTGGTCCTTTCATTCCAGCGAATTCCTTGCAGCTATTTATCATCAAAGATGAGAGTGAATAGTAAAAAACAATTTAATATAGCGTTTCCCCTCCCCCCACAAAACAACATCCAGCCAATTAAACCATTCTGTGAATTCTTGCAAAAAGATATTTCTCCTCCTGTCTCTTTTTGTCATTTCAGCTGCCAAGCTGTGATTCTCTCCGTGCTGAAGCCCCCTTTCTGTAATACTGTGATTGTCATTTATGCTAAACTTGCTCTCTTCCCAAGGCAGTCTCATAATAGAGCTCGACTCTGAATGGTGCCCTTATTCCCAAGAATGAAAGACACAAGGAAGTAAAAAAGGGGCATCAGACTCGTGAAAAATGTGGTTTAGGCAATGATGTAAAGTGAATTGAGCTTCAAACATTGAGGAAGTACTCATGGATGCTAAGTGGAGAAGAGGGAATAAAGTGTGCTTTTAGTTCACCAAACTGAGTGAACCATTTAGAGGAATGCTGTCCGCCACTTGGATTTGTTCAAGGAACAATAGGCATTCAAGCATTCAGAGATGCTAAATTGAAACGTTTTCTCATAGAGTATGACTACACGCTGTCTAAGCAGAATCAATTCTTAGACTATATCACGATCTTAAAAAAAGCAAACCACAAACAAACTTAGCACTGGGGTTGACAATGAATCTACAAAAACTAACAAACACTCAAAAAAATAATCTGTTGAACGAACTTAATTATATTAAGGAAAGGTTTTCCACGAAATTGAATTACATTTTTCCAACAAATTCGAATTAGTTTGAAATAATTTGTTGTAATCTTGTTGTATGAATTTAAATTAATTTAGTCATTCCTGCTAGATAAAGTTTTGTCAGGTTAACTAATTTTTTTATTTTTTGTCCTGCCTTAAATCACCAACATTATAATTTTAGTTAATTTGACTCTACGGTCACTTCTAATGATTGACACTACTAGTGTTCAATTGAACTAAAACCAATGTTTACATAGTAATGTAATATTACTTTTGCCAGGCTGCGAGTGAGGTTTACACATAGTGTATACTGAGTACCCACAGCCTGAACAGGAGGTTCAAAGCATTTACAACATAATACTGAGCCCACAGCCTAAACACAGTCGCCACTCTTCTGCATAATGGTAACCACAAAATTCAAAAACGTAACAGAAAGTCCTCTAAGTTTCTAACATAACTGAACATTAAACACTAACATTAACTAACAACATCTTTCCATTTACTGAAAAACACATACAATAACACTTTTTCCCTAAATTGACCCTCTTAATGCAGTCCCTTGCAAAGCATGCTTGGAACTACAGATCCACTGCCCAGTTAGATGTCAACAAAAATGATTCATGTAGTTTTCACACAAATGAATTAGGTTGATTGAACACAATTAAATTAAGTTGTGACAATATTAAACAATCGTGTTACTTTTGCTTATTTTAATTAATTATTTTAACAAGAGGCCAAAATTCATGTTTTGAGTGACATCCAGTTAAGACGAACGAAAAAATATTCATGTTGACTCAATTTAAAAAAATTTGGTAAACCAATTTTTTTTTAAATTACATTGATTACATTTAATGAAATTAAGCTGGAATCATTTCTATGAAGGATTGTGTCGTATATGCTCATTTTAATTAATGAAATTGAACAAAGAGCTAAAATCATTTTTTTGAGTGAAGGTTACACACAGTGGTCTCCTATTTGGACTCCTATAAGACGCATCTGAATGTCATGCATTAGATACAAAAGAGCTGTTCTCAGAACTAATTTCACTTTTCTGAACCAATTTTGCAATGACTTTTAATGAAGTGGTCCAAAGGTGGATAGTCAGTTATCCTCATGTTGTAGTATAACCATGTGTAGGTCATGTTTTTTGTGAAATGTTATTTTTATGTTATTCTTCTCTAACATTCTTAAATGTAATTTTTTTCTCCATATACTATTCACTGCAGACCAGCAACTGTTTGGTTACCAACATTCGGTAACACTTTAGAATAATTGTCCGTCATTAATAGGTAACTATGCAGGAAGTAATGCAGGACTAAGGAGTATAGCTTCCATTAACACTTCAGTTACTACTATTAACTAATATGGAAACAATTTTAACTAATCAGTAATAACCATTATTCTAAAGTGTCAACAAGCATTCTTTCAAATATCTTTCTGTACGTTCAACAAAATAATGAACTTCATGCAGGTTTAGAACAACATAAAGGTGATTAAATGATGACATAATTTTCAGTTTTGGGTTATATATCCTTTAAAGTGTCCATCCATTTTGGGTTACATACAAGGACAGCGGAGAGTCTCTTTGTAAATGAATGATATGATTTATTATTACATTTTAAATGTTTTGTTCCCCACCAATTTGAGGATCTTGTTAAGTTAAACAGCTATTTAAGTGGTCAATAAAACAGTCAGACGTTGTCTGCTGTCCATCTTGGATGTTTTTTCAGTGTGATGGGCACTGCATATGTAAAGCGTGTTGTGAAGGAGAAGGCAGAGGCATGCTGTGAATGAATGGAGAAGGGAGCTGCATTCCTGGGCCAGGGCTTATTCGACTCAGTCGAGTGGGAGTATGCAACAGGCTGTGAGAGTGTGTATGTGCTGAGTGTGTGTGCGAATATAAGGGAGTGCAGTGCAACAACCAACCTCACAGCTAATTAGTTCAACCCTTGACAAAAGGTGGGCCAGCCACTGAAGAGAACCCCCGGGGGCCGGCGTAATAGGGCTCCACAGACTGCTCTGGGACTGGAGAGGAGACGGCTAATAGGGGACCTCCACATGTTCACCCTTTCTGGAGCTTAACTGATGTTTTGAACTTCTCCAGAGCATGTGAGAGCTGGAGACGGAGGATTACAGTAGGACGTGTGAGACTTGAAGTTGGAAATCATGTCTGGACCAGATTCTGATGATGACAGAACCTTCAAAGACTGTGAGTAAGAAGCGAACCTAGCAGAAGTGTAGATGTTCTCATCTTTCACCTTGTGCTTCATGTTCTTTATTGTCATGGAGAAGCAATGCAGTATCGCATAGATGAGAACTGTGGAGGGGGGACTTGTCCTGTTGGGTCAAAAATATAAAAATGTAAATATATAATATCATATATAATGGCTGGCTCTAGATTCATTCTGGTATTTCTGAATTAGGGTGGCGCTGTATTATGAACAGATGGCTCATGATATGCATTTATCATTTAAGTGCAGCAAGTTGCGGGTTTGCGTCTTGCTCTAATGACAATTTAGAGTAAACTGCAAAAAATAAAAGTTATATTTAAAATATATGAAAACAATTGTAATACACAATAGTACTGTGTGATTATTTAGTGTGTTTTGGTCAAACATTCACACATTTGGGGGCAAGTTTTTAAAATAATATTGTTGAAGAGTGCAGTTTTACATTTGTTTTAGCTGTATTTTATATTGGGGCAGCAATCTGTGCAAACATTGACCTAATATGCCGCCTATGACCTATAGGCTGCCACTTACTAAGGATGATACTGCAAAAAGTAACTATAACAAACATTGTTTAGCAAGTCAGGGGAGGACAAAGTGTAGAAGAAGAAAAAAAACACTTAGATTTCACATCAATCATTTGATTAAACCAAAGCTCAATCATTCACAGACACAGCTTTTGTTTCTGTTCCACGTCAGCTGAAACAAGGCAGTTCATACACCAGGAGACTGGAATTAAACACTCACGTAGTGTGTGTTGAACCACAAACATAGACTGGGCGGTGCTCGCAGCAGCTGACTCTTTCAAACAAACAAAAAGCTGGAAAATTTCATGCTGTAAAAACAAGTCTGTGTTCCCACATTCATGGTCTTTTTTACAAAAATATACCTTTGGTTCCCCTTCTCAATATTATTGCTGACCCCTTTAGAGGGGTGTGTGTTTTATATGCTTGAGCTGATTAAAGCAAGACTGCACAAACATTGCACTTACTGTGGGTGTGAAACACTGAAATCACACCACAACTCCCTGATGTGTCCATGGACACCTGTTTGTTTTGCTAGGAAAATGATTCCATGTGCTGATGCTGGACAGGCGTCACACTAATGTTACTGTGGATGTTGGTTTAAATGGAAAGACCGACATGGAGGTAAACAATTGTGTTTTTAAAGCGACGTGTTAAAATGTTAAGTAATAGAATGACTAAGTAAGTAAAATTACAACAAACAAACATGAAATGATTAATAATATTTATCTTTTGGTTTCTCTGTGATTGTACAGCATAAAAGTGATTTAAAAATGTTCTGCAAAGTTGTAACCTAATAATCAACATTTTTAGGGAAGCTTTCTTGTAGCTCAAACTGTAGAGCTGTAGTTCAATTTCGAAGGGGTTCATTGCATGAACTGAAATGTATATCTAGAATGCAATGTGGGTTGCTTTTTAGATAATGGGTTGTATTTATATCATGTATATTGGGAAATACACCATGTCACTTAAAAAAAAGATAGTTCACCTAAAAATGAAAATGATGTCATTGTTTAATTCATCCTCATGTCGTATCAAACCTGTATGACTTTCTTTCCTTTGTGGGACACAATGTCTCAGTGTATTTTGTATATATCACCAAAGTGGCCCAGTGTTGTTTTGGACCCCATTCATTTTAATTGTATGGACAAAGAGAGAGAAAAGAGAGAGAAGGCATTAAAAACATTCTTCAAAATACCTTATTTTTTGTTTCCACAGAAGAAATACAGGTTCAGAACGACATGAGACTGATTAAATGGTGACTGAATTTTCTTTGAGTGAACAATGCCTTTAAATGCTGCAGAATTTAACTTCCTGTTTGAATTTCACTCTGACAAGCCAATTGGGCAGAATCTATATTTGAGCATACTTTAAAGAGAAAGTATTTTATTTCAATGTAAATGCTGAATAATGAATCATGTACTTTAACATTCATTTGCCTGTTTCAATGATTACGACTAACGTGTCGGGTGACTTAGATCTGCGTATCAGAGCCATAGATCAGTATAACATATCAGTATAAAAGTAACACTGTCTGAACTACGTTTGTTTGATTAACAGGCACAATTTCAATAAACACAGCAGTCAAATACCTCTTATGTAACCACTTAGACATTATAAAAAACTAAACCTCTGAAACTTCTGAGAGGTAAAAGATTGAATAGCTACTAACAGGCAAGATTTAAATAAAATACTCAATATACGGAATTCATCACAAATCATCTAAAAGGGATACTTCATTCATAAATGAAAATGTATGATCACCCTCATATCGTTCCAAACCTATATGAGCTTCTGTGTGTGTGTGTCGTGTGTGCGTGGTGCGTGCGAGCGTGCGAGATATTTCCAATATTATGAGGACCAAATGTCCCCACAAGTATAAACATACCAGTAATTTCACATTTCTAAAGATTCTCCTTTTCCCGCTCTTACTTAGTGAATGTTGTGGGGAATGCTTCACAAGTTTTGGGAGCAGAAACAATTGAAAGGTGTGATGATGGAGACAGAGAATCTGGTAGTCTATGAGTCCATTCCCTCACCCAGCCCTCCTTACATGTGCTACGTAACCTTACCAGGTGGCAGCTGCTTCGGAAATTTTAAGGTAAGTGAGTTGAAATTGAATTTTCACTCCATTTTTATTTGGCATGTACTGTATTGGATAAATTGAACACAGGCACCTTTTCTTATGTGGTTTTAAAAAATTATTATTGAGCAAAATATTTGTTTCAAATTACCTTTAATCCCTTCATTTTGGTACAATTAGTTAAATTCCATTACTAAATCAGGTCTTCCTGAAGTCATCAGTAGGCAGTTCAGCCATAAAAGAAGAAGCTCTTGTGTGAAAATGAGGAGGGCCAACAGGTGGTTCTTATTTGCTAAATTACTCCTGCCAGCCGCAAATCAGTATGTGGCATTTTACTTCAGTTGAAATGGAATGTTCTTTGAAATTAATCTTGAAAATAAATGAGTTTATTTGTTCATTTGTCATTGTGAAGTGCGTGACATGATTGGGAACAGATCTTGTTATTCTGAAATGTTTTTTTTTTTCTTCTATGATTGAACTATTTAAAAAATAAACTAGGACTCAGGGGTATTTTATAACGAATATGACATCAGTCCTGCGTTTGAAAAATCTATCTGATGTTGACATTATAATGCATGAAAAACACCACTGGAATGGGCCATTTAAAAGGATCTAAACGTCTGATGTTGTGGTTTCTATTTGAAATTACTGTTATTTGTGGAAAATTCTGTACTAGCTGCTGCCCGAGAAACGAAGCACACCAGGGAATCACCACTTCAGTGATACTGCTGTCAAAATGATCCTCATTGATCAGGGATTGAGCACATGGGAAATACTCTCACACTTTATACTGATTATTTCATTCACAAAGTAGCTCGGTTTTAACAGGAGTTTTCTTTGAGATCAAAGACCTGGGCTGCACTTCCCAAAAGCATTGTAAGCCTAAGTAGATCACAGAGATCATTTGTCCCAAGGGTTTCTACAATCTCTTCCAATGCTTTTGGGCAACAGCCCAGAACTTTTTTTTCTTATATCCTTAAAACACTCTCAACAATCCTCAGAATTCCATCTTCATTCCAGCACTGCTTGTAAATGTAATGGCATGATAATTATTTTGCACAGCAAAGGTTTTCAGAATTATTACAAATCCAGAGACTAATCTCAGCAGTTTGTGGTTCACAGACATCATCTAAAATAATCGTGTGATGTGGTAAGACATTCTGCATGGCTCTGTGTTTAGGACATGTTTTTGAGGACTAGTTTAACGTAAAGGATTAGTTCACCCTAAAATTAAAAATCCATCATTTACATACTCTCATGTTCCAGGCCTGTATGACTTTACTTGCATGGAACATAAAAGGAGATATTCTGAAGGCTGTACTGACTGCTCTTTTTCATGCAATGACAATGAATGTGGTTGCTCTTAAGAAGAACTACACTTAAGCATATACCTACTTTTTTAATGAATACTTTTAAATAAATACAGAATTAAATACTTGTTAGAATATTATTTCGCACTTCTGGCAAGCACGACAATTCACTCAGACTTTGTTTACGATCCAAAAATAATTCGAACACAGCAATGTGTAAGAGAAAACACTAACTAAACACAAACATTAAAACAACTGACTGAACTAAACTGAGACACAGGAGTATATCAGTGACAACCCAACCCGATCTCACGACAATTCGTAGCCTATGTATTTTCAAGGTGAGCTCATTTTTTCTAAATCGTACAAATTTTATGAATTCGTACGAATGTCCTACTCCTGACCCAGCCCCTAAACCCACCAGTCACTGGGGTTAGACAAATTGTACAAATTATTATTTTTTTAATATAAATTAAAGGTAAATTCATGTCCCAGTTACACTTTGTCACACTGGTTGCAGGCAGGCAGAAGTTCCAACATGAGTGTAATTACAAATACCCAATAGGCAAACAGATGGTGACAACACACATAAACACAAAAGAGACCAGACAGAGAATTAATATGAGGGTACAACTTAAATAGAAACTCAAACAAGATGATTAACAGAACACAGCTGAAACAAACAAACTAATAATGATGGTAACCAAGGAGACAAACGAGTGACGGGAATCTGAATGAGGAAGACACGTGACAAATGACAGTCCACGAAAACAGAAACTAACTGAACATAACGGTGACACATGTTGTCACATTTCCCTGGTTACCAAATACAAATTGTATCAAGTTAGTGTTTTTAACATTTTTACATTAATTCCAAAATAATAACTAAAAGTATACAATAACTCGGTACTGGTCACTGATACAAACACGTAGCCTGTATATACCTTTCATTTCACCAAGCTGATTGCTCAATGAAATGACACAAAAGCATTAAAAAAGTGTCCCACACAAATCATGCTGCTAATAAAGACAATAGCTTTTTGTGAGTAGATGACTGAAAGGTATGCCATTATTCACTGATGACCTCCTCGATGTTAATCATTGTGACTGTATCAGTTTTTGGAGTGTACAATTCCTTTGAAGTCCAATTAGAGTGTTTGTGTTATCAAGAATAAAATAAATCCTGAAGACTACCCAATCAGTGTGAATGATCATATTTCAGCATTTCATGATGATGATAAACTGAAAGCCTCTCTCTCACTGACAGTACTGCTACAGTAAAGCAGAGGCCAGACGTGATGCAGCTCGAATCGCTCTGATGAACTCCACGTTTAATGAGTTGCCCTGCCGCCGCATCACTCCTGAGTTCATATCACACAGCGTGAAAGAAGCCGTCAACACCACTAGCGTGAGTCTCACTACTAAGCTCCTTATCAACAGTTTGCCGTTTACACTGCTGAGATTAACAAGATGTTCAGGACTTTTTGTCTAGTGTATAGACCAATTTATACCAATTTCATTGGTACAGTCTTGCTCAGTTGTAGATTACTCTTTGTGTATACAGCACTTAAGCTTTCCAGTCTATAGAAACTGTGTAGTTTGGAAGTACGGAAGGCCACCCACTGTAGTTATAGAACCATGTCCTTGCGCTGGCTCTTTTCCTTAAAAACGAAGAGCCAAGAAGCAATTCTAATGATAAATTGGCTTTGTACCAAAAGAAAAAACTCTACAAGGAAAAAAGTCATGCCACCCTCCCTCACCCCAAACCTGAAAGTAGCTGCCAAGTTTTTCTCATTCTGTGTGTGTGTGTGTAGGTGCGCATGTGTGGTCTCCCTTCACTCTCATGTCATTTATCCTCTGCAGTCTTGGCCTTTTCTCCTCCAACAATAAAGACAAGTTGCTCCGACTGAATTACAAAGCAAAGGGGTGTCTAATGAATCCCAGACCTCCTTCTGTATTTGTGTCTGCTCAGGCTGAGTGATGATACGTCTGCAAGTCATTGTGTCCCACTGTTCACAGGGTAAGATTTCAGATGCATCTGACCCCGGTACTAGTATAGGAGCATACTGCCTCATGCTGGAGCTGAACACTGGGAGAACCATGCTGGAATTTCAGGTTAGAAAAAAACAGCCTTTATGTTACCCTTCTGAAAAGACCAGCTGGCCTAGACTGGTTTATGCTGGTTAGGTGCTGCTGGTCTAGCTGGAACTCATTTTAAAGCTGTATGACTTTCTGTCAGTTCCTTTTTTCTGTGGAACACAAACGAAGGTATTTTGAATGATGTTTCAGATGCGGTTTTCCATGCAATGACAATGAATGGGGACTGGAGGTTTCAAGCTTCAAATAGGATACAAAAGCACCATGAAATCATATTACTATACTGTGACTACATTCCAAATTATATGATAGCTTTATGTGAGGTACAGACTGCAGTGTACATGTTATTCAATGATATTCACTTAATATCAGCCCTGATAAATGACACATCAGAGAATCATTATTTTGAATCAGATCCTTTGAATGAATTCATATTTACTACCATTCAAACGTTTGGGGAATTAATACAGAAATTATTTATTTTATTGTACAAGGATACATTTAATTAATAAAATCATCATGGTCGTGAAGGATATAATGTTTCAATAGAGTTCTAGCTCAAATAAATGGTGGTCAACATGGTTAATAATAAGAAATGTTTCTTGAGCACCAAATCAGCATATTAGAATGATTTCTGTACGAACATGTGTCATTGGTCAGTTCACATAGATTATCTGTGAATAATGACTTAAAGTTAACACTTTAGTATGGGTGTGGGCGACACATATTCACTATTAACTATGACTTTCCAGAGCCTATAGATGAGCACAAATTCATATGCATGAAAATAATTTACCCAGATAATTTTCACACTGTGCGCACAATGGCGCTCTGTTTCACACTCCGTCTACACTAATCCCCAGTATGACATCAGTGAAGAAAAAAATGCTAAAGCAATACGCATCTGTTTAGACACAGTATGTGTTAAATATGATCAACACGCTTCAAAAATAAACATCATGTGATGATGTCTCAGAGAATATTATTATTTACATCAACACAAATTCTAGGCCTCTTAGTTCTGGTGTACCTAAACGCTTTATTCCAATACTTTGAAATTTTGCCTCAAATATCTTTGACAAGATAAAGGAATAGTTCACCCAAAAATTATTCCATAATTTACTCGCCCTCAAGCCAACCTAGGTTTATATGACTTTCTTCTTTAAACCGAACACAGTCAGAGTTATATTAAATAATATCCTGCAGGCTCTTCCTAGCTTTATAAGGGGAGTGAGTAGAGCCTGTCTTCTTGAACCTACAAAAAACACATCCATCCATCATAAAAGTAATCCATACGACTCTATGATTAATGCTTTCTGGAGCGAAGCAATGATTAAAAAAAAAATCCTTATTTAAAACTTTATAAACTGATCACTGGTTTCCAGCAATGTATCTTTGTCTACACATCAGCGGAAAATGTAGGCCTTTTAGTTATATAATTAGTTATAATATAATCTCTTTTGACCGTTTTCAAATATTTTTTTTTCATAGGAAATAATGACAGTCTTTCAGCTATTGCACTGGAATGGCACTCTGAAGGCTTTTCGGGATATGAGATGTAGCCGTCAGGTAAGATTACTGGCTTTTTGTAATCCTTTCTGAAGAAAATAATGCTGTAGATAGTTCACCACCATTATGCTAGGATGCTGTAGGTGGTTGCCAGGGCGTTTCCATGAAGTTACAAAGGTGCTCTGAGTGTGTTGCTATTGCTAGGTTTTGCTTTTTGACCCCAGTAAAAAAAGCCTGTTCTCAACTCCCTACTGTCAATAGATCCAATGCTGTGAATTTGACGTCAAACCTTGTTTAATTGTCTCTTTTACAGGACGTGATCCACTACTACTCACAGCAGCGTCTGGACGAGCGTACGCGCAGCCACATGGCGCTGGACTGGTTACAGAAAGAGCAGAAATCCTGCGGTCTACTCTCCCAAGAGCTGCAGCTGGCCGTCAAGGAGCTGGCGGAGGCCCGGAGAACCGGCAGGGAACTCCGCTTCTACAAGGAGAAAAGAGAAATCCTGAGCTTAGCCCTCAGTCACGCTAATGCTGAGGATCTGGAGGGCTACCACAGTGAGGAGATGTCCTGGAGAGAAGAAACTGAATTCGAAGTACTACGCTCAGGAGGGACTCTGTCTGGAGGAGAGTATGACTGATCCTTCAGAGCACGGGCAGTTTCCCTGTCAGGGGAGTGATGGGGATTCAGCGGAGTGAGCTAGATGAAAAGAATATACTGTACATATTGGACTTTTTTTCATGCGTTTCATTTTTTCAGGCTTCTTTCATAACATTAGATGTTTTTAGCACATATTCTTTATTTACATCATTACATTTTGATACACAAAAAGGCCAGTGAAGATGTGCTGTACATGTAATAATAAAAAATAAAAAAAAATTAACATGCTTGTGTTTAATTTCTACAGATCTGTAGAGACTACAGCTACCTCCTCCTGAGACCCAGAAATAATTCAAAAAAAAGTTTTTTTTTCTGTCATCACTTGTTTAGAGCATACAAATGGTTTTTTAAAAATTGTATTTTATTCATATGTTATGCTATGCCCTCGTAGTGGACACCAGGTCTCAGTTGTTTAAAAACCCAAGGCAAAAACAATGGGACTTTTTTTTCAATCACCAATAAATTTTGGGGTTTCAGGATTTTTTCTTTAACCAAAATTTGCATTAAGATGATTCTCAACTATGTTATGAAAGATATAACGGAATAAATTGACGCACCATTTTCCTTTATGCTATATATGTGGGTAAAATGGCCATAAACTAATATTCCCATTCAATGCAATACATTGTATCTAATTTGCACATTAATGTGTTCTTGGAGCAACATTTAATGAAAAAAAAAAGTAATAATTGGAGTAATAATTAGCAACATTTTTATAATAATATCTTATATTTAGGAATACTGATGTATAATTTATTTCCATATTCACTTGTTGTGTCTCCCAAAATGTCTGATAAACATGATTTAAGTCCTGATGTCCTCTACAGTGGACATGTATGAAATCAATGCCCTGTTTTAACAGAAAGCCATTTTTTTTTATTTGAAACCCCATAATGATTTCCTGTGATGTTGGTTTATGCAATACAACTTGAAAAGTAGTCCAATTTAAATTATAATTACAATATATTATCATATTTCCATAAGAGTGCTACATTTGATCACTAAATTAATGTTAGACATTTTTAAAGACCAAGGAGAATTTTGTTTTCATGGTGAAACTTCAACATTTAGTATCTCTAAAAAGCCATGAATGTGCTCTTTACAGGACACCCAGGACATGTGTCATGTGACATGTATGTTGTCAGAGAAATTCACTAAAATATAATGTCCACTACAGTGGACAAAAGACTATTCCTGGGTCCCTGCAGGATCTACTATAAAAGGTGTTGTTGTAGCACGAGGACATTTTCATTGTCGTTATTTTTGTTATTCTGCTAGTCTGCCAGTAGAGGACGCTGTTTCTGTACTTTTTAAAATGAAGAACCGTGTTCCTAACTGAACAGGACAAAGCGCTAACACTCCTGTCGTTATTCATTAAACGCCCTTTACTGGAACTGTGATAAGCTCTTTTTTTAATTCCAAACAAATGCACAGTTGCACACAACTTATCAACTTATACTGAACATTTGTTAATTAAAATGAGTCTTTTGTAGAAGAAATTGGGAATAGATGTAGGCTATCTATTTGCAATGTTTTGAGTAAATTGGACTAAATGGCTTCCTGTGATGACTATGCATAACATGATTGTCACTGTTTCTTGTGCAGCTTTTGATGGTGATTTTTACATGTGAATGTTTTGATCATTATAAACTTATAGCCTATAAACTACAAGTGTGTGTGTGTGTGTGTGTGTGTGTGTGTGTGTGTGTGTGTGTGTGTGTGTGTGTGGGATGGGGGTCATCACTAATCGAGCAACAATAACTAATCTCATTATAGTAAAAAAAAATCCACCCTATTTTCTTGAGATAGCCTGTTGTAGAGAGCGGGGTAAAACCTAACGCTTTTTGACTTTCTCAGTTTGTGTAAACAGGGTTCAGAGCAGTGCCGCTGCTAGCCATTTTGGTGCCCTAAGCATAATTCCTTTATGATGCCCCCCCCCCCCCCCCCCTAAAAAAATATTTTCATTTAGGATTTTCATTTGAGGAAATTTAAAATTTTCTGAGGATTTTCAATGAGGGTATGATTTATAAAAAATAAAAGTAACACTCTAGTTTAGGGTCTAATGCTTACTATTAATTAGTTTCATTACCATGCAATGGCATGGTTTTATATAATCACTGTGGTCCCGAAATTGAGGCCGGTTACTTAGGGGGGTTCGGGGTTTCCCCGAGAAAATTTTGGATTTCTCTGAACTACAGATGTGCATTTTAAGATGTTGTGAAGGCAAAAAAAAAATTCTATAACAACAGCTTTAAAACCATGTCAGTGTCTCTCCTCATCAGCATCACACTCCTTTTCTCTTTGTTTTTATCTTGCCCTGTCTGTTCCCCTTCTAAAGTTGGCTTTTTTAATTTACTAAATGTTACAATTTGTATTTTATTCTCAATATGTACACATTCATTATTAATCCTGTGCCTAACATGATGAAATGAAAACCGCTTTGTTCATGTTTCTTGTCCCCTCACAATGACAGAAGCCTAAACTATTACACTAGGCTACATGTTACATAGGCCTATTTTCAGTTAAAAATGGCGAAAATAGACAAAACTATAATAGTTTGCCTAATTATTTTTTGTCATTAGTTTAACATGTATGACCTAAAAAACTGTCAAATATATAAAGTTAAGTTTAGCTACTTACATCTTATCTCGCACTTGACCGTACACTGAAGTGTCGAGTTGCACTCTTAAAATTTGCGCTCAGCGTCTGTGAACATAAAGCCCGCCTACTTTGATTTGATTGGTCATCTTAAATATTCTGACATTGACGAGCAGTGACAGACCAATGAGGCTAAGATGAACACACACACACACACACACACACCCTGTCCTCTGTTTCTGACGTGCTCTGCTCGGCGCCGCTGCGGATTGAAGATGAAGAACGCGAATCTGATTATAACAAGAAGTTTGGTGATTGATTTTTCATTAGGCTATTTTTGGTGCCCCCTCAGCACTTGGTGCCCTACGCACAGCGCGTGATGCGCGTGGTGGGAGCGGCGGCGCTGGTTCAGAGTATTATTTTTCCCCCACATTCATTTCACACGTCTAATACAATTATGTGGTTTTGTTTCATTAATACAGTGCATACTTTTTTCTTGATTTACCCCAAAAGAATGGAAGTGAAATGTGACAACATGCCCCATAGGTGCGGCACGTTGTAATGGGGCATATTGTACCATGACCATTTGACAGATTTAAATGTTATCTGATCTAATAAAAAAAATATACAAGACGAACTAAAATATTTTCTCAATAAAATACAATTATTATGTTTTTCATTTAAAATAATGCATTTTTTAATAATTAAAAATATATTTTTTGAGTTTGACAACATACCACAAAACGTACAGCATAGTTAAAATCACAATATTAATTAATCATTTCTGAACATTGACTCAACATATTCTTATGGTTTCTCAATAGAATTTATAAAAGTAGGCAATAGAAGAATAGAGGAACAGATTGGAGATTAAAATAATATCAGATTTGTCTAGATTTGTCAGATTTTAAATAAACACAAAAAACAGAGATGAAAAATGAACACAAGTAAGAAATTTACTTTTACCATGGTTAAATAAATGTTCAGTGATATCTTCCAAAGATTTCTGATCTTTGGTGCAACTCTGAACTCTTTCTCTTTATGGTGTTGATATGGCAACTAAATACACTAAATTGTGGCATGCTTGCATGTGTGAAAGTATTTAAAACAAGTGTGTTACAACTAGCCCGCATTGTGTTGTGCCCCGCTCACACACAAAAAAACAAGTATCCTACACAATTTTACATAAAAATAAAAGTTGCAAGCTAGTTATGTCACGAATTGCGTGGAAGCAAAGGCGATAGTCGGATCTAGATGCAGCAGTAGACTTTAATGATACAGACGGTAACTCAGAACAGGCAAGACAAGACACTCGTGGTACGTAGATACAAACATTCATACATTCAATCAATAACTGACCAAGAACAAAAGAGCAGACAGGATATAAATACACAGAGGGAATCAGGGAACAAGACACAGCTGGGGCAAATCAGAAACAATGAGCGGAGCCATAACAATTAACAGGGAAACACACCTGAAACAAGGGACCTAATAATTAACATGACAGGGGATAACAGACTACAATAAACAAGGCAGAGAAACGAGGTACAAACTGAATGAAAACCAAAGACAGTGAAACCACAAACATGACAAAATAAACAAGACTGTAACATTATCCCCCCCTTCCATAAGGCGTGACCTCGCGCCAATTCAGAACACGACCTGGGCGGGAGGGGTGGGCGTCATGGAGTCCCAGACAGGGTAGACGGGGACCATAGACTCCATGATGATACCAGTAAGAGTGGCCATAGCAGGACATGCCGGTGGCCATGGCGGAGCAGGATGAGGCGAAGGCCAGGGTGGAGCAGGACGAGGCGAAGGCCAGGGCGGAGCATGGCGTGGCGAAGGCCAGGGCGGAGCTGGATGAGGCGAAGGCCAGGGCGGAGCATGGCGTGGCGAAGGCCAGGGCGGAGCACACTTGGACGAGGACCAGGGCGGAGCACACTTGGCAGGGGATCAGGGCGGAGCACACTTGGCAGGGGACCAGGGCGGAGCACACTTGGCAGGGGACCAGGGCGGAGCACACTTGGCAGGGGACCAGGGCGGATCAGACTCAGACGCGTTCCATGTCATCATCGCCTCCATAGCACCCGCAGAGTACCTACGTTTTTACCTATGTTTTTCATCACAGTGGTTGCTAGGAGACTATTGAACCTAAACCAAAAAATCTTGAGCTACAGCGATGATGGGTAGGCCTATGTGTCCTCATAAAGTGCTCTTAGTGGGAAATGATAATGTTATATAAGATGCTAATTTGCCCCTTTATAATTTTCTTCTACTTGAACTGGGCTTTAAGGTTGTTATTTTCTCCCTTTTGCAGCTTAACAAGCAATAAGATCCCATTGTGACAAAAGAGCCACGCTGCATGGAGGAGGTGTTTTTGCTTCTTTTTTTCTTCGTTTAAAATCATCTGCTCATCTGCAGATCCTACACAATCTTGTTCTGCAAAGGCCTCATTATTATTCACCCTGAATCACTTTTCATTGCATGATTTTGCATAAATTATCTAATTACACAACAAGGCAGCTTCTCTGTATCGCACTGCTTTCACACATTCACTCATGCCAATTTGCAGTTTTTTTTCCTTTTTTCACTCCTTGAGGTATGATATATCTAGTCTACCTACAGATGGGAAAAAGAGTGGGATAATGACGTATTTGGCTGTTTTAGGGTACATGGTACTCTTGGGAAGGAGAGCAATTTTCCAGATTCAGTGATTGTCAGGCACCTAAAGGGCTTAAGCCATCGGTAAAGCCGCCTTTCCACAATTTACCGAGCAAAAAAAAAAAAAAAAATCACTTTCAAATTGAAAAGCGTGACTTTCTCCTTTCTTTTCCTTCTCAGGACAATGAGATGTAAATTACATCATTCCGGGCATTGGGCTGATAGGAAATGACAATGAGATCGAGAGCATTAGAGTTATTTCATTCAATGGTTGTTTGAAGCTGACCAAAGGGAACGAAAATCATATTTCCTGTTTCAATATTGAATTAATAACCAGCCAGATGGAGGACTACACAAATCAAATCTATTTTGATGGCATATTGTGATAAAGATTTTAAATGGCATTGGAAACGGTGTTTCTCGGGCCCTGATTTATTAACTTTATGAGAACATTATGGAAAATTTAATACAAGACATTTACATTTTTAACCTTAGGTATTAACCTTTTCAATGTTATTAAAATCACATATTGGTTCATTTTTGGCTTGGATGGGTGCTTATTTTATCTTTGCTCTGTCCTTCAAGTGGAACAAGTGTGATTATTGAAAGCGTAAGACAACAAGTGAGAGGCGCTCAGCTGTTTGTTTCCTCTCAGCTGCGAGCACACCTTTCCATTTTCACACAAATCCCACCGCGATCGCAATCTCCAACTGACGCTGCCATCCACTCGTTTGGTGCCGGTGTAAATGCTGTTTCTGCAAAGCCTGCAGGACGTGGCGCCTGAAATCCCAGGAGAGCTCTGCTTCAGTCCCATGCTATGCAGAAAGACAGACCGACCCATTCTGTATGTTCATAATTTTGCATCTTTTTAACCTTGCATGGAAGTTCCTGTCAAGGCGTCTGTGCAACAGCATGCTGAGTGAAGCAGGGCTCAGCGTGAACGCCATGTGGCCCTTTTTTCCTTTGACATCTCTTCCAACACACCCACTCTCCTACTCTTCACCCAGCAAAGGACATCTCACCCTTCTTTCGCCTTTTCCCTCATTCCAGTGTCCTCATTAAACTGACAGCTGCGCAGTTCTCTCTCATTATGTTGGGTTCTGTTTTAGGATATGTAGTTAAAGTGTAATACAAAATAAAACATTTGAATTCTGTCATTATTAATGCATGTTTGAGGGGGGGTAAAATGCTGTTTCATGCATAGTGAGTTTTTTACACTGTTAAAGAGTTGGGTTCCCATGCTAAACATGGACAAAGTTTCAAAACTGAAGTTGTAAGTTTGATGGAGTATTTCTGTTCCAAAAATACTCCTTCCGGTTTGTCACAAGTTTCGGAAAGTTTTTTTCGAGTATGGGTCTGTGTGAAGTCAGAGTGGGGCGGAATTTCCTTATACGGGTCTTAAGAGCACTTCTCCTGGAAGGGCGCGCGTGCAGCTGTAGTCTAGTGCGTGCGAGAGATCAGAGAGTTCAGAGCGCTGGGCTCGGCTGCGCTGCAATAAAAAAAATGGCACCAAAAAAGTGTGTTTTTGGTTGCCAGGGCAAGACAACACTGCACAAATTTCCAAAGAACCCAGCGTTAAGGGACCTGTGGATGGATTTTGTTTTTCCAGAGCAGCAACGGAGTTGTGCAAGTGTTCTTGTTTGTTCCCTTCATTTCGACGGTTATAGTTATAGGCCCAGTTCGACGCCGGATTTGCAGATCGCCAAATACTTAAAGATGGAGCAGTCCCAACGATAAAGGTTCACGGTCGTGCGTTGGAACCGCAGGTGGCGGTTAAAAACTGCTTCAAATGTCTGTGTGTTGTTAACTATCGGCGTGTAAGGTTAAGCACAGCAAGTAAACAACATGATCACGTACAGTTAATGTATCGATGGAGCATGCGATGTATGGTGTGTGTGTGTTTGTGTGTTTAAATACATTTGTTTAGCTGGCCACTGTGTCAGTTTGTTTATTGTAAAAATAAATCATGTCCTCATAAACCACCAGTCTGTCTGTTTACAACACATGCAAAAGCTTTGCGCGCTACCACCCACACGGCACGCCTCCACCAGCTCTGCTTTTTCCGGAAAGACTCGGTACAGCCTGTCTTTCTTTTATAAATATAATAAAACTAATTCTACCAGAAAGACTCGGGAGATAAGATACTGTACGATAATGCATTTTATTAACAGCCCAGCAAGCCATATATTCAATAAAGTTCTTTGGCGTAGGCCCCGTCCGTAACTCGCGATCCGAGGGTACGGATTCTGCATATCCTGCCTGAAGATGAAGGCAGGGGCGCAGCCGACCCCCCCTTGGGGTATTGGAAGGGACCGACCTGGTGGTGGTGGGGAGGATGGAGCGAAGACCGTCTTGGTGGAGGTGGGAGGATGGTGGTAAGTGAAAGCGTCGGCATCTGTGAACTCAGACGAGTGTAAGTAAGGATCTTTTATACTTCACGTATTAGAATGCTATTGGATAGATGAGAAGGTAATAGATGACGTAACAATTGAGTCTTCCTGGCGGAACTTACGCTACGCTTTCATTTCTACCAGAAAGACTCGGGAGATAAGATACTGTACGATAATGCATTTTATTAACAGCCCAGCAAGCCATATATTCAATAAAGTTCTTTGGCGTAGGCCCCGTCCGTAACTCGCGATCCGAGGGTACGGATTCTGCATATCCTGCCTGAAGATGAAGGCAGGGGCGCAGCCGACCCCCAAGAATGGTGGAAGAATAATTCCGCTGGACGGAGCCCACCCCCAAAGAACGTAAAAGAAAAGTATACCCACCAGCCGTATGTTATGAGGTTCCTAAAAAAGAAGAAAAGAGTTAGCGAACAGCTGGTAGACATGGATGTATAAATTTCCATAGATAGTAGAGTTCAATCGAAATCGTCGTGGGAACGGAACTCTACGATCTAAAGTGGAGCATGCTTAACTTTATATAAGATACTTTTCTGCTGCTGAATTACATGAGACATTTACGCATTTTCTGCCGCTTAGAATTTATTTTTATTATTAATGCATTTATTTATGTATATATAAGATTATTATTATATTATTATTATATATATATATATTTTTTAAACGAAACCACGCTGAGCCACGCCGAGACGAGGCAACGCTGAGCCACATGAAAACGAGGCCACGCTGAGCCACATGAAAACGAGGCCACGCTGAGCCACAGAGACAAGGCCACGCTGAGCCCATAGACAAGGCCACGCTGAGCCACATGAAAACGAGGCCACGCTGAGCCACATGAAAAACGAGGCCACGCGTGAGCCACATGAAAACGAGGCCACGCTGAGCCACATGAAAACGAGGCCACGCTGAGCACAGAGACAAGGCCACGCTGAGCCACATAGACACAGGCCACGCTGAGCCACATAGACAAGCTACGATGAGCCACATAGACAAAAACTACGATGAGCCACCATGAAAACAAGGCCACGCTGAGCCACAGACAAGGCTACGATGAGCCACATAAAAAACGAGGCCACGCTGAGCCACAGAGACGAGGCCACGCTGAGCCACATAGACAAGATTACGATGAGCCACATGAAAACGAGGCCACCGCAGCCACACTGGAAAACGGGCCACGCTGAGCCCAGACAGACGAGGCCACGCTGAGCCACATAGACCAAGAGCCTACGATGAGCCACCAATAAAAACGAGGCCACGCTGAGCCACAGAGACGAGGCCACGCTGAGCCACATAGACAAGGCTACGTGAGCCACAATAAAACGAGGCCACGCTGAGCCACAGAGACGAGGCCACGCTGAGCCACATAGACAAGGCCACAAAACACACTGAGCCCAAACAAGACCAAGGCCACACTGAGCCTGCAGCCACATGAGAAAAACGAGGCCACGCTGAGCCACAGAGACGAGGCCACGCTGAGCCACAGAGACGAGCTACGATGAGCTACATAAAAACGAGGCCCGCTGAGCCACAGAGACGAGGCCACGCTGAGCCACAAGACAAGCTGACCAATGAGCCACACATAAACGAGCCACGCTGAGCACAAGACAAGGCACGCTGAGCCACATGACAAGGCCACGCTGACACATGAAAACGAGGCCACGCTGAGCCACAGAGACAGGCCACGCGAGCCACAGAGACAGCTACGTGAGCACATAAAACGAGCCACGCTGAGCCACAGAGACGAGGCCACGCTGAGCCACATAGACAAGCAACGAGCCACAGAACCACGCTGAGCCACTAAAACAGGCCACGCTGAGCCACAGCAGACAGGCCACCTGAGCCACAGAAGCCACTACAAAAGGCCACGCTGAGCCACATAGACAAACTACGATGAGCACATAAAAGAGCACGTGAGCCACAGAAACAGGCCACGCTGAGCCACAGACAAGGCTACGTGACCACATAAAAACGGCCACGCGACCACAGAGACGAGCCACCGAGCCCATAAAAATACATGAGCCCATGAAGCCACCGAGCCCATGAACGAGGCACGCTGAGCACAGAACGGCCACGCTGAGCACAGACAGGCTACGTGAGCCAATAAAACGAGGCACGCTGACCAGACGAGGCCGCTGAGCACTAGACAAGGCACATGACACTAAAAGCCGCTGAGCCACAGAGACGGCCACGCGACACATAACAAGCCAACTGAGCCACTAGACAAGCCCACTGACCCATAAACGAGGCCACGCTGAGCCACGACGAGCCCGCTGAGCCACAAGACAGCTACGATGACTACTAAAAACGAGCACGCTGACCACAGAGACGAGGCCACGCTGAGCACATAGCAAGCACATGAGCCATAGACAAGGCCACGCTGAGCCACATGAAAACGAGGCCACGCTGAGCCACAGAGACAAGGCCACGCTGAGCCACATAGACAGCACGCTGAGCCACATGAAAACGAGGCCACGCTGAGCCACAGAGACGAGGCACGCTGAGCCACAGAGACAAGGCTACAATGAGCCACATAAAAACGAGGCACGCTGAGCCACAGAGACGAGGCCACGCTGAGCCACATAGACAAGGCCACGCTGAGCCACATGAAAACGAGGCCACATGAGCCAGAGACAAGGCCACGCTGAGCCACATAGACAAGGCTACGCTGAGCCACATGAAACGAGGCCACGCTGAGCCACAGAGACGAGGCCACGCTGAGCACATAGACAAGGCTACATGAGCCACATAAAAACGAGGCCACGCTGAGCCACAGAGACGAGGCCACGCTGAGCCACAGAGACAAGGCCACACTGAGCCACATAGACAAGGCCACACTGAGCCACATGAAAACAGGCCACGCTGAGCCACAGAGACGAGGCCACGCTGAGCCACAGAGACGAGGCTACGATGAGCACATAAAAACGAGGCCACGCTGAGCCACAGAGACGAGGCCACGCTGAGCCACATAGACAAGGCACACTGAGCCACATAGACAAGGCCACGCTGAGCACATGAAAACGAGGCCACGCTGAGCCACAGAGACAAGGCCACGCTGAGCCACATAGACAAGCCACGCTGAGCCACATGAAAACGAGGCCACGCTGAGCCACAGAGACGAGGCCACGCTGAGCCACAGAGACGAGGCTACGATGAGCACATAAAAACGAGGCCACGCTGAGCCACAGAGACGAGGCCACGCTGAGCCACATAGACAAGGCCACACTGAGCCACATAGACAAGGCCACGCTGAGCCACATGAAAACGAGGCCACGCTGAGCCACAGAGACAAGGCCACGCTGAGCCACATAGACAAGGCCACGCTGAGCCACATGAAAACGAGGCCACGCTGAGCCACAGAGACGAGGCCACGCTGAGCCACAGAGACAAGGCTACAATGGCCACATAAAAACGAGGCCACGCTGAGCCACAGAGACGAGGCCACGCTGAGCCACATAGACAAGGCCACGCTGAGCCACATGAAAACGAGGCCAACGAGCCAGAGACAAGGCCACGCTGAGCCACATAGACAAGGCTACGCTGACCACATGAAAACGAGGCCACGCTGAGCCACAGAGACGAGGCCACGCTGAGCCACATAGACAAGGCTACGATGAGCCACATAAAACGAGGCCACGCTGAGCCACAGGACGAGGCCACGCTGAGCCACATAGACAAGGCCACACTGAGCCACATGAAAACGAGGCCACGCTGAGCCACAGAGACGAGGCCACGCTGAGCCACATAGACAAGGCCACACTGAGCCACATGACAAGGCCACGCTGAGCCACATGAAAACGAGCCACGCTGAGCCACAGAGACAAGGCCACGCTGAGCCACATAGACAAGGCCACGCTGAGCCACATGAAAACGAGCCACGCTGAGCCACAGAGACGAGGCCACGCTGAGCCACAGAGACAAGGCTACAATGAGCCACATAAAAACGAGGCCACGCTGAGCCACAGAGACGAGGCCACGCTGAGCCACATAGACAAGGCCACGCTGAGCCACATGAAAACGAGGCCACACTGAGCCAGAGACAAGGCCACGCTGAGCCACATAGACAAGGCCACGCTGAGCCACATGAAAACGAGGCCACGCTGAGCCACAGAGACGAGGCCACGCTGAGCCACATAGACAAGGCTACGATGAGCCACATAAAAACGAGGCCACGCTGAGCCACAGAGACAAGGCCACGCTGAGCCACATAGACAAGGCCACGCTGAGCCACATGAAGACAAGGCCACGCTGAGCCACAGAGACAAGGCCACGCTGAGCCACATGAAAACGAGGCCACGCTGAGCCACAGAGACAACGCTACGATGAGCCACACAGAGACGAGGCCACGCATGGACTAGGTTCGCTGAGCCGCTAGGCCGCTAATGCTGCACATGAACGAAACGCGCATAGAAAAGCCACTAGGCTGCACGAAGCCAGACCCCTAAGGACCGTATTACCAGCGATAGGCGCAAGGACGAATTATTCAAGCTGAGACTATCGCCAGATAGATGACGCATGACACCACCACCAGTAGTTGCATAGGTATTTACCTGAACCGTTACTGGAGAGCTTGCTGAGCTTCGAGGATGACCATCTGCCCAGTCTCTTAAAAGCTGAAGTAGAAATGCCACGATCAGCTGCTGAAGTGGCTGCCCCGATCCTGAAGGAATAACCAGTATACTGGGAGGGAGATAGACTGTCGCTTTTGAGGACAGAAATTGATAAGCCCTGAACCAGCTTAGAGAGGAGTGCTCCATTAGTTAGGATAAATAGAGGGGAATTTAATCATAGATGAGAAGGGACAGAATTTATTACTAATTTATAAATGATGATGTGATACAGAGCCTTGAGAGTCATTCTTAGAGTTCTTAAGAAAGCTAGTAAAGAATTAGGTGAAAAACTTAAATCAGAAGTATTTAGCTCCTGGAGTGAATCCCCTGGATGCATGTGCCGTGAAAGCTGTAACAGAAATAGCTATGATCTGAAACAACAATAGGAAAAGAGACATTGCGGACGGGAGGTAATAGAAGGGGTTGGATAGATTTGCTTTTCTAACTTACTTAGTGTGTAATGTTGCCATTTAGGCATAACCAACACCTGCAAGGTTACAACGCTCAAAGTTCGAGTAATGGGGGAATTCCATTAAGGAATTTATTTTTTAAAGACAACAACAATGCTGAGAGGAGCTAAACAACATTCATCCTGGGTTAGTGCTTCCCAACCCTAATTTTTGCATGAATCTGCCCACGGAATATGATTTATAGATTATCAAGAGATAATAGCCAATCAGTGACTAGAGATAGCTACGCATGAGCTACATAATTCATGAATGACCATTCGGAATATTGTCTATATGTTGACACTTCTTGAGTCTCCATTTTGTATGATTCCGGTTGAACAAATCGAAAAGTTTTAAAAATGTCGGTGAGAGGTAATCGAAGCTGCAAAACGAGCTGTTGAAACGCCGATCCCTGAGCCGGGAGCAGCAGCCCTACGATATCCAAAGGGATAGACAAATGATATGCTTACTCACCCTTGAAATGACCATTCCAGCATGCTATTCAAAATTATCTGTGGAGCATTCCGAGCCAAACCCCGCATACACACCGGAGAACCATCAGATATCCTGAAGTAAGGTGACGGCTTCCGGTCAGGAAGCTACTATCATTACCAAAATGATACTAGATGTGTTTTTGGAGCGTAGAATCCTTTTCTCAGATGCACAGCATATGCCTGACATGGCTCCCAAGTTGCTCTTTGCAGAAATAGCCCCATTCATGGCTGGCACATCGCTGGCCACGACAAAAAGTTGAGACTATTGAATAGAAAGATACATGAACATGTAAATCATACAGTTGAGCAAAGACAATGTCACTCGAGTCTCCTTCACTGATTGGTTCTGGTAATTGAAATGACTTGAAAAAACTAATATGACTGTTAGTTCTAAGGAGATAGCAGTTTTTGGCTAAGTAGCCTACATGTGGTCTTTGACCGGAGCATCCTTAGTCTGCATTTCTCTGTACATTAATGTGGAAATACCCATCACATAAATTATTTCTATCACGCATATCAGTGGATTATGTGGTCACCAGGAAGGTTGGTATCGCAGCAATAGAACACGTTATCTAATATTGAAGATCTAATTTTAAGTATTAAGGTGCTTATTATAAAAATTAAGTAGGCCTAAATATAAAAAAAAAATTGTTTGTGAATTATGACACTTGTAATTACTGCCATTGTAGAGATATCCACTACAGTATGCATGAAAGTTCTTAAGTAGGCTACTAAAAAGTTTTTTTTTATTTTTTATTTAAATATATATATATATATATATATATATATATATATACACACAATCAGTTACTCAGTTGTTAGTGGGTATTTGCAAACATTCCACATACTGTGGAATATCGGTAATGGGAAACTTGCTACGAACATTTCCCCTTTAAGGCGAGCTATCCAGCCCCGTTGCAGTCTGCAGATCAGTAGAATTAGAAACGCGCGGCGCCACGTCACCGTGGACGGGACACCAGTTTGAACTCTGCCGCTGGTGTTGGAAGCAACGGAGAAATACTTACCTGAATTAAGTTTAATCTTGATAGAGGGGACATATTAGCAGTGGCTGGTGAAGCGCCTACCGAAAACTTGAAAAACCAACTTGAAAGCCTTGGAAGTGGAGCTTGAACTTGAACCCAGCGAGAGAAGATCGCCTCTCGTGACTTGCAGAGTTGCTGATTCATGTCGGTGGATCGTGATCTGCGGGATAAATGGCACCTGTGCAGACAGCGAGGTTCAAGTGAAAGCGTCGGCATCTGTGAACTCAGACGAGTGTAAGTAAGGATCTTTTATACTTCACGTATTAGAATGCTATTGGATAGATGAGAAGGTAATAGATGACGTAACAATTGAGTCTTCCTGGCGGAACTTACGCTACGCTTTCATAGACTTTTTGGAGATATGAAGGATGCAATACTGCTCTATAGGTACTCAAGATTAACATGAGATTGAGTGAAACCGAGTGTTTCACCCCCCCTTTAAAGCAACTTGCACTGACACTTCTTAAAATATGTCTCTGTCATTGTCTTGTTTTAAGACGCACACCAGTAATATTTTTTTAAGGCATGTTTATAAAAGTCAAGTCAAGTCAAGTCACCTTTATTTATATAGCGCTTTTTACAATACAAATTGTTTCAAAGCAGCTTTACAGAGATAACAGGAAAACAATGTTGTAATAGTATTGTCCCCAACTAAGCAAGCCAAAAGGCGAAGGCAACAGTGGCAAGGAACCAAAACTCCATCAGGTGACAGAATGGAGAAAAAAACCTTGGGAGAACCCAGGCTCAGTCGGGGGGCCAGTCCTCCTTTGGCCAACGAATGAACAGTGTATGATTATGAGTTAGGCAGCATAATGTCAGGAGTCAGATGGGATCAGAACTTTCACGATATTATCCAGTTCATCCTGTTGGGTTGGGTCATCCGGCCGGTGAGGAGATGAGTGTGGTGAGGAGTCCATGGGCCTTCACAGCCCTGATAATGCGTGTCGTCGTGTCCATGTGATGGTCCTTCATCAGATCTGGATATGCCCTGGATCCGGCGGTCTGCGGTAAACCTCGGGATAAACAGAGAGACTAATATTAGCGTAGACGCCATCCTTCTTATGATGTAAAAAGTACATCAGGAATTATGGGAAGTGTTCCCGGTTCCCGCTGATCTAAACTATGCAGCCTAACATTGAATTATAGAAATCTATAATGTGTTATGTGTATGCTAAGCCAAAGAGATGTGTTTTTAGTCTAGATTTAAACTGACAGACTGTATCTGCTTCCCGGACCGTGTTAGGAAGATTGTTCCAAAGTTTTGGTGCTAAATAGGAAAAGGATCTACCGCCAGCAGTCGATTTTGATATTCTAGGTATTATCAACTGGCCAGAATTTTGAGATCGCAATAGACGTGAAGGACTATAATGCGTTAAGAGCTCGCTCAAGTACTGGGGAGCTAAACCATTTAGTGCTTTGTAAGTAATCAGCAATATTTTAAAATTTATACGATGTTTAATAGGCAGCCAATGCAGTGTTGACAAAACCGGGCTAATATGGTCATACTTCCTGGTTCTGGTAAGAACTCTAGCGGCTGCATTTTGAACTAGCTGTAGTTTGTTTATTAAGCGTGCAGGGCAACCACCCAATAGAGCATTACAATAATCTAGTCTTGAGGTCATGAACGCATGAACTAATTGTTCCGCATTTGTCAGTGAGAGCATATGACGTAATTTAGATATATTTTTAAGATGGAAAAATGCGGTTTTACAGATACTAGACACGTGACTTTCAAATGAAAGATTGGTATCAAAGAGCACACCCAGGTTCCTAACTGACGACGAAGACTTAACAGAGCAGCCATCAAGTGTTAGACAGTATTCTAGGTTATTAGGTGAGGAAGTTTTTTGTCCAATGATTAGAATCTCTGTTTTTTCAGAATTTAGTAATAGGAAATTACTGGTCATCCAATTTTTTATATCAGCTATGCATTCCGTTAATTTTGTGAATTGGTAAGTTTCGTTAGGTTTTGAAGAAATATACAGCTGAGTATCATCAGCATAACAGTGAAAGCTAATTCCATGTTTCCTAATGATATCTCCTAATGGTAGCATGTACAGAGTGAACAGCAGCGGTCCAAGTACTGAGCCTTGTGGTACGCCATACTGAACTTGTGATCGATAAGACATCTCTTCACTTACTGCTACAAACTGAAAACGGTCAGATAAGTATGATTTAAACCATGCTAGTGCAATTCCACTAATGCCAACATAGTTTTCTAGTCTATTTAAAAGAATGTTGTGGTCGATAGTATCAAATACAGCACTAAGATCAAGTAACACTAATAGAGAGATACAACCACGATCGGATGATAGGAGCAAATCATTTGTGACTTTAATGAGAGCAGTCTCAGTACTATGGTACGGTCTAAATCCGGACTGAAAATCCTCGCAGATATTATTTCTTTCTAAAAAGGAACACAGTTGTGAGGATACAGCTTTTTCTAGTATCTTTGACAGAAAAGGCAGATTCGAGATTGGCCTGTAATTGACTAATTCTGTAGGATCCAGTTGCGGTTTTTTAACAAGCGGTTTAATCATAGCCAACTTAAAGGTTTTTGGTACGTATCCTAGAGACAGAGATGAATTAATGATATCTAGAAGAGGATCTATGACCTCTGGAAGCATCTCTTTCAATAGTTTAGTCGGTATGGGGTCTAAGGTCACCGTGATTTTGCCAAGTAAGACATGGTCCTGGATCAACATATGTTGTTGATCCTGGATCAACATTCCTGTCCCAAAATGTAGTCCTTACCCACTTCCTACCCCTAAACCTAACCCTACCCATAACTTTTCCCTAAAATCAGAGGGTAATAAAAGGTGAATAACACTGATGTTTAAGTACTTCATCCTAGTTCTAAGCCTAAACATGACATAAACTGTAAACTTGTCCCTCAAATCTGATTGGTTGATTGGAAAGTTGATCCAGGATCAACAAAGATGTTGATCCTGGATCATGTGGTACTTGGTGAAATCACGTTCACCGGGGTCTAACATACAAGTTGTCGATTTAGATGAATTAACAATTTTGCAAAATTCTTCCTCTCCTATAGCAACAAATGAATCAAAATGTTCCTCACGGAGACTACAATATACTCCCTGATGCGATACTGTAGTAGACGGTTGCATAGTTATAATTTTGTCCCTGATATTATCAATCTTATAAGTGAAGAAGTTCATAAAGTCATTACTGCTGTGTTTCTTGGAAACTTCTGGGCTTGAAGCTTTCTTTTTTAGTTTAGTTTAGTCACTTGCTCAAATAAATACCTAGGATTATATTTATTTTTTTCTAATAGGGTCGAAAAATAATTAGTTCTAGCATCTTTTAAGGTCTCTCTGTAAGCAATCGAGCTCTCCTTCCATGAAATCCAAAATACCTCTAGTTTTGTTTTCTTCCAGTTTCGCTCCATTTTTCTGGCTGCTCTCTTAAGGGCCCGGGTGTGCTCATTGTACCACGGCGTTGGACTATTTTCTTTAATCTTCTTTAAGCGCAGCGGAGCAACTGTGTCTAAAGTGCTGGAAAAGAGAGAGTTAAACGTTTCTGTTGCAATATCAAGTTCTTCTAAGCTATCTGGGATGCTGAGATTATGAAACTGATTTGGAAGATTATTGATAAAGCAATCTTTAGTGCCAGACGTGATAGGTCTAACATATTTATAACACGGAGTCAGCTTTGCAGCCTTGGCTAAATGTAATTTACACGAGAGAGACTAGATAATGATCGGAGATGTCGTCGCTCTGCTGCAGAATTTCAACGGCATCAACATCTATTCCATGTGATAGTATTAGATCTAGAGTATGGTTACGACAATGAGTAGATTCTGACACGTGTTGTCTCACTCCAATTGAGTTTATAATGTCTTTAAATGCCAATCCCAATGCATCTTTTTCATTATCTACATGTATATTAAAATCACCAACAATTAGGACTTTATCTGCAGCCAATACTAATTCTGATAGAAAGTCAGCAAATTCTTTGATAAAGTCTTTATGGTGCCCTGGTGGCCTGTATACAGTAGCCAGCAGAATTCTCAAACGTGATTTATTGTTTACACTATAAATTTTTACATTAAGCACCAACACTTCAAAAGAAGTACATTTAAAACTAGATTTCTTAGTGGTTTTGAGAATATTACTATAAATTACAGCAACACCTCCCCCTTTGCCTTTCGGACGAGGCTCATGTTTATAACAATAATCTTGCGGAGTGGACTCATTTAAAGTAATGTAATCGTTTGGTTTTAGCCAGGTTTCTGTCAAACACAGCACATCTAGGTTATAGTCTTTAATCTTATCATTAACTATGAGCGATTTTGAATTAAGGGATCGAATATTCAGCAACCCAAGCTTTATCGTTTGCTCATCTGTATTATATCTGTTTTTTATTTGTTGAACATCAATTAGATTTTTAACCTTAGAAAGGTTTGGCAGTTTTTTGGATTTCCAAATTCGGGGAACAGACACAGTCTCTATATGATGATATCTAGGTGAAAGAGTCTCTATGTGATGGGATTTATCTGACCTTGGTGACGTGAGGCCGCTAGCAGACGGTCGGTTTAGCCAGTTTGTCTGCTTCCTGACCTGAGCCCCAGATTGTCATGTTTTATCTCTAAGACTATGAGCCAAATTACTAGAGAGAAGAGCAGCACCATCCCAGGTGGGATGAATACCATCTCTTTTCAACAGGTCAGGCTTGCCCCAAAAACTTTTCCAATTGTCTATGAATTCTATATTATTTTGCGGACACCAATTAGATAACCAGCCATTGAGTGAACACAATCTACTAACTATCTCATCACTCCTTCGAACAGGAAGGGGGCCAGAGCAGATTACAGTGCCTGACATCATACTTGCGAGTTCAAACACCTCTTTAATATTAATTTTGGTGATCTCCGACTGGCGAAGTCGAACATCATTAGTGCCGACGTGAATAACAATCTTAGAGAATTTACGATTAGCATTAGCCAGCACTTTTAAATTTGATTTGATGTCAGGCGCTCTGGCTCCCGGCAAACATGTGACTATGGTGGCTGGTGTCTCTATTTTCACGTTCCGTGTAATAGAATCGCCAATTACCAGGGCACAATCAACAGCATTCTCAGTGGGTGTTTCACTGAGAGGGGCAAATCGATTTGTTATGGTAACCGGAACAGAAGAGTGTTTTTTTGATCCGCGACTAGAGCGATTTCTCACCCATCTGCCTGGCTGCACAGGCAATAACTCAGCCGGAACCGAATCATGTAAATGGTTCACTATGCTAGGCGCATCCAAAGTAGTATGTAAAGCTCGAGCACACTTACTATCCTCAATTAAAGTTTGGATGCGTGTCTCTAATTCTGAAATCTTCTCCGTCAGCCTGACTGTCTCCTTACATTTATCACATATAAACCCTATGCCGACGGGGAAGGCTATGGTAAACATATGGCATGAGGTGCAAGTGACAATAACAGGACAAGACATTACTCACAGTGTTTGTTGACTGATTCTTACTCACCTGGGCTTTTTATGAACTCAGATGCGCGGGCGCGCACGAGAAAAATAAATAAAATCAATATAAAATATAAAAGATACTTAAATGTCCTAACTGAACTAAAACCTAGTCCTGGCTTAAAGGTGGGGTAAGCGATATTTGAAAAATGCTGATTGAAAGTTGGTCTGACAGACACAGCAAGACACAACAACAAACGTGTAGCCAATTAGCATTAGGAGGCGGAGGAGAGAGAACGAGCAAGAGGGAGATTTGAAGAAAGACTGTAAAAAGAGAGATGGCTGAGAGACATTAAAAAAGAGAAAAGCCCATATGATAAGAATATCACTGGGAAATGATGTTATCAGGAAACAGCTTTAGGACCGTGTTAATTTTAGAAAAGCTTTCCAGCGCTAGAGAGAGCTAAGCGGGAAGGCCTGAAAACAGACGGGGAGGTTGCTTTGATTCAATCCGTACGTGAGTAACACTGGGTTTGAGTGCCATTGTTTGTCTGGAGCTGCTGTGCTGTTGGCAACCAACAATGAACTCTTGTTTGTTTGTACTCTTGTGTGTGTATATGTTACATTTTTTTTTGCTTCCTTGTTGTTTGTTCATCACCTTCGCTTTATTTTTGTGAAGCATTATTTTGTTTCGCTTCTGCTCCAATAAATAGACATTCACTCTTGCATTGCGTGTGTAACGGAGGCAAGCCTGTGAGAGTTATTGAACTGAAAGTCATCAAAAGGTGATTATGACTGCCACGATCCTTAGAGTGCAGGCAAGGTTACATCACACATTTCTACCAGCTTGGCAGTGAGTGATTAATCTTCACCCTGGGTTTAGGGGTCTTACTCTTACATTTTTCATTAATTGGAAAATGTTATGTTTAAGCAGGCATTGTCTCAATGTATTTATACCAAAATGCAATGTGCAATATTGAAGTTAAATAGACATACACAGTAAAAAGAAAAGTAAAGAAAAGAAAAAGGAAAGCTTTAGCATAAGTTCTACCAGGAAGACACTAATACTATGTCATTCAGTCATCACAATTAGGTGTGGCCAATCACTGTTTCTCACTGTTTGTCTTAAAGGGTACCTATTATGGCATTTAAAATGTTCCTAATATTGTTCTGGGAGTCCCCAACAACAGTTTTACAAGCATGCAATGACAAAAAACACTTTTGTTGTCTTATAATATGCATTTATTTTTACCTGATTTGCTCACCGACTCCCATATGAATCGTTTAGCGAGTCATTTTTCCAAACCCCGCCTTTGCGTGACGCTAATCTGTGGTGATATGTTAGACACCCAGCCGACGGGGTGTCATTGGTTGTTGCGCTAGATCTTACCCAGATACAACAGTGCTATTTTCTGATTGGCTAACAACACCAGACGAACAACACCAGAGGAGACCAGGGTTGCCAGGTCTGCACAACAAAACCAGCCCAATTGCTCATCAAACTAACCCAATCACGGCCAAAAATATTCAAATAGCGTTCCCGGTGTTTCCTCAATAACAATCATGTTCCAGTGGATAAAACAATCGCGTCAACCAGCGTGCACTACACAAACAACCCGCGGAAACAGTGCAGGCATACGGACCTGGCAACACTGGAGGAGACGCGCTTGAATCCTGCCGGTTCCACAGTGAGTGAGTTTTGGGCACTGCGGCATATTAAATATATTACAAATATTTTTTCAGCGTGAGAAATACAATGTGTGGCCGGAGAGCGTGACAAAAGACCGAAATGAATGACTGTCACGCTCAATGCGTGATGCGTGACACTCTGTGACAACTCCATTAACAACGACAAACACTTCACATATTTCAATACAATTGACATTGAAGACCTAAGTTAGCTGCTAGAAGCTGCGCTGTGCCTGTGCGTACACAACACACAAAATAATTATAGAACATGATACAAACATAAAAGCAACAGCCTACTTACAGATTGTGATTCGGAGAAGGAAGCTGATCCAAATAAACTCTGTACTGAACCTCCCTCCTTCAGTATCAGCCGGCTCGTAAATTCATACTTTATAGCATTTAGGTTTGTGAAGCAATCATCTTCAAAATGACGCGAACACAGAACAAGTTCGGGCTAAAATACTTCTGTGGTATAGTTATGAACTGTAGCCACTGTCTTCAAATGCTCCTCACTGGGCAGATGAAAAAAGTTTGCTTTTGCGTCGCACTTCAAAACACAGCAGTGTCTCGTCGACATGATGTTTTCCCTGGTGTCTCCTAATGCACTGAGTGGGCGTATCTTATTCAAATAACTTGTACAAGTGACGTACGAAAGTTAGAGAAAATGCATCGTTCGTCTATCGATTCATATCAATGACTCAGAGTCGACTCTTACTTTTGAGAGATAATAACTTTGTATACGGTGAACTTTCATATTTAAAACTTTGCAGGATGTTTTCGTTCACTTAGATCTATGTTACACACTACATGAAAGGTAATTTTCAAAATTCCATGATAGGTACCCTTTAAGTTTATAAGAGCTGAACTTACTCACCTGTTGCGCTTATAGATGCTGTTGCTGACATTCCCCTCCACCCTCCCTATCCATCCGTCCAGGGGGCAAGCTTCTTCAGGCAGGATCTGCCAGAATCTGCATTCCTCAAGAACCATATCAGGACAGAGCCTTACAGAACAAGAAATTATAATTATTACTACTAGAGTATTTGAGACTGTACTGGAACTGGCATTGGCATTGGTATACTCAAACTGGTATTATAAAGGAGAGATCAACTAAGCAAGTGTATTACCTGGGTCTGATATATTTTCATTCTCCTTTAACATCTGTTATTTTTCAAGAAATACATTTTTGATCATGATAATGTTAGTCTCCTGAGTCTTTCTGGTCGAAACATTGGGGTTGGTTTAAGGGTCATTCTCAAAGAATGTTGATTTTCTCACTATTAAGTTTTGCGTTTTTTAAATTATCTTATTGACATTGATTGTCATAACTTGTCATAACAGCTTGACTTTGCTCATACTACAATCAATAAATCATTACATTAAAGAATGTAACTCAATGGACATCTCTCAAACAAACTTTAAAGTCACCATGAAATCAAAATTGACAATTCCTGTTTGTAATCCGAAAGACGCAGCAAAACACAAAGGGGAATACCATACAACAATAGTGATGAACAAGACTTTGCAGAGGTATAGAGAAAGACCAGGGCTCTTTATACACAGTCTGACTAATGATGAATGTAGTAGGTGTGGAAGGAATCGGATGTTAGAATTCAGGGGATGGCTCCCTTGTGTGGCAGGAGGGAGTGTGTGTTGGTAGATAAAACACAATTTTTATGGAATAATTCAGGGTTTATTATAAATTATTTCTCCTTGTGTATCATTATTTTTTTAAATTCATGTGTCCTATTCAAAACATTAGCATCAACAACGATGATAAAATTGATAAATTCAAGTCAAGTTTTAGTTTTTAGCTGGTTCACTAGGATATACTTCCAAAAGCATGCTAGTGAGTCTTGCAGGAGAGAACACACTTGAAGACATATGAGGTAGAATCACAGGTATGCTAGAGATCATATACAGGCACTGCAAAATCAGGAGATTACAGAAATGGGTCTGTATTTCTTGTTCAATACGCTGAGGGAACTGAGGTATGTGCTTTTATGAGGTGGTGATTAGCAGAGAAGATGTGGATCAGGCGTCATTAATGGCTGAGTAAGAGCAGTTGAAGAACGTGAGGGATAATTGGAAATGTTGTGTGCTAAGGTGACTGGGCTGGTGACTGGAGTTCGTAACATAACATTCTGGAATTTCTCTCTCTGGAGGGTTTTGACTAGAATGGACTCTGGACAGATCTCTGGGACAGGACCGGACTCTGTGAATGCCATTAGGAGTGGTGATGAATAACTTGGAGTGTTGAGATCTTCAGACTTAGAATTAAGGTGATGATATGCAGGGCAACTTTTTGAGCAATGTTGCTGAGCAATGTTGCTGAGCAATGTTGCTGGGCAATGTTGCCGTCAATGGGCAACCAGATGAGACACAGGGGCCACGACTGATCTAAATTATCCAGATAGAAATGTATTGCCCATTTTTAATGTGAAAGTGCCCAAGCAGCAATCGCTTGGCAAGATTGCCCAGCAACATTGCTCAAAAAGTTGCCCTGTGTATCATCACCTTTACTAGCCTTAAGATTACTGAGCCCCCTTTCATTGCTACCCATGTAGACATAATTAGGGCCTCTGCTAACCTAGAGGACAGATCCATATGTAGTGTTCTCTATGGTGATTGATTGTTTGTTTATCACTATATCTGTCTAGAGAAGCGTTTTGTTGGTTCTGAAGATTGGTTCTGTTAGTCAAGTCTGTTCTGTTATGAAAGAAACGTGCACTGATCTTGAGTAAACAAATAAGCACAGAGTTGTTAAAAAAGAACTCTTTTCCCTGGTCTTATGTACACACCACACCATGCTTCTAGACACTTCCTTCCTGGATCGGGGAATAGCTTCCTTGCCATGACGATACCTGGGTTTAGATGATGTGATAGGTCTGGATTTGGATAGATTAGATGCTGAGGACGATAACTCTCCATAATCTGAAAATCCCATAGGCACAGACATAAGAGATGGCTCGCACACATCACAAACTGTTTAGGGGGAGCCATACCAAGCACCATATCTAAATCAATTTCAAGGTTGAAGTCATCCTCATTTATATAGCGCTTTTAACCATGTAGATTGTTTCAAAGCAGCTTTACAGAGATAAACATATAATTTAAGGTAACAGAGATTGGTTTGGTTTTATAGCGGTTCTTGAATAATGCTATTTCCAGCTAAAATTAGTTTTGATCGATTCTCTTCCGTCGAAATGATTAATTGTAATTAAATTAGGGGCCGCTAAGACGACACCATACTCTCTAAACTGACTTTATGGTGCTAAATAGGAAAAGGATCTACTGCCAGCAGTCGATTTTGATATTATTATCAAGTATTATCAACTGGCTGGAACTTTGAGATCGCAATAGACGTGAAGGACTATAATGCGTTAAGACCTCGCTCAAGTACTGCGGAGCTAAACCATTTAGTGCTTTGTAAGTAATCAGTAATATTTTAAAATGTATACGATGTTTAATAGGCAGCCAATGCAGTGTTGACAGAACCGGGCTAATATGGTCATACTTCCGGGTTCTGGTAAGAACTCGAGCGGCTGCGTTTTGAACCAACTGTAGTATGTTTATTAAGCGTGCAGGGCAACCATCCAGTAGAGCATTACAATAATCTAGCCTTGAGGTCATGAACGCATGAACTAATTGTTCCGCATTTGTCAGTAAGAGCATATGACATAATTTAGATATATTTTTAAGATGGAAAAATGCGGTTTTACAGACACTAGACACGTTACTTTCAAATGAAAGATTGGTATCAAAGAGCACACCAAGGGTCCTAACTGATGACGAAGACTTGACAGAGCAGCCATCAAGTGTTAGACAGTATTCTAGGCTATTACGTATGGACGTTTTTTGTCCAATAATTAGAATCTCTGTTTTTTCAGAATTAAGTATTAGGAAATTACTAGTCATCCAATTTTTTGTATCAGCTGCATTCCGTTAATTTTGTGAATTGGTAAGTTTCGTTAGGTTTTGAAGAAATATAGAGCTGAGTATCATCGGCATAACAGTGAAAGCTAATTCCATGTTTCCTAATGATATCTCCTGGCAGCATGTACAGAGTGAACAGCAGCGGACCTAGTACTGAGCCTTGTGGTACGCCATACTGAACTTTTGATCGATAAGACATCTCTTCATTTACTGCTACAAACTGATAACGGTCAGATAAGTATGATTTAAACCATGCTAGTGCAATTCCACTAATGCCCACACCAAAACAGGTCCATCAACTATTGATCCTTCCAGGTTGAAAGGTGGCTATATCTAAGGAATTCATCCACATAGAATTCGATCGCCTAGCCATTCTGAACGATGGGGCACATATTATCTCCCACTGAGTCCATTTTGGTTGGTCTGGCCTTCTGTAAGGATCTTGATCAGGATCAACTTTTTTGGATCACTGAGTGGGTACAGGGAACAAACAGGTGAGTAGATATTGGTTATGGCAGCTGATGGATGGTTGAATGATTTTCATGAAAATCTTTGTCTTACAGATGGTGATGGTTGGCAGGCCAGTGGAGCACACACCTCAGTATAATGATGGAGTATAGCATGCTGGTGAGTCTTGCAGGAGACTCACTGCGTTTACACTGGCACAAAAAAATCCGATCTTTTACTCTCATCTGGCACATATCAGAATTTGTTGCACATGTAAACACTAAAATCCGCTTGAGATCCGATTTTTTCACATCTGATCAGAGCCACGTCCATATGTGGTTTTAAATCAGATACATATCCGATATCTGGACATCTGACCTACCACTAAACAAGCATACCCAATTCCCCGTTGAATTCCAAGCCACCACAAGGCGATGACGACATGTTTATTCACAAAGATAGCTTTTTAATGTTGTATTATGAGGCAGGCGTGCATGTATGCGTCCGCTCACAGCATTTTATTGAGGCTGGAACTTTATTTTTATGTTTTATGCATGTTTATGACAACTGTCATTAAGTGTCATTCGCTCAATTATGACATTTTTTAATGCAAATAGGACATTGTTTGAGATGTCTTTGTTATGACACCTTGACATAAATCAATACATCATAACCTGTCAGTGTCTTTGTCATGACAACTTCACAAACTACTTTATTCACAAACTACTTTATTTCACTTCAGAATTCTAGATCTGAGCTGTAGATAAACGAAAATTATTTCCAGTCTATATATCTGTCAGATGTTGCGCTACAAATCATTCATGAGTCATGAAAGCTATTATTGTCACGTTTTGATGTATTTAGTTATCTTTTGTGATCTTGTTTTCCCCTGTCTTGTGTGATTTTTGGTTTAGTCCTGTTAGTTTTCCCGCTCCTCGTTTGTGTCCAATTTTCTGCACCTGTTTTCAGTTAATTATCTCATTTGGTTCAGTTCATTTAAACCCTGTGTTTTCCCTCAGTGTTGGTCGATCGTCGTCAATGTATGGTTGTATGTTAACCCTGAAGTCCTGGAGTTCTGTTCTTTTGTTCTCGGATTTTTTCTCGTTTATTTAATAAATCTATTATATTGAAGCCCTTGTCCTCATCTTCAGCTACCTGCAGCAACCCTGACAATTATCTTGTCCAAGCTGGAAAATAATCATGACCAACCGACATTAATTATATAAATAATGGCTGAGTGAGGGCAGGTGAGGAACGTGAGGGATGATGGGAAATGTAGTGTGTTATGTTGACTGGGCTGGTGACTGGAGTTTGTGACAGTTCGTGTTCTTGGAGTTCATTAAAATATCTATATTTCACGTTTCTTCTGCATCACGCATCTTTCTTGGATTTTACTCTACATGCACCTGTGACAGTTTAATGCCAACTTTAAACAATGTAACATAAATTACATTAAATTAATGCCTAAAAAAACAATTTAAGGCTCATGAATGAATGGAGCAGTAGGCACATCATTTGAAAACTTTTGATTTCTGTCTATCACTGACTTACGGACCAGCAGTTTGGAAAATGGTGGTTGCGGGCGCCATCATCTGGTAAAATGCATGAATTCATTCGGCACGACCCTTACAGTGCATTATGGGTATTCTCTAGCCGATAAGCGAAGGGCTGCATTTAAGGCTGGATTTAACTCCCTAAGCACTTCCCCTATGGGGAATCCCCACCACCATTTTAAAGTGTGTTCAAAGTTTGTCAAGTGGGTGGAATAAGTGTATTTGGACAGACACTTGACCCCTTGATTTTGACAGAGGGAGCGAGTCTACTCAATATGTACACTTCCAGGCAGATCCGTAGACCCCAATGCAACATGGTTGGGACATCACAGCAGATTGCACTTAATTTACTTCCTTCCACCTCACACAACTCTAGTGTATGATATTGGAGTAACTTTGACATTTAACCACATAATACTTAGCTACCTTAGGCTGACTGTTATAGTTTATTGTATTGTTATCAATTTCATTTGTTAATTTTTTTCCCAACAGCCCAAGCATCCACACATATAGAATGTTGTGTAAAACTAATTATTTGTAAAAAAAAAAAAAAAAAAAAAACTGTAAATAATAAATCAGCTCCATTGCGGATTCCAAGTGATCAAGGGCTTATAGGGTATTCCATTTAAACACATTGCAGAGGTTTCACCAGTAGTGAGCACTTATACATCGTATAAGCAATCATGTACATTTTACATTTTTACATTTATTCATTTAGCTGACGCTTTTATCCAAAGTGACTTACAATTGCTATATTTCAGAGGTTGCACCCAGGTCTCTCACCCCAAAGGCATGTGTCTTATCCACTGCGCCATCACCAACCTGTACATTTGAGTGACTGAGACGGAGGGAAGTTAGTGAAGTAAAATAACAACAAATTGGACATGCAGCCCAAGTAAAATATTTAAATAGTTAAAGACTGTTTATATGCACAAAAAGTTATTGAACAATAAGTTAATATTGAGTAACTTACTAGGTCTGCTTCGCTACCTTCTCTGAGCTAAATAAACCATCAGGTGAGTAAACGACTTAATGACTTACTCGTAAATAGTAAAATTGTTTTAGAGCAAATCGGTTGAATTAATGATTCAACAACTCCCTCAAAGGTACAATATGCATAGATTTTTAGTTACTGTTTGTAAGCACAACCAGAGTCCTGCACATGGGTGGGTACCCGACGGATGAACCGCTAATTTTGATGTGACGGGTGAAAAAATATTTAAGTTGTCATTTGCGTTGCGGGTCCGGGTCCAATAGCCAAGAGACTATTTTGACTCAATTCAGTACCCACTGATAGGCAGCTGATTTCAAGGTGTCTCGTGCTCAATTTTGTTCATGCTTTATAGTCTGAAGACCATCAGATGTTTATAATGTTACAACACGGTTTAGCGTTGAGCACAGCAACGTTTCACATGTTGCTCATTAAGAGTCCTCAGTTTCCTTTGTTCAGTTCATGTTCAGTTTCTATGTCGTATGCATTGCGGTTGTTATGTCCCATAGTCTTCTTAGTGTTTACAGTTCTGATAAATTCAAATTCAAATTCAATACTGCTGAGAAAATATCCTTTTTCTTATTGTATTGCAACCAAGTGTGACAAAAGGATATAATCTGCCAAAAGAGTCAGTGAAAAATCCCCACCACTAATGCACAGTTTGTCTGGAACCAACGAACACATTCAAGTGAAGTGATACAAACAGTGATAAGTCCCAGTACTGTTGAACTGTCCTCTTGGAATACCGCTCTGCAAATAAAAGTTGTCATTTTTGGATCTTGACTGTATTGATTGCTCAGATCTGTCATTCAGTAACAGCATACAGGTTTGGAAGGACATGTGGGAGAGTACATGACGACTGGACAATTCCTTTAAGCTGTTTCAATCCTTGCTAGTCTTTTCAAACATCCAATCGTTTGTTAAACGAAGGCAGAAGAACAACCGGGTGGGCGGCTTTATTTCTTTTTTTCCCAAACCCGTATATCTTTTTGCTGCTGCCCTGTATGACACTGCCAGAAATGGATGCCAAAGCAAGACAGCAATGTAATGAGTGATGGGTTGAACAAAACAGCCCTGTCGTGCGTGGTTGTGTGTGAGTGTGAGTGTGTGTGTGTGCGCGCGCAGGCAAGTGTGTGTGTGTGGACATCTGTGGAGAAATTGTGAGGCAGATGGAACTGTCAGCTTGTCCTCTATGCACAGTTGAGCCCCTGAAGCCTCATGCAGACACTTGCTTTATTGCAGCAGTGTGCACAAATGCTGCACTCCATCTAACATAGTCCTAACGTAGTACAATCCACCCTAGACAAACCAACTGAAGAAACGCGCCGAAATAGAAACTCAGCATGAGATTTACTCACACTGTTCACTGTCTGTCAAGCACGCCAAGACAACCACGAAACAGGTACAACAATTTATATATAACCAGCAGCAGACTCTGAAGTAGTCAAGTCAAGTCAAGTCACCTTTATTTATATAGCGCTTTTTACAATACAAATTGTTTCAAAGCAGCTTTACAGAGATAACAGGAAAACAATGTTGTAATAGTATTGTTCAATTGAAAATTAAATGTCCCCAACTAAGCAAGCCAAAAGGCGAAGGCAACAGTGGCAAGGAACCAAAACTCCATCAGGTGACAGAATGGAGAAAAAAACCTTGGGAGAACCCAGGCTCAGTCGGGGGGCCAGTCCTCCTTTGGCCAACGAATGAACAGTGTATGATTATGAGTTAGGCAGCATAATGTCAGGAGTCAGATGGGATCAGAACTTTCACGATATTATCCAGTTCATCTGGTTGGGTAGGGTCATCCGGCCGGTGAGGAGATGAGTGGTGAGGTGTCCATGGACCTTCACAGCCCTGATAATGCGTGTCGACGTGTCCATGTGATGGTCCTTCATCAGATCTGGATATGCCCTGGATCCGGCGGTCTGCGGTAAACCTCGGGATAAACAGAGAGACTAATATTAGCGTAGACGCCATCCTTCTTATGATGTACAAAGTACATCAGGAATTATGGGAAGTGTTCCCGGTTCCGGCTGATCTAATCTATGCAGCCTAACATTGAATTATAGAAATCTATAATGTGTTATTAAGTACTGCAAAACATGGTTAATAGAGAGTACAATACACAAAAAATAAAAAGATTTATTGTGTATACAAGAATATTTCAAATTATATTCTCAAAAGAATGTTTAAAACAAGATTCCACAAAATGCTTAACAAGGAAAATCAGTTGGATTAGGAACTAATCTTCTACTATCCCCATTCCTCATAGTCTCTAAATAAATTAACATTCATATGATCTGCAACCAATTCACTCGTTAATTTGCTATGGATAATTGCAATTGACTAAATCTGTAAAAAATAATAATCTTCATATTTAACATACTGTAAAGGTAAGGTTATCCACGAAAAAAATGATACAGGTCATTGAATATATGTTGACCTTTTTGGTGGATGTTGTCACACTACATGGGGTAAGTTATCACTGTGGAATCTGCCTTTAAACAGCATATTATAGGTTTTTTTAGCTAAATTTAAAAAAAAGAATCATGAAAACAAACAGAATAAATGCGTCTTTTTGGGACCTTTAAGTCTGACATGTCAGCCTGTGGCTCTGATGTGATGTCCATTCTCTGTTAGAACTCAACTGTAATGTTGAAGGATAATGGAGGAGTTATTCCTGGGGACACTTCCGCTTTCTCTTTCTCTCTCTGTCAGTATGCCTATGTCTCCTCCTCATCTCTCATCACTCTTTCTCGTCTTCTCCTTAATCTCAGCTAGACAACAAGCTAAAATTGTCTGTCACAGACAGGTTGTGCCAATGACAAAATGCCTCATCTCCAAATTGCGTTTTCCAAAAGAGGAAAACACAAAGTCAGCTGTAGGTCAGATAGATTAACGGTGAGATCACGAGAGCTCTAGGAAGGTAATTGAACACAGCTCTCTTTCTGTTGAGACAGAAAACAGCAGTTTGATGAAATTGGATTTCAAAAACAAATGGAACAGAAAATAAGATTTAAATGACAAAACAAGTAAAGCGTTTATTTCTGGCATGCCGTCTTCTCCATATGCCCATCAGAAATATATTGTGTGAAAGGGAAGGAGGTTTTCCTCTCTCAAACCTAGTGCTCAGCTAGAAATAGCAGTCTGCAACGGATCTAGAATTGATAGCACGTCACGTGCATTTCAATCTCCTGAACTATCTTTATCCTACAGGAAAGTGAGCTCTATTGATTGTTGAGTGAAGAAAACAGAACAAAAGATCCGTCAGGTGAAGAGTATTGCTAAGTGCACAGTGCTGCAACACTATAACAACCTGCAAAAATCACTTTCTTAATCATCACTTTTATCTATTTTTCCACTAAAATACCAGTATGTTTTTCCACGTTTAAGCAAAAATCGAACAAAATTAGTGGCTATGCTTAAAAAATGTAAAATGGCGTAAGAAAATAATCTTAATTCAAGGTATATTCTGTGAAGTCCAAATATCTTACACAATTTTGCTTCTAAAGTAAATATATCTTGTTTTAAGGACGATACGATACTTTTAATGGAAAACAGCCCAAGAATGCTGATAAAAAATGGCCTGGACACAATCAGGCACTAGAAGTCAAATCAAATCAAATCAAATCAAATCATGATGTTTTTAATTCTTAATGAAACTAAAAAGATGATTCTCAAAAAACCAAAGGTGCTCTATTGGATTGAAATCTGGTGACTGTGGAGGCCACTTGAGTATAGTGAATATTGTGGAACATCGTTACATAATTCCACTCTTGTACACGCTGTGTGTCAGGTTTGTGTCTCTGTGATTCTGTTCCACACGGATACTTACGCAATACTCGGAAATACAGAGTATCAAAGCTTTATGGGGAGGGATTCAAGCTTGTAGCTAGATGTTTTGAACATCTTACACCCGAATTGGAAGCCATGTAGTGTTGAATCTAATTTAAAACCCACTGAATTTTATCCTGAAACTTGCAGCACAGAAAAATCCTTGTATAATAGGCTATCCTTGAGTAGAAAACTCAGAAGAAGAAAAAAAATGTAATTCATCTAGACTTTCTGTGACCATAATACACGTTTTCCCCTGTTAAGACTTTCATCTTATCGTATTGTTCCTGGACAAGTGCATTTCAAAAGGCCTCATTACTTTCCTAACTATTGTCTCTGATGGTTCTGCACAAGCTGAACGATTAATTTCTCATTCTCTTTCTCTCTTTGACAGAACGCACACTGTTCCACATGCTACCCTGTGTTCGAACATCTTTGAAGTCTCTGAATCTCTTCCCCTTGTGATGTAAGTTCTTAAATAATTTCTTCCTGATCCTGAAATAGTATCCATCAAAGAAACCAGACAACTTAGATTCAGATGCTAAGTTATGAATGAGTGGGATTCTTATGAAAGCATGCAGGATGAGAACAACCCACCTCATGAAGATCCATTATATGCAAATCAGCAATATTCATCTCTGCTAATCACCCTTGAGCATAGATGGTACACAGAAATAAAAAAAAAATATTCTTAGCAACATAAAGGATTATATAGAGATGTAAGCACTTTCCCTCACTAAATTAACACTCTTTTGTATCCTAACAATTGTGAAAAACATACAACTCTATTGGTTAAGTGAAGTCAGGTGCGTTTGGCACAGCAGTCTCGCTGAACTGAGCAGAGCTTTCCAGCTGATGAGGCAGCGGGACATCAAAGCAGACCCCCATTACTCAAAAGTAACATTGTGTGTAGTCCTCAGGCTAAGCCTTTTAAGTGATGATGGGACAGGAGCCGCAGCGTATGGTGAACATCTGAAATGAGGAAGCCAATCTCCGCTCTGTGTTTGAGGTTTTTAATCCAATATTAATTCATTTTTCATTTTCATTTGATGTTTACACAGGATTTCAGGCATATGGAAGACCATAATGACATACACTTGGGACTATCTGCAGGCAACTAACAGTATAATATTTATATTAAAATTTATATTAAAGGTAGAGTAGGCAATTTTGGAGATGCTTCAAATCGCAAGCTAGTTTTGAAAGCATGAGATCCCACCCTCCCTTCAGAGTGTCTCCAAAGCGACGCTTCCTTCAAAACACATGAACGACCACAAAGTGTCACATGAGACGGAGTTAAATTACCTCATGTCTCAAAGCACATAACATTTTAATAATAATAAACATAAACAGCTAACAGAGATCTGACTTGTACAACATGACTGCTGTCGGTGATGATATTGTTGACATAGAGACGGCAACCTGTGACATTCCAACGCATTCTCATCCTAGTGCGTCATATAGGTGACGCCATATGACATTTCGTCGAAATCCTACGCACATGGCACCCTTTAGCGTCAATATAACACGCACTGTTATGGGTATAGGTTTAGGTCTGGGGTAGGGTTAGGGCATCTGATTTAGACTAAATCCCACAAGCGTCATTGGGATTACAACCGCTGTGTCTCACATTGACGCTAAAGGGTGCCATGTGCGTACACTGTAAAAAATAAAACCGTAATTTTTACAGTAAAAAATTGTGGAATTGTGGGAATGTCAATTTACGGTTTTTCACTGTAAATTATACAATGAGTTGTTCTTTTTCACTTTCAAAAACTGTAAATTTAACGGTATTTTACAGTAAAATTACATTAAATGTACCATTAAATCTATCACAGTTACCGTATATAGTACGGAACCAATTAACAGTTTTGCACTGTAGCATTTTTACAGTCTTTTACTGTTAAAATCACGGATATTTTTTACAGTGTAGGATTTCGACGAATTGTCACGCGCGTCAACTGTATGACGCCTTGGGGTGAGATATGCATTTAAATCCAAGTCTGAGGTCCGAGTCAGCTTAGAGTAAAACGTCACGGGTTGCCGTCTCTAAATGATGGTTACAACATGGTGTGTACGCAGCATGAGCTTGTTGTTTTGGTTCAGGAGGAACTATAATAGGTGGGTGCTGTTTTTTGTGGGACTCGGTGACTGTGTATCTACAACTCTGCATCGCCTAATGGAACGCGCTGATGTGTGATGTCTGCGTGAGCAGGGTGCGCAGAGGTATGGAAATACATTTGTTGACTTGACAGGCAGGTAGGACACCATATCATTGCATTCAGATCAAATGTAATGATTGAATTAATTTTTTGGTCCAGAGACTTCCACAGATGATATATGTAATGTTTTTTTTTTTTTTTTTTTTTACTATTTTTCAGGATGTAAAGAGAGTTTCAACCAGAATAACAAAAAGTAATGATTATTGAAAATGTGCCTATCCTATGTTTAACATAGTATATTTAAACATTTTTTACTTTCCTTTAAAAAAATAATTCTCTGAATTTCTCCTCTCTTGCTTGCTTCCTGTCTAATGAACCTCGCATTGTAAATTATGAATATTGTTGGCTCTTTGAAAAAAATATTTTTCTTTGGGTAAAAGCCTCTGCTAATTGCATACATATAAAAATAACTATAAAAAAAAGTAATAACAAAATAATCCAAAATATTCAATAAATTGAACAAAAGTCCAATAATAAAGGTTATTGACTGTGTCCCACTTGCTCACTCAATCTAGTGCCCTGTCCAAATACCCACATTTGCGGTCTTTGGAGTTGACCACTTGTCTACTACATGATGTATTTTCTGTATACATCAAGTTTTCAAGTAGGCGTGAAGACTCCAAGTGTGAACAGAACTTTTCCCAATTCATCATTACCCAATGGGATAGTTATACAAGCGTTTACAGAGCATTTTTTCAGTAATTTGCATTTTAAAATAAATGTCTACATGGCTAATAACTGAACAGTAGTCACTATCTGTCATGGTGTGGTGCAGGCAGAAGAAGACGAAAGCAAAAAGCTCAAAGTCAAACTTTTACTATAACTAGAATTTCAACGGGTACAGACATGCAGGATGAACACACACTATGAAAAAGGACAAAGACTGGGTGAACTGAAAGGAACTAAATATAGACACTGATGAACAGATTAACAAACCAGGTGAGGGATGATAATTAACTAGACACAGGTGGAATAGATTAACTAAATGACAGTAACCATAGAGACAGATGAGTGGCGGGAAAACAGAACAAAGGAAGACGTGACTAGGGGTGACTGTGACCATAGACATAATAATTACATAGACGGCCTATTGGCCGCTTTGGAACGTTGCTGCGATACGTCAACGTGTCCGCCATTTTGCTGAGGGCAAGAAACAAATGCAGGTAAACGGGTGAGCTGCGGTTTTCCTGGATAAAAACAATAATAACGTTTACATTTATCAGCCGATTTCAGTGGTTTGTACGTGGTGTACGTTACTATTACTAATTACATAAAGACCAAATACAACCAACATTTTTTTTTTCAGTCTTGTTTGTGAAAGGTAATTCCCCGAGACCTGTTTTCAATTGTGTGGCGACTTGTACAGCCCCACGCAGCACACAAAGCAGGCATTTTTCTCAATTCCCATAATGAGAGGCATGGGAAAGTTGCCCTCCTTGATATGGCGGCGCCGTTGACGTACGCTCGAGCAGCCAATAGGGTGTCTATGTTTTTATTTTGTCTATGACTGACACTAAGACAATTTTAAAATAGTGGTGCTTCTTATTAAAGGTGCTATGTGAAACTTTTCTACTAAAATGAATCCTATTTTTATTGCCTGTGTGTGAAGGGGTTGTAATCACACATTACAATGATCCACTTGTCCAGATTTGCTATTACCTCTGAAGGCCAATATTCATATTTATATGTGAAGTCTCCGGGTCGGATTTACCGCGAAATCCAACGGATGTGACGTGCATGCGCGCTCCCGAGCCTCTCTCCTTGTAGACGGTCAGGGAGTTACGTCCGGGTCCCAGCGAACGGCGATCCGATAGGGGGCATCCCCGACGCCCGCCACTCTAGCGTTCGTGCAAGGGTCCCCCTGGGACCTCCTCGCCCGAATTTGAGCTCTCTGGGTCTTTCCGTTCTAGAGATACGAGCGATTTCTTCTGAGATCGTGACGTCACCGGCGTCCGCAATTTTGCAGCGCGTGTGCTGTTACTTATGTCTAGCTGTGTTTCGTTTCCGCCTCCCACTGGACATTTAAGGTACTACACTATGTTTATATAGTTTACTTTCGGTTTCCCTCAGAAAACGCGATCAAGAACAACGTACACGCAGGTTCAATCGGCTATTGATTTCATCGTTTAAACCTTGGAAATATATGTCTGTAAGTGCAAATTTTACACTAAACAGTGATTTAAAGTGTTTAAGGATACTTAGATTGCTATATTTCTGTTATACACACTCTTTATTCATGTTATTGGTAACATGCTATGTTGTAGCATACTGACATGCTAATTTATCTTCTGTTTGTACATAATCTCATTTGAATATAATTCCTGTGTATATTACTTAAAATTATGTAAAAGGAACTATGTACAAAATCAAACTGTAATGTTAATCTGGATATGTGAATGTAAATGTGAACATGAATGTTCATACATATTTTTTCTTCTTGTTTGTAGTTTTACAGAAATATTATTGAGAAGTGAATTACCAGTAAAGTCACTAAAGTTATGAAGACTGCTTTCTGGAGTTCTTTTTTCAAGTTGTACGCTATCTGTTAAGCCTTTGCTCAAGCTACGCAATTGGTCAGAACAGAATAGTAAAAAGACATTGACACAGCGGGTGAAGACAGCGGAACCACAGCCATTGTTACATTGCATTGCTCAACTCTTCAGAAGCAAGTAAGATATGGAGTCACACAGTGTTGAGAAAGATAAATCTCAAGCCTTTGAGATTAAATCACAATCTTCTAGCTGCAAGTCATCTCAAAGATCAAGTCGGTCATCAGCAAGTGTGGCAGCGACTCGGGCTCGAGCTAAAGCCGAAGCAGCTCGAGCTAAAGCATCTTATGCAGAAAAAGAAGCAGCTATGATGAGGAAAAAAGCAGAAGTAGAAGCAGATCTATTTTTGCTACAATCTCAAAAAGAAGCAACTGCAGCGTCTGCTGAAGCAGCGATTTATGAGGCAGCAGCTGACATAGAGGAGGGAAATATAGACGAATCGGACCATGAGACAAACTTAGTTTGCATTCAGCGTACTAAAGAGTATGTTCAGAAGCATACAATGGAACAGCATCAGCAGCGGTTTCCTGATACTCCGATTCTAAAGTCATCCATGATGAGCGCTGAACCTCTTCAGTGTGAAGCTACAGCAACATCTCCACATGTACATCCATCGTATGGAATGGAGGAATTAAAAATAAAACAGGAGACAATGGATAATCAGAGAGGCGAAGACCATGGACAAAGCTCTGCTTTTCAAGCTTCTCCTATTCCCAGCTCAAGAGCTCCCATGGTTAACCTGCCATACACATCTGATTTAGCTAACTACATGGTAAGAAAAGAGATGGTGAGTTCTGGTCTTGTGAAGTTCGATGATCACGCTGAGAACTACTGGGCCTGGAAATCCTCTTTTCAAGATGTCACAAAAGACCTCGGATTAACAGCCAGAGAAGAGCTCGACCTTCTCACAAAATGGCTTGGCCCAGAGTCATCCATGCAAGCAAAACGTATCAGATCGGTTCATGCGCACTATCCTATAGCAGGTGTCCGTATGCTTTGGCAGCGATTGGAAGAGTGTTACGGAAGCCCAGAAGTAATTGAGAATGCGCTGTTGAGAAAACTGGAGGAGTTTCCAAACATTTCTAACAGAGATGGGCAAAGACTCAGGGAGCTAGGAGATATGCTTATGGAGTTGGAATCTGCAAAGACAGGTGGACATTTATCAGGTTTAGCCATTCTTGACACTGCAAGGGGAGTAAATCCCATCGTTGAGAAGCTTCCTTTTAATCTGCAGGAAAGATGGATCACTCATGGATCTAAGTATAAAGAGGATTATCAAGTCTCTTTTCCGCCATTTGGCTTTTTTGTGCGGTTCATTTGCGACCAAGCAAGAATAAGAAATGATCCCAGTTTTTTGTTATCTATGCAGAGTCATCTTAAACAGGAGAAATTTTCACGGGTCAGCAACAAAATGCCTGTGTCGGTAAGGAAAACTGAAGTGCTAGACACAGTTTCAAGAACCAGAACCAACCAACCTCCAGAACTAAAGATTTTGGACCCTAGTAAGCAATGTCCAATTCACAATAAGCCACATCCGTTGTCAAAGTGCCGTGGTTTTAGAGGAAAGACCCTGGACGAAAGAAAAACTTACCTCAAAGATCAGTCTATCTGCTTCAGATGTTGTGGTTCCACCAAACACATAGCCAAAGAATGTGGGGCAGCTGTTAAATGTAGAGAGTGTAACAGTGATCGCCATGTCTCTGCATTGCACCCAGGGCCTGCTCCATGGGCCGAGGAAGCTCCAGTAACAGAGCGAGAGCAAGGCGGGGAGTCTGAAGGAGATACATCATCTGATGTTACTTCTAAGTGCACAGAAATCTGCGGCAAAGCTCCCAGACCTAGATCATGCTCGAAAATCTGTTTGGTTGACGTTTATCCATCTAACTGTCCTAAAAAGGCTCAGAGGATGTATGTAGTTCTGGACGACCAGAGTAACCGGTCTCTGGCAAGGTCTGAATTTTTTGAGTTGTTTGGGATCAAAGGAGACTCTTTCCCATATACTCTTCGTACATGTGCTGGTTCATCAAAGACGATGGGAAGGAAGGCAGACAATTTCATTGTTTGTTCACTTGATGGGAAAACGCAAGTGCCACTTCCCACTCTCTTGGAATGCAATATGTTGCCTGAAGATCGTGACGAAATTCCGACACCAGGAATAGCACAATACTTCCCTCATCTCAAGCCAATGGTTGACAAAATACCACCTTATGATGCAAGAGCTCCCATTCTTCTCCTTTTAGGAAGGGATATCCTAAGTGTGCATAAGGTTCGAGAACAGTATAATGGACCTGGTGACACGCCATATGCTCAGCGTCTTGATTTAGGATGGGTCATTGTGGGAGAAGTGTGTATGGGAGGAGTGCATAAGTCCGAGACTGCAAATGTTTTCAGGACAAACATACTGCAAAATGGACGTACCTCTTTTTTCTCACCCTGCTCTAAAGGAATTCAGGTCAAAGAACAGTTTGGCACTCTGCATAATCTTTACCAGTCCACTCTACCTTGTTGTCCAGTCACAGGCTGTCTTACAGATCACCTGGGTGACAAGGTCTTTCAGAGGACTCCTGATGATAATAAACTTTCTCTGTCTGTTGAAGATGAGATCTTCCTTCATGTTATGAACAGAGAAATGTACATGGATGAGTCGAACCACTGGGTAGCTCCATTGCCATTCCGTTTACCTCACAGCCCACTGCCAAACAACCGGGACCAAGCTATGAAGCGTCTTAATGCCCTGCAACGCACCTTACAAAGGAAACCTGAGATGGCTAAACACTTTGTGGAGTTTATGCAAAACATGTTCATCAACAAACATGCTGAATTAGCTCCCCCACTGCAGCCTGATGAAGAATGCTGGTATTTACCAATATTCGGTGTATACCACCCTATGAAACCTGGGAAGATTAGGGTCGTCTTCGATTCTAGTGCACCATGTGAAGGCATCTCTTTGAATAGCACGCTTCTTAGTGGACCAGATCTAAACAACAAGCTACTCGGGGTCCTGATGCGCTTTCGTAAGGAGCAGATTGCAGTAACAGCTGATGTAGAACAAATGTTCTACTGCTTCAAGGTCAGAGAAGATCACCAAAACTTTTTGAGGTTCTTGTGGTTCAGGGATAACGATCTGTCCAAAGAAATTACAGAGTACCGAATGACGGTTCATGTTTTTGGGAACAGCCCATCTCCAGCTGTGGCAATCTTTGGAATGAGACGTGCAGCTGAGTTCGGAGAAGAGGAGCATGGTAGAGAAGCCAAACAGTTTGTCCATCAAAACTTTTATGTGGACGACGGCCTGATTTCGGTATCCAGTGCAGCTGAAGCCATCAGTCTCCTGAGAAATACCAAAAATATGTTGGCAGAGTCGAACATCAAGCTCCATAAGATTTCATCAAACAGTCATCAAGTCATGGAAGCATTCCCTCCATCCGAAAGAGCAAAAGACCTGAAGGATCTGGATTTGAGTGTCGATCCTCTACCTCTCCAAAGAAGCTTAGGGTTGAGTTGGAACTTAGAGACTGACTGTTTCACTTTTCAGGTATCTACAGAGGTGAAACCATTCACACGTCGGGGCATACTTTCAACAGTTAATAGTCTCTACGATCCTTTGGGACTTGTTGCCCCTGTTACCATGCAGGGTAAGGCCTTGGTAAGAGAGCTATCATCAGAGCAGCTTGACTGGGACGCACCGCTCCCAGCCGATAAAGAGGTTAAGTGGAAAGCATGGACAGATTCTTTAACCGATCTCAAAGATGTTCAGATTCACAGACCCTATGTACCAGTCTCTATGTCCTACACTTCCAAGAGAGAGGTAATCATTTTTGCTGATGCTTCCACTTTGGCCATAGCAGCCGTTGCTTACCTCAGGGTTGTAACTGTAGACGGTCAATGTCACATTGGGTTTGTGATGGCCAAATCAAAGTTGGCCCCATACCCCGCTCACACGGTGCCACGTCTAGAGCTGTGTGCGGCAGTTCTTGCTGTTGAGCTGGCAGGACTGATTAAAGAAGAGCTGGATTTGGATTTGACTGCCGTAGAATTCTACACTGACAGCAGAATTGTTTTAGGATACATTTATAACACATCTCGACGGTTCTATGTCTATGTTGCTAACAGAGTGGCGCAAATCAGATGTTTTACAAAGCCGGAACAGTGGCATCACGTTGATTCAGGCCTGAACCCAGCAGACCTTGGTACCAGATTCATTCCAGCAGCTGTCCTACCTCACAGTAACTGGTTCTCTGGTCCAGAATTTCTCCATCAGTCTATTCTCAGGGAGACACCTGAAAATGAATCGTTTGAGCTTGTAGAGCCAGAGGAGGATCAGGAGATTCGCCCACAGGTTCTAACGTTGGCCACTAAGATGACAGAACTGTCTCTAGGATCACACAGATTTGAACGCTTCTCTGAGTGGAGATCCCTTGTAAGAAGCATAGCTATGCTTGTCCATGTTTCAAAATCATTTTCTCGAGAGGGAAATGCAGGGGATTGTAAAGGCTGGCATTGGTGCAAAAAAAGTCTCCAGACTGAGCGCACACAAGCAAAAACCTTCATCATTAAATGTGTGCAGCAAGAGCACTATAAAGATGAACTCAAAAGCTTGGAGAAAGGTGAAGAAATCTCACAGCAAAGTGCTCTGAAGAACCTATCTCCCTTTGTAGACAGCGAAGGACTTATTCGAGTGGGAGGTCGCTTAAAATCAGCAGAAATGTCTGAACAGGAAAAGCACCCACTAATTATTCCAGCGAGTCAACATGTAGCCACGTTGTTGGTCAGACACTACCATGATCAAGTGGCACATCAAGGACGTCATCTAACTGCCGGTGCACTACGATCAGCAGGGCTCTGGATTGTTAAAGGAACAAAACTGATCAACCATGTGATTCATCAATGTGTTATCTGTAGGAAGTTAAGAGGAAAATTTGAAGAGCAGAAAATGTCAGATTTACCTTCGGACAGAGTGAAAGTGGATCCTCCATTCACTCATGTGGGCCTGGATGTTTTTGGGCCATGGAATATAATATCACGCCGCACTAGAGGGGGCAGTGCTGAAAGTAAAAGATGGGTCGTCATTTTCTCTTGCTTAAGTACTAGGGCTGTCCACCTGGAAGTCATCGAGTCCATGTCAACCTCAAGTTTCATTAATGCCCTCAGGCGGTTCTTGGCAGTTCGCGGACCAGTCAAACACTTCAGATCTGACAGAGGGACTAATTTCTTCGGAGCCTGTCGAGAACTGAACATCAATACCGATGATCCAGAACTAAGAGGTTACTTACAGGAGCATGGTTGCGTATGGACGTTTAATGCGCCCCACTCTTCCCACATGGGAGGAGCTTGGGAAAGAATGATCAACATAGCACGACGCATTCTGGATGCATTGCTGCTAAAAACCGGTCTTTCCCGTCTTACCCATGAGGTTTTGACTACTCTCATGTCAGAGGTCATGGCAATAATGAATGCTAGACCTTTGCTTCCTATTTCTTCTGATCCTGATACATTGGAAGTTCTATCCCCTGCAATGCTTCTCACCCAAAAGGCTAGCACTATACCAGCACCTCTTGGGGACTTTGACATGAAGGATCTCTACAAGAAAGAATGGAGACAGGTTCAGTGTCTGGCAGACGCTTTCTGGAAGGCATGGGGGAGAGACTATCTTGCAACATTGCAAGTACGGAGGAAATGGACTGAGAAAAGGCGAGATCTTGAGGAAGGTGATGTTGTCTTGCTTAAGGACTCAAATGTGAAACGTAATGAGTGGCCGATTGGACTCATCGTGAAAACCATACCCAGTAGTGATGATAAAGTGAGGAAGGTGGAGGTAAAGATAATTAAAGAAGGATCTGCAAAGGTTTACTTAAGGCCTGTCTCAGAGGTAGTCCTACTCATGCCGGGGAAGTCACAGAAGGATAAATAGTGGTATAATAATTTATTATACCAAGCGGGGAGTGTGCTGTTACTTATGTCTAGCTGTGTTTCGTTTCCGCCTCCCACTGGACATTTAAGGTACTACACTATGTTTATATAGTTTACTTTCGGTTTCCCTCAGAAAACGCGATCAAGAACAACGTACACGCAGGTTCAATCGGCTATTGATTTCATCGTTTAAACCTTGGAAATATATGTCTGTAAGTGCAAATTTTACACTAAACAGTGATTTAAAGTGTTTAAGGATACTTAGATTGCTATATTTCTGTTATACACACTCTTTATTCATGTTATTGGTAACATGCTATGTTGTAGCATACTGACATGCTAATTTATCTTCTGTTTGTACATAATCTCATTTGAATATAATTCCTGTGTATATTACTTAAAATTATGTAAAAGGAACTATGTACAAAATCAAACTGTAATGTTAATCTGGATATGTGAATGTAAATGTGAACATGAATGTTCATACATATTTTTTCTTCTTGTTTGTAGTTTTACAGAAATATTATTGAGAAGTGAATTACCAGTAAAGTCACTAAAGTTATGAAGACTGCTTTCTGGAGTTCTTTTTTCAAGTTGTACGCTATCTGTTAAGCCTTTGCTCAAGCTACGCAATTGGTCAGAACAGAATAGCGCGCCTGATGGTTTTCTGCTAATATCTCCGCGAAAACACCACCAAAAACTATGGAACTTACATGGTTCTTTTCAGCTCAACTAGATGGTCCCAACGAGCTCGGTGCTCCCCGAATCCGCCTAGTATTCGCCGAGATATTTGCGTAATAGACGGTATTGTCTATGAGTACGAGCACGAGCGCTCTTATAAAAATTGGTTGCAATCTGAAACATCACCGCTAGAGGCCGCTAATTGTTACATAGAGCACCTTTAAGTGATAAAAAGCAGTTGCAAATGTTGTACAAAATGCACCAATAAAATGTGCAACACTTTGTTTTACTACCAAATTATATGTAATATCTAATTAATTTAACTTACAATATAATGTTTTTCTCGACATCTCAAGATTTCGGGGCTTGTGAGTTCCCGAACATAATGCATGATGGGATACGCTTAGCCTCCAATCTAGTGTGGGTTTTATTGTGCATTAGGGGAACTGCATTTTGGCATTTTTAAGACTTTGGACAGTCTTGCGCACGTACCTCCTGTCGAGTGCACAAGCTATCAAGTGGCCAAGATTGCAAGTATGGGTATTTGGAAGGGTTTATGTATAGTGTACTACTTGAATACTTGGATGGTTTTACTTTGTTTGAAGAATAAACTTGTTCACCCGAGTCCACAACTGTCTCTATGTTGTCTATTGTTACACATGCTTTGAATAGTTCTCCAAAAATAATTTGCCTGTAAAACTATATGAAAGGCTGGAGATGTATCAATTTGCATGCAGAATGTTTAGTATCAGAATACACAGATACTTTAAATAGAGAAAGATGAGTTTGAATCAAATGATCATGTTACAGAAGGGCTAATGAGGCCATGTTAGTCAACCACACCATGACCTTCTGAAACCTTATCTGCTAGTGTCACTGCGGGACTGTTTACCCCCTTTTTTAACTCATTTTGTTTTATTTTTGTACTGTCAATTATTTTCTCATCTAATTTTTTTAATCTCTTGCCTCTGAGGAAAAGGTTCCTGACTACGAGGATTCCCAGAATTCTGTGTTGTCAAATAGGTTTCTGGATATTCCTTGGTGCCTCAGAAAGTATATCTTCACGATAGCTCAGCCCCCCTGAAGACCAAACCGGAGAGGAATCAAGAGGGTAAAAATAGCACAGAGCAGATGCTCTGTTTTCTGAAAAGCCATTATCAGTCAGGAAAGAGGTGTTGCTCTGGGCTGCTGCAGAGGTATGCACAGCAACACTTTAGCACCCTCACACATCCCAGGTGAGGTGAGAAAGAGACAGCAAGGCAAGAGAAACAGCCAAGCAAAAGAATATTGTACTGCATGAAACATCTGCTAAATAATGCATTGACTTGGTCATGTTTTCAGATTATCAGTGCTTCTAAAGATAACCTTCAGCTCATTGCTTTCATAATGTAGGTGCTTTAGTCCCTCCTGTTCCTCTAAAAATTCGAGATTATCTCACGTCTCTTGATACTGTAGCCAGGGAAGTACGCATATTATGTCACTCAGAACAAGTGTTAAAATACTTTAATGGAAAATATTTTTCACAACAGTGCTGCAGGAATGATGTATTTTTGTAGGCTAAAACATAGAAATGAGATAGCATTTAAGAACTTGTGGTTCCAATGTCCTGAAGTAAATTTTTATTTAATTTTTTTTTAATTTTTTGGTTAATTGCCTGAAACATGCTCAAACATAAAATACATCAGTATTACCCCCACGAAGACCCCACTAAATGTAAACGTTTTTTTTAAATGTAATGCTCTTTGTTCTTAACCCAGCAACCCCAGATATACTCCACAGAATCCTCACAGATTTTTTAGTTCAATTCACATTTATTTGTATAGCGCTTTTCACAATACATCTTGTTTGTGTAAGCAGATTTACAGAAAATGCATGTCTATATTACAATTTAGAGAGATCTGTTATCAGAGGTGACTGTTTCCAAGTTATGTTTTTCAGAAATGTACATATGTTATTTTGATTAATACTGTGAAGCTGCTTTGATACAATCTATATTGTGAAAAGCGCTGTATAAATATAGGCCTACTTGACTTGACTTGACTTGACATATACAAATCACACAGTTAGCTAAAATTAGTAACTTTAGCACTGGAGTGGGCCACATCAGTTTGGAATAGAGTAAGAGCGTTCACCTCTATCTATCAACAATTTGAAGAGCATTTGCGGGAGGTTTTTGAGCACCCCAGAGGGGGTAGGGACCCAGGGGAAAGCTTGCTAAATTTGCATCAAAACAAAGGTACCGCTGCTGAATATGAGCTGCAGCTTAGCTCTCTGGCAGCCCAGGGTACCTGGGTAGAGGACACTTTGAAGATCCTCTTTCGCTTGGGGTTATCTCGTGAGCTGCAAGCAGAATCAGCCTGCAATTTTGAGGGTCTCTCACTAGACCAGTATATTACAGCCCATTCTCACCCCAAGGCGTCATCTAACTGACGCCTTGGGGATCAGTTTGACCATGCTTCAATATTTGACGCTAAAGGTACCCTTTAGCGTCAGTTAGTTGACGCGATCCCAGGGCGTCATCTAACTGACGCGTTACCCTTAGCGTCAGTTAGATGACGCCCTTCTACCCAGACCTAAACCTACCCGCGTCATCTAACTGACGCGTTACCCTTAGCGTCAGTTAGATGACGCCCTGGGATCGCGTCAACTAACTGACGCTAAAGGGTACCTTTAGCGTCGAATATTGAAGCATGGTCAAAATTGTCAGTTAGATGACGCCTTGGGGTGAGAATGCGTTGCATATTAACCTGGCAATCCGCATAGACAATCTGCTTAAAGCCTGCCAACCAGTACTGAATTTCCCTGTGCCTTCCTGTTCAGCCACAGAGGCTGCGAGTGAGCCCATGCACCCATTTATCGCCCGAGGAATGAGAATGACGCTGTCGACAGAACGTGTGGGGGTAAAACCAAACTTAACTTGAATCCAGCCGACACACAAGCCTTTTCTGATCTCAAGACACACTTCACCTCAGCTCCTATCTTGAATCATCCTGATCCTACTCTGCCCTTCAATGCTCTCAGAGAGATACGGTAGTCCTGCTAAATTATACCCCTGTGCTTTCTTTTCGAACAAACTCTCTGCAGCAGAACGCAATGATGATGTCAGCAATCGTGAATTGTTAGTGTGGCGAGGGGGGCTTTAAGGTCTGCAGCGGAAGAGAGAGTCGGGAGTAGAGTGATGAGTAAGTAGATCAAGTGCATAATGACAAACCCCTGTGACTTGTTGCAGTAATTGGCGTGGAGTTAGGGCTTGCATAGACTAGTCAAGTAGCCGAGAGATTGACTACTTTAACAAGACGCAATGTACGCAACAAGTCGGTGCTGTCAAAAACAATCGACTACTCGAGCGTGCATTAACCATAAATTAATTCAAAATGGCGAACGTCACCAACAGACACCACACATCAGAAGTGTGGAAGTATTTCATCAAGGATGACAAAAATATAGTAATTTGCCAACTCTGTAAGGGGCCGTTCACATATCGTGTCTAAAAATGCGTGGAAAGCATGGCTGTGTCGCTGCCATGGCATCTGTCGTTGCTATGCAACCACGAACTGCCTCTCCATAATGACGAAGAAGTATCAGCAAAGGACTAAATGATTTCTAGCCCTTGCATTAGCTTTACTACTAGATATATGTATGGAGATGAGAAATAAAAACCCGCCCTGTACAGCTATGATCAGCTGTTCGGCCAAACTTTCGATGATGTTACGGAAAGGCCGAAGGTGATCGGTCGGTCTTTGTCAGCCCTAATTTACACCAGACACGTCTGCGGCGCATTACAGCTGCGACATGGCTACCGGAGCTGATCGCGGCCACTCTAGTCAATGCTTGTGTGTGGCGCGTTTCAGAAACTGCCCAGAAGCGGCTCTCCACGCCGCTTTGCTAAAGACAGGCGCCTATTCTATTTTTGACAGACGCCGCGTCCAAGCCGCACCATAAATACAAAATAAAAGTACAAAAATGCTTTCAATTTCAAAACAAACACCCTGTGCAAACTCCCAATTGTATTGCACACCAATATATCCTTGATAGAAACCCCAAAATCAAGAAAAACCACCTCGGACAGGCAAATCACGTGTTCTTGCGCATCCAGTCGCTTCGCTTCTGAAATGCTCCTGGAGTGAGTTAATTGGCACCGCGTGGAGGATGGAATAAAACTTTTCGGAGCTGTAATGTGCCGCAGACGTGTGCAGTGTAAATAATGGGTGTAAATAAACTGACCTGCGGTGCGATTGCGGCATTGTGAAAAGTTGAGATGTTTTCATCTCGCCGAGGCATGGACGCGTCTGGAAAAACTAGCGCACCGCGCCACATGCATCGCTTCCATTATGAGCACGCTTACCGCGAGCCTACATTTGAAATAATTAACTTGAGCACACAAATGATGGGATATGTAAACGGCCCCTAAAAGGCGTATAAAATGAAAGGCAAGAACGGCTATTTATTTGGCTTTACTCTGTTACATGAAAATTAAAATAAATTATTATAATTATAATGTTTTGAGAGTTTACTTATGTAATCGTTGCATTAGGCTATGAATTAATAAATATGTATTAATAAGAACTATTTCATGTCTTTTCATTTACAGTAGCATGAACCACGAGTAGTCGAGAGTATTGTATTGATAAAAAATCGATCAGCAGAAATCAGTATTCATGCAAACCCTAGCATGGGAGACCGGATATAAGCCAGATAACCAGTAAGGTGATCAGAGAGAGACAGACCGAGGACTTGTGCCTGGGCGTGTGCGCTGAATGCCCTGAAGAGCTGCATAATTGATTGTATTTGGAATTAGTTTATTGAAGCGTCATGAGCGTGACTTTTGTTTTGACCATTTGAAAGTGAATAAAGTTTGAGCCTCCATAAAGCCGACCCTGTCCTCTTCCTTTCTTCCTTCTCTTGAATCATGTTACATTTAGCCATGAAGGTGGGCTTTGAAGAGAGAGTGGTGCCACTGGTTAGAGCAGTGATCTCAAAGTCAGTTCCTGTAGGGCCACAGCTCTGCAGAGTTTAGATCTAACCAACTCCAACTCACACCTGCTTGGAAGTTTCTGGTAATCCTGAAGACTTTGATTAGCTGAATCAGGTATGTTTGATTAGGGTTGGAGCAAAACTGTGCTGAGTTGTATCCCTCCAGGAACTGAGTTTGAAACCACTGGGTTAGAGGTAGCGAGACACCCATTCCAGGTGCTTACTGTAATTTGGAATGCTTGCAATCGGGCAAAAGACTAAACCTCAGGCAAGGAGGGCACTGTTCTTTACAATAATTAATTTGTCCATCACTTACAGACCAGGCACTAAGAACGGTAAAGCTGATGCTATTTCCCTGCATTCACAATACTTCTTATCACACCTCCAATCCTCATTCTCAAGAGCAGATTCTTCCACCCTCTGTAGTTGTGGCCCCTGTGAGATAGAAAATTATGGAGGAGATTAAACAGGCCCTCCTTTACAATCCTTCCCCAACTATTTGTCCTCCTGGCAAGGTTTATGTGCCTCCCGCTCTTCAACCTCATGCGCTATGTAACTAGTTAGCTCAAAGGGGAAATATAAATAATTAATTAATAATTAATTAAAAAAGTACTTTTAGGACCAATAATTAATAATAATTACAGCGCTTAGAGCATGTAACAAGATCAAGATCGTAAAATAAACTTTGTTTGTAAGCAGAGAATCAGAATCAAATACATATTGTGCACAAGTTTTATTAACTAAGTCACGAACACGTAACTAACATACAAACAATTACACAGACATTGGGTAGATGGTTAAGGTGACAGAATGAAACGGGAAGCAGGAAATGGAACTATGGAAAATATCTATTTAACTATGAAAAGAACCATCAGCATTTCATTTTCAAAGCACCTCATTAAAAGTATACTTGTATTGCCTGTGCAGTGGACACAATTTTTGAAGTTGTTGAAAATTGAAATTGTTACGTGAGTGTCAAATGTTGAAGTTGCAACCGTTTTCTTCTCCGTTGGATGAAGAAGATATGATGAACTTGCGTAGTTAGTTTGACTGTTCTGGATGAAGGTTTTATGAGCACATGGCTGAGCACATGCAGATTATGACCTGCCGGCCCTGGGCCGGAGAGGCCACGCAGGCAACTAAGGAGTGAGGAAGTTGGAAGAGTTGGTTGCCCATTCAGTGATGGTAAAGTTGCAGAGTTGATTGAAGAAAATACAGTCTGACTCTGTTGGGAGAGTGAAGGCATAGCAGGCTGTGGTCACAGCCTTCCCCACAGACATCAACCCGAAGAAGCAGCAGTGAAGGCCAGAGGAAGAGAGAACTAAGAGAGGGATGGGCGTGTGTAGGTGCAATTTAAAGCCTGAGAAAGGTCCCACCTCTCAGGGTTGGTTCGACCAATAAGAAAGGTAGAGTTTCCAAGCGGGAGAATTTGATTTACGGATCTTTGTTTCAAGCATGCTCATTTGCATGTGCAGGTGGATTGGTTGCTGATGAAGAAACTATGAAAGGTTCTTGTAATACTAATATGTTGTTGTTATCGACATATCATGTACATAGTCATTTCGATCTTCAAAGTACCAATTTATAGAGACCAAACATTGCATAGGTGAGGTTACATTGACCGTTGGTTCGATCATAAAATACACAGTATCAAAAATAAAAATAAATAGAATTAAAAGACACTACACAAAACAGTAAATCATTCACACAATTTTCTGGGGTGCATGTTCATTTATAGATCCGTTCGTCCAGATTAATGTAGCAACGATTGTTTTAAAGTCTGTTTCTGTCTTCTCTGTCTGGACCACGTGGTCACATTTTTAACAGCAATAAAACCAACTTATCTGATCGTAGTCATGGTAACCAAAGATCCTTCTTGCCCTTGTTGAGGATGGGACCACAGATCCCAGAGTGAGTTTTTAATATTATTTGTTAACTAAAACAAATAATTGTGTCTGATTTGTCTCAGTCGTTACAGCTATGATTTGTCTCAGTCGTTACTGCTACAATGGGTACCCTCTAAGGGGCTAACTACCATTCTCACAGTGGTTGATCATTTCTCCAAGGCTTAAAGGTTGATTGATTTCATTGCCCAAACTCTCCTCTGCCTTGGAAACTGCCTTGGTTTAATAACGTGTTTCGATTCTACGGGTTCCCTGAAGATATGGTGTCTGATGGGGTACTCAATTCACCTCACAAGTTTAGTCAGCCTTCTTCAAAATGTTGAATGTGAATGTAAGTCTCAATTCTGTCTAATGGTCAGACGGAACACTTAAACAAGGAACTGATAAGATTTCTAAGCACCTACTGTTCGGAGAACCAGCCCGAGGGGACCCGGTATTTACCGTGGGCCGAATACGCTCAGAACTCTTTGATAAAACCTGCTACTTGCCTGACACCATTCAAGTGTGTACTGGGGTTTCAGTCCCCACTGATTCCATGGTCTGGCGAGTTCTCCGATGTTCCAGCAGTGGATGAGTGGATGCAGAGGAGTGAAGATGTCTGGAATCAAGCCCATGTTCACCTACAACATGCTATCAGCCGCCAGAGAGAACAAGACGACCACCACCGCCGACCAAACCTAAACTATCAACCTGCTGTCCACCCAGGTCCACCATGTTTCTGTATCGGTCTAACGTGTCAATAACTCTTGCCCATTAAAAGTTGGATGGATGTATGTGCATACCACAATAAATGACATAGAACAAGTTAAATTGATTCACACGTTATAATTGCTACAATATATATTGTCATATCACCCAGTCCTAGCAAACAGTACTTAAACACATTTGACTAGCTAGCTGATAAAACCAACAAACGATTCACTATCAAGAATGACTGCTAATGCTATTCTTTTCCCTTGCCAGTGCTCTTTTATTTCTTCATGTAAACTGAATGCAAATCTGAATGATGTTCCATTTTAACCTTAATCAACAAGTAGACCTCACCTTATCTTATTCCTTATCAATACAGACAATTCACTCACCCATAGCTGCAGCTCATATGCATGAAAGTTGGAGTTGGGGGCTGACTTAGTTTATACAAGAAATCAGCAGACTAACGAAGAGGTTGACTGAAACAAAGTATTTTATGTATTTTGAAAGTACAAAATACAAAACTTAAATGTATTTAAAGTCCCCTCTAGTCAATAATTGTATCCCTAAACTTTGATCAACAAAATTACAATTTAAATGCCTTAAAGAGGCTATGTGCGTTTTTCTGAAATTTAAACTCGCGACTGACACCTGTGGCCAAAAAACAGAACTGCTCTTCCTTTCTGCTCGCTCTCGCAGCCAGGGTTGCCAGGTCTGCACAACAAAACCAGCCCAATTGCTCATCAAAACTAACCCAATCACGGCCAAAAATAGTCAAATAGCGTTCCCGGATGTTTCCCCGATAACAATCATGTTCCAGTGAGTAAAACAATCGCGTCAACCCGTGCACTACACACAAACAACCTGCGGAATCAGTGCAGGCATACGGACCTGGCAACACTCGCAGCTCTCGTACGTGCGTGCACACTTCACAAGTCATTGGCTGCCTGCAAGGAGGTCAACATTATGTTTACAGAGGTAAGAACAGTCAAAAACATATATTGTTTGAGATAAGTTTGCGAGTGTAGGCTACTTGCTGACTAGCGGTGGTGGCAGAGTGATCTGAAACGTTTAACATGAACGCGCTTGACGTCACATCCGCAGACAGCGCGGGAAAAATCCGACCCGACAGAAAATAGGAAAAATAGAATACAGGCTTATAGGGGCACCCACTGTGAGCGGACAAGGTGTCAGTATGCTCAACAGGAGATGTTTGAGTCATAAATGGTAAAATAAAAAGGCTATTGTTACATTTATTTTGGGGAAAAAGTTCCATATAGTCCCTTTAAAATAGCTTCAATGTCTCTACACCCTTGCCTTATTTAGTATACGCGGTTCTATGAATTTGCAAATTAGTCCAGTCTCCACTCACTCACACCAGTTCAGAGATCCCCTCGTTGACGATCACACGTTGACACGATTGGTTACAAGTGTAGCGTATTTAGGGTGAATCTGAATAATTAAATATATTCTGGATAACTAAAATCCTAAGAGCCTTCAAAGGCCGGGAAGCTTCCAAACCAGCGTTCCCCACCCCCAGGACTCAAAATTAACACACACACACACACACACACATTCCACCACACATCCCCCCCAGGAATGTGGGATGTGCCACAGGAAGTTAATGTTACAGAGAAAAGAAACTTCTCTTTTTAAAAGACATTGTAAACAGAAATATTCAATGTGTTTTATGTGTTTGTTTGTTCATGTTACATTGAAATAACTGAGTTTACCATTATGTATTTTTACATGTAACTGCGTATTCCCTAGAATTCTAACGAAGGAGAACTGAATTTTGCAGTCATATATATTCTATTATACTTCCCCTTTTGAATTATACGAACAATGTATCTAATCTCATCTTACGATTTGTCTTTTAGGGGGTTGATCTATGTGTTGGGAAACTAATGGTATAAGGTCTTAAACTTTGCAAACTGTTTAACCAAATCCGTTTTTGGCAAGTTTGGTCTTGATAAACTCCAATCTTCGTTCCCCATTTGTTAATTGACATTACATTTTGCTAAACTTGGTGACACACTAGTATTATAAAAATTGTGAAGATTCTTCCCTTAAACACCCAATGAAATTAGGGAGTCAAATGCCTGGTTAGAACACCATGGGCCATAAAACCTCCCCCCAAAGAGAAAGCTCCTGATTGGACCCTCTTCCAAAAGAAGGCGGAAAAGTCAGGGCTTCAAAAGGACTGAACACCAGTTTAAACACCCTCTTGCTTCGCCCGTCGTTACTGCTTCATCATGTAACCCGATCCCGTGGTCTCCTTCGGAGACCCGATCCGATCTTTATATCTTTCCTTTGTAAGGCAAAGTTTTGTTTTTCCATAGTCGACTCTGTTTACTTCCACGGAGTGAAACAAACGTAGCCGAGCTACTTTCATTGGTAATGCTACTCAAAGACCTTAAACCGCCGCGCAACCCGAGCGCTCAGAGACAACACGTGACGCTTACACACACAAAGGACTCCGCTCACGCACGCGGCCGGGACAGGCCTTCAGGAATGCGACAACACAGCGAGACCCATAACTTGTGCAAGTATCTCTTTATAACGCTTCTAAGGAGCATTAAGATGATGTTTCGTGTTGTAATCAGAAAGGTGAATGTCTTAGGAGGAAGTATGCCAATGTTCTCTCTCTCTCACTCTCTCTCTCCCTCTCTCTCTCTCTCTTACTCGCTAACGCGTGTAAGTCATCCATTGCCCAAACTTTACGCATTTCTCGTTCATCAATGTCTTAATGTGTTTCGTTCGTGTTAATGTTTGTAAATACATGTATTCCTGTAACGTAGTAAATATATATAAGTAGACATGCCTTTATTAAATCATTATATTCACTTGACTGATGGACTTCCTCTTTGCTCAATTTCGAGTCTCTTAAGTGCCAAAGATCTTGCTACGAACTTTATAACTTAAAGATAGCTGTACATATTTGCTTATAGGGCAGAAAACCCAATTCTTCTGGCCAGAGAATTGCGTTTCCTGAAATCCTATCAAGTAAGATGATATTGGGGATCCCCTCAATATTATTCGGACAATTGAGCTAAGTTCATTTTGCCTGCTTTGTAAGACGTGATCTGTGTAATTAACTGCAATCAACTTGTAAAAAAAAATGAAAGGATTGCATGTATACATCCAGGTAAAATGACATTCTCCTTTAGAGGGAGATTTATTAACATGTAAGACTGATCTAATCCAAACATGTATGAATAATTATTAATTACCAATTATTAATTATGATATGCAAATTCCCCATGGATTAGACCCGTCTAAAGTCTTTACAGTATGGTGGAGGAATATGCTAGGCACACTTTAAACTTGTTTTTGAGCAAAAGAGATCAGTTCAATCTTGTCTATATTGTGATTTAATAGTGTACGTGCACCTCGGTTGAGCGAACGCACTGCGAACTCACCGTGACTGATTAAAGGCAAAAAGCCATTTCAGTCCAGCGAAACTAAGAAGTAAACTGCAGTTTTCATAGTTTCACAGTATTAAATTTGTCCTATAAAAGACGAAGAAACCTCTTTTGAACGACAACATTTTTAATATTAAACTCCCCTGTCCGAACGATGTTCTTCTGTCAGGGTGAAGACAAGATTTAGTGAAACGATGCTCTTTCACTATTCTTAAAAAGGCCTTATATTAAATCGTTAGATTAACGGTAAACTCCTGGTTAAAAATTGACGTAGCTACTCAATTGTAAAACCTAAAGCATATCTAATCATAAGTGCTATTTGATAATATGTTATGGGAGTCGAAAAAACAGACGAATAATTCCTGTTATTTATGCGCAGCGCAGAAGCCCTGCCAGACGTGTTTGTTAGAATCCAAAATCCCAAAATCACAGAAAAATCCAAAACCTTAAAACATTTTAATCATTAAATGCTATTTGATAAATGTTATTTGGATTCGAATGACAGACGTATAATTCCTGTTATCTATATTAATGTGGGGAAGCGAAGAAATCCTTCCGTGCACACGTGTCGAAAAAGGAAAAAACCCGCCGAGGTTTGAAATTTATAAGCGAACACGTATGAATCATAGTGCTAATTATTTGTGGGTAGCGAAAAACAGATGCCTAATTCCTGTGAACCCTATGTGTGTGTGTAGAAAAAAAATCTTGCCACGCTGTTTAGTGAAATATAGCACCAAAACCTCCGAAACATTTTAATCATTAAATGCTATTTGATAAATGTATTTGGATCCAACCGACAGACGTATAATTCCTGTTTTCTCCTACATAGCGCAGAAAAAAATTCTGCAAGTCGTGTTTGTTAAAACATAGCATCAAAAAATCCGCTGAGATTTAGTTTTGATAAGTGTGATCGCTACAGAAAGCAAAGCGTCTGCACGCTCAAATTTGAATCACACATGGAAGCAGGCCGGTTGTTGTTCCGCTGACAAACACTAGAGGGCAACCCTTAGCCTAAGTGATTGACAGTTCTCGAATTACGTACCGCCCCCTTGCTTCATCCTGCATGAGCGAAATGTCGCCATCATGTGGACACTAGTAACAAGGTCATCCTTTCCTAAACATTTTCTCTCCCATCACAATTTCAGATTTTTCCAGTGAATTCCTGATATTGTGCTTCCAACTTTCAATGCATGTGCAAGTTCCAGTGTTACTAACATGATTTTTCACTCCTGACTGTGTACACTTATTTTGAATTTAGTTCAAACCACATTTGAATTTAAAAAAAAAAAAAAAAAATTCAAAAGTAAGTATTAACAGTCCCTGATGAACACTTAGTAGTGCGGCCCCCTTGTGGCCCTCCCCTGCTAAGTCAGCTCATTCCTATCTCCTACTCTTATTCTGTTTTGAAGTGGCCTTCTCACAGTTGATTTTATGTTGGATATTATCCTCATCATACATAATGCCAACCTTAAATTTCCTACACTTATTCAAATTTGATTTGAAACAAACAAATTTCAAGATTAATGTGAATTAAGTCTCCTTCCCTGTGGGCAAGAGTTTTATGGCTTTACGTCTATATTTCCGGTCTAAAATTATTTTTAATAATTTTGATTTGATATGTTATGACAACAATTCTAGAAGTTACTTAACATCTATGCATACGCTCGATTTGAAGTGTATTTAAACCAGTTTGAATGCAATTCAAATCAAGTTCTCGGTCAGCCAGGTTGACCACTAGGAGGAAGTGACCCAAACCCCTTTGTGGCCCAAACGCGCCACTACTGCCTGTCTTCTCCCGGGGTCCACCCTACTTTATTACTTTTGATTATTAATTTCCATTAATAGTAAAAGTAATAATAATAAAAGGAATTTAATAAAAAAAAAATTTTTTTTTTAGGAATTTGTTTTTGGGTTAAGTTATTTTGATAAATAACATCATTTTCATAATTTCCTTTTACCATTATTTAGGAAAACCTTTGCTTCTATTTTCTACATACATAATTACTCAATTCAGTTTAAACAAGAAAGCTTTCATTCACTGTTAAGCTACTTGTTCACACTGTTCTGTATTTACATGTAGAAACCACTAGAGAGCTGTGGTGATTTGACAGTCATCTCTGCTTGGAGTCCAGCACGCTGGTTCATCTCACCTGCGTCACCAGCACTGACTGAGCGCGAGTCCCGGACTTTCCTGTATCTCTCCGTTAGTGCGGCCCGCAACAACGACATCACCAATTTGGCACTGCCGGTTGTGATTCAAAGTCAGGTTGCGTGAGAGGGAGCACATCGGTACAGATGCACGAAAGACCCGGGACACTGCTGTCAAACGTTTGGGGACGACAGAAAGACCAACCACGATGCTGACTCCAACCCAAATGACCTCATTCCACCCCAGGCAAACTGAACAAAGGTATTAAACCCATCCACTTAATATTTGCTACAGAATCTAGAGATTCCCCCGGTTATTGAAGTGTTTGGCTCCCTCCTCCTCTCCGAGCCACAAACCGCAGGCTTAGGCCTCCTCTTCCCCTGTAACACTTCCTGTGTACTCTTAACGCCATTTCATTACAGACCTTCCCATCTTGGATGGTTGCATGTTACTTCAAACTCTGCTATCTTGCCACTGCTCTTTTCTGTCGTGCTCTGTTCGTTTCAGTTCACCTAGAAGACAGAACCTATCTGAGACAACAAGGAACGCTGAATAATAATTAGACAACAAGCCGCTAGCATCAACAGGTGACCCCTAAGCTACCGCCCTGTTAAAATTTTATTCAGGCCCATGATGACCTAACCAAATTGTCCCACAGAATGATTTAACTGTCTGCATCAGTTAACCACAATTTGCATACGCGGCATAGCCCGTATTATAGCTCGTTAAACGTAGAACAACTTGCTTGGTCTCTCTGTGTGTGTTGTGTTCCTCTCGCCCACAGTCGAAACCAGTATGTTCCGGTCCTACAGTCCCACAACCGCTGGGACAACCTGGACACATGACTGAGATTCATGACACCTCCATTCCTGCCCAAGGTCGCCAGTGACTCAGAGCTTCAAAGCCAAGAGCGACGTGGACAAGCTGATGGCGCACAAACCAAGCCAAAGCTCCCACGACAAAGACCGGCCAGACACGTCCAAAACCTCGCTTGCCAGCTCATCGCACCAGCACGTCTCCATGAAGTTGCAACGCTAAGGATGCAAGCCGAGGATGACAACGACCCCGAGCTACAGAAGGAAGTGAAAAGACTTCAACCCGCCCTGTCTGATCTTCTACACACAGACCGCAGAGAACAGTCAGAGAAAAGAGCCAGAGAGGAACCCAACGAGAAACTCCGACAAAAGTGAAGCCCCTTTGCAAAGAGCAGAGGCCGAACTTAAAGAGACTCGAAAGCCACGGCCTGAAAAAAGAAAAAACTTGCAAGAGGCCCGTGCTACCAGCCACAAGCTCGTTCAGCAGAGACTGAACCCAAAGAAAGAGACACTAAAGCCACGGCTCTTGAAACCACTTACACACGGGCCGAGCTGAAATCCATGAACTTACTCAACAGAGACACGATCTCAAAGCCGAACTTGACATTGTTCCACAGAGTTGAAACACTCTTATAGACTACCAGCCGCTGCGGCAGGCCTTCATTAAAGAATTCTCTGATCCAGAATCCGAAAAGACTTTGAAAAACCCCACGATCTACTGTCTCTGAACACTACTCAGAGATGCCTCCAGAGGGCGCCCCATAACACCATAGCCCTGTCCACAGAGAGTCGAGTCCGTTCCAGGCCACTGGTAAGCCCAAGCCTGAGCACGCATCAGACAAACACAATGCCGCCACGTCTGAGACAGCCGAGACCCTGAAGTCGCTGAAAAGTTTCTTCACAAAAGACTTTCCAAAAATTCAAGAGGTACAAGCTTTACATCCTATACCTGAGCGTAAGACCTACAGGTACACAGAACACTGCTCGTCAGCCACAGACACAGAGCAAACGGTCACATCACAAAGTGACAGCAGCACACAGCCACCACAGCTGACAGCTGCACAGCCTGAGTGAGACCGCACAGTTTCCCACAGCTGGGACCGAAACCCCAAAAGAACTGATCAAAAGGGGGTGGGCCCGGAAACTCTACCTACCCATCACTCTAGACAATGAGGTGAGCCTTGAAACACGGGAAAGTCACCGGCTCAGACCTCACTTTAATGTCAGCTCAACTCTTTGAAAGACTCAGTGCTATAGCTAAGAGCGAAGATCGAACTCTTATACCCCACATGTGTGAGCTGAACGTGCAGTCGTACAACCAGAACGTACAACCGGCTAGAACAGAGAGCTCCCATTTACCTGACAATTGGTCCTTTTGAGGCCTACCCACCCAGTGTACATCTCACAAATGAGCACGCACCCCTTTCTGATTGGCAAAGACCTGCTAGAACGCTCTAAGCTTCATTAGACTTCAAACACCTGACCGTCTGGGCCCTCCAGTCACACTGGTCACCAGAGCCAGACTCCAAGGTCAGAGTTCCCAAGAACTCCAGCAGCCATCTAGGGGTACACAGCCTCAGCACCAAGTCAAAGTTCCAGTTCGCTACCCTGCACCTTCCAGCTCGCCAAAGACCACGCAATGCCCACTCAACGATGCGTGACCTAATGCAGAAGGCCTCTAACACAGAAGGCCTCCTCAGAAAGAATTCCTAAAATTCACCTAAAAAACACTGACTTTGAACTGCAAAACCAGAAGACACTGCACGAACACAGTGCAAGACTCTGCTAAAAGGGTCCCTGATCAGCATAGAACATAGAACTTTTAAAAGTAGATGAAAATGTCTGCTCAAAGAGTTGCAAGACTCTGCATTCGTAAAATTAGAATTTTACTGACTTAAAGAAAATCTTGAATGGACGTGTAAGCCTCACCTGCCAACAGACTATGCACGACTCTTTCGAACCAAGCATTTGCAACATGCTGGTTGAAATGACACTGCTAAACATTAGTTTCTATGACAATGAAGGGTTACAGGAAACGCTAGCTCCAAATAGGGCATACGTCACTGCGACGTCAGAGTTGAGTGAAACCACCTGAGCTTTAAACTACAGTTAACCTATGGGCGTGCATTTAATCGTTACGATCCAACTAAAACACAATGTGCAGCACGCATTTTTGATCGCTGGCTTGTCTAAATGCAGATAAACGATTGCTGAAATTGACATCTCTACTTTAAGTAAAATAGCCTTAGATTTCCAACTAAAATTAGCATGTTAAGCAGTAAAGCGTAAGTCTGTTTGATGAAGAAACCTCATCTCAGCAGCCTGTAAACTGTACCGATGTTTATTCTGCTTTGCTTAAAAGAAATCCAAATTGCAGTATGACTAAACCTGTGTCTTAACAAAGAAAGCTCAGGACAAAGTTATATCTAGGTAGACCTGGGCGACGCTCCCCTTTCTACAAATGTAAAGGCCTTACAAATTATTGTTTGATTGATGTAATTCACCTTAACTTTAGCTGCATCTGCAAACAGAGAGCTACCTAGTGATCAAAACTGCTGTAATCGCTGAAAAGTCAGCAGTAGTGCACAAGAGGGACGTAACTATATATGCTTAGACAAGCTTTGACTCCCAGCAAATCTATTTCCTTACTCTGTAAACAAATAGAATAAGTTGCTTAAAATAAAGAGAAGAGTTCCATGAGTAAAATTAGCTAATGCCAAAACACATCTGCATTTTACTTCATATAACACCGAGTCCTAGAAAGACTTAAAATAAAGTTGCACCCCGGTTAACCCGTTTAAACATGCATAATTCATGTAAAATGTACAGACAGCCTTTAGGGACTGTTTGAATTGTCTGACATGCTCTAGTTTCCATGACAACGACTTGTCACAGGAAGTGCTAACTTGTGATGTCACCTTGTAAACAAACCAGCCTAGGTGGCTACGCTAACCTAGCATCCTTCCAGCTCACGCTAAGCTAAACTAACATGGCATCCAGCTAGCTTACACTACGCTAAGCTAACCTAGCATCCTTCCAGCTTACGCTACGCTAACCTAACCTAACATCCATCCAGCTTAGGCTAAGCTAAATAATAACTTCTACAATTAGCAGTTAGCATAATTTACTTGAACCCTTAATCACCGCTTGTGTTTACACAGTGCACAGTATTCTAAAATACTTTCCTTAACACCAGTTAGGGTTCCTAATTATTCACATTCCGTGTTTGCAATTCTTCTTAGCTAAAGTTCACCTTTACTAGTTGAGGCATAGCCCTTGCTAACCGTCGAAGGCTAACTTTGAAGATACCCTGTTAATTAAACTTAAGTTAACTACATGTAAACTGTGTAGCTAGAGAAGAATTCATATAGCAATAGCCATCTTCATCGGCAGGTGACTAATCCTTTGATGGGACACACACGATGTGGCCTCGAACACGCAACCGTTGTAACCCACTATGAAGTGTTGGCCCAGGCAAATCAAAAGTTTAGTCACTAATGCCACTGATTATTCTCGCCTTCAGATCATTCCCGTTGTTTTGATCACTTTGTTTCTTTTTGCTTTTAATTTTAATTTTTGTTTTCTTTTGGCTCTTCTTTAATTTTTTTTTCCCCCATTTTATTTTATTTGACCTTGATATTAATAGCACTCAGCTATTCCCCCTACTTTTCGGTCATCTCTATGATTTAAAATTTATTTTATTCTTTGACCTGGATATTAATAGCACTCAGCTATCCCCTTTACTTTTCGGTCATCTATATGATTTAAAATTTATTTTATTTCCTCTCTTGTTCAAATGTGGTTCCATTTCCCATAGGGCCCAGAAAGGAAACAGAGACACCTTTATTTGTGATTTTGTTTTATTTTCAACAAGTGTACTCATTTTTGTGACCCTGCAACACAAGTAACTTCAACAATTTACTAGGGCACAACTATAGTCCAGAGGATTGATAATAAGCATAATTTGAATAGGAAAGCTGTCCTTTTTCCCCATCATTCACTTCGTCAAGCCGTAGTGAACCACTAGTTAAGTCCAGAGAAATAATTTAGTCATAAGAACCATCTTAAGGCATTTATTTCATCTCGGCTATGCCCTTTCCATGGAATAATCTCGGAACCACACCTCTTAGCCTCCTAACATCCACAGCTAAGATAAGATACAAGACACACTTCACTAGCTAGCTACATGTGAAACACCTAGCTTTAAGCTACATACCTAGCGAACCAGTTAAACCATGGTTCTGAACTTTTAGGGTCATGCATTAGGCTCTCACTACAAGTATGACAACATGTCACAGAGCCCCTGCTTCACCTGACCTTAACCTTCCAGCTTACCAAAGACTATCACAAAACTATGGACACTATGAGAAACCACCTCTCATACCCCTCCAACCACCCACGAAAGTCGTGTGCACCCACCGACAACCGGTGCCCCACACAACCTACGTCAACAAGCACATGCTGCGTGCACTGGACAACATTCAGCGTTCTGCACCTGATGCCATCACCGCGCCACAGCTTGTTCTGCCACAGTGCAAAAGGGGGGTAATGCCACAATGTATGCCCTATGCCCATGACGCACCATGTGCTGCAACCCGCAGCACCAGAGACACTTGCAAGACACCGAAGCAAGTGGCATACTGGCGCCCTCAAAGCGAAAAGACTGTCCTAGCCAACCAAGGACGATGTTCGCTGAAATTTTTCCTCCCTTTCTCTCTTTCTCTCTCCCTGTCACTTTTACCAGGATGCTGCTGTGCTTCCAGCCAACCAGAGGGCAGCCGCAATCGGACATCTCACCAGGTCCGGCACCAAGCACCATCCTAAGGGAACAACCAAGACTCCTTTTCTGCCGGACCCGCACTCAGAAAGTGCCTGTGCCACCTGATCCTCACAACGCCTACAGAACGCACTACCCCGGCGTAACGACACAATACAGCTGGGTAGGTGCCAACGGACAGAGGAGGCCCTCACGCACACTGAGGCCGATGTCGAACACATGCTCGACCAACTTGAGAAAATGACTGTCACGCTAGCGGAGCCAGGTGGCCACAACCGCCGCCGCACTGCCGTCAGAACTCTGTTTAACACTTGTATGTCCGGCATGAATGCAGTAAACCTCGCCAACGTCGGACGGCATGCAGCCAAAATTCAGACTGAGATTCCACAGAGAACAGAGCCACTCACAACAGAGTGCATCCCTGCAGCCCATCGACAAGACAATAGGGAACTGTGGTAACTTTCAACACTCACAGCGTTCTGCTGACCCCGACAGTGAACTCCATGAAACAGCTGCTTACTGCCTTCCATAATGACTTTGCTCAAAATCAGCTGGTAACAGCCCTGATGACAAACCTGCTAAGGGGGGGGGGTGAACTCCTCCATCGACAGCCTCGCCATGGGTAGAATCCCACCGCACCTGATACCCTTAGGCCTCATGCAAACCGTGCTGGCGTCCGCCATCACCACGCCAACTGACTCTTTAAAAATACACCTTGCCTACTCTCATGGGTAGTGCCATCCCACTCTGCATCACCACAAGCAGAGAAAATGGGACGTTCCCCTGAACTTACCCATCATAGTCAAGCCGAATCCACCGGCTCAAGAACATTGTCCATGTCAGATTTTGAGAGGCAGCACTCACATCAAGATCCGCATGCCGTACGTGATTGCCTTGCATGACAGCGACACCAAGCTGTCCCCAGCTCCGAATCCACACATGTGCACATTGACCAAAGACATTTACTATCCCTGCCCTAACAAATCTTTCCTCAGAGACAACCCTGACGGAACCTGCGGGCTGCAGATCAGTGGCACAAGCTGCCCTGCTAAAGCCAAGCCTCGCACTCAAGTCACCGAGACCCAAGCAGAGATTGTAAGTGATCTGTCACCTTGCTCAGCCAGAGCAGCGCATCCAAGTACCAAAAGGCCCCATCCTTCTTCAAGAACCACACTCTCACCCTAACTCCAGAAAGGGAATTGTGGTTTGCAAAAGGAGATCCCAGCTAATTGACATTACATCTATCCACTACACCCTGACACTCGACAGTCATCCTGCACAGGAGGCTCAACGAGATGCGAACATCTACAGCCAAGCCCACGGGACCCTCAGGAAGAGGGTACCACGCTGGAGGCTGCGTCGAACTTTATCAAGCTGAGCCCTCAGCCTCAGCCTAACAGCACCTCCTACCCAATCATCATGATTCACCTGCCATCCGCCAATGGTGATGATTTGTCGTCATATGATGTCCAACACACGGGGACATCATCCGACGAAAGGGGGGAAATATGTAGCGTATTTAGGGTGAATCTGAATAATTAAATATATTCTGGATAACTAAAATCCTAAGAGCCTTCAAAGGCCGGGAAGCTTCCAAACCAGCGTTCCCCACCCCCAGGACTCAAAATTAACACACACACACACACACACATTCCACCACACATCCCCCCCAGGAATGTGGGATGTGCCACAGGAAGTTAATGTTACAGAGAAAAGAAACTTCTCTTTTTAAAAGACATTGTAAACAGAAATATTCAATGTGTTTTATGTGTTTGTTTGTTCATGTTACATTGAAATAACTGAGTTTACCATTATGTATTTTTACATGTAACTGCGTATTCCCTAGAATTCTAACGAAGGAGAACTGAATTTTGCAGTCATATATATTCTATTATACTTCCCCTTTTGAATTATACGAACAATGTATCTAATCTCATCTTACGATTTGTCTTTTAGGGGTTTGATCTATGTGTTGGGAAACTAATGGTATAAGGTCTTAAACTTTGCAAACTGTTTAACCAAATCCGTTTTTGGCAAGTTTGGTCTTGATAAACTCCAATCTTCGTTCCCCATTTGTTAATTGACATTACATTTTGCTAAACTTGGTGACACACTAGTATTATAAAAATTGTGAAGATTCTTCCCTTAAACACCCAATGAAATTAGGGAGTCAAATGCCTGGTTAGAACACCATGGGCCATAAAACCTCCCCCCAAAGAGAAAGCTCCTGATTGGACCCTCTTCCAAAAGAAGGCGGAAAAGTCAGGGCTTCAAAAGGACTGAACACCAGTTTAAACACCCTCTTGCTTCGCCCGTCGTTACTGCTTCATCATGTAACCCGATCCCGTGGTCTCCTTCGGAGACCCGATCCGATCTTTATATCTTTCCTTTGTAAGGCAAAGTTTTGTTTTTCCATAGTCGACTCTGTTTACTTCCACGGAGTGAAACAAACGTAGCCGAGCTACTTTCATTGGTAATGCTACTCAAAGACCTTAAACCGCCGCGCAACCCGAGCGCTCAGAGACAACACGTGACGCTTACACACACAAAGGACTCCGCTCACGCACGCGGCCGGGACAGGCCTTCAGGAATGCGACAACACAGCGAGACCCATAACTTGTGCAAGTATCTCTTTATAACGCTTCTAAGGAGCATTAAGATGATGTTTCGTGTTGTAATCAGAAAGGTGAATGTCTTAGGAGGAAGTATGCCAATGTTCTCTCTCTCTCACTCTCTCTCTCCCTCTCTCTCTCTCTCTTACTCGCTAACGCGTGTAAGTCATCCATTGCCCAAACTTTACGCATTTCTCGTTCATCAATGTCTTAATGTGTTTCGTTCGTGTTAATGTTTGTAAATACATGTATTCCTGTAACGTAGTAAATATATATAAGTAGACATGCCTTTATTAAATCATTATATTCACTTGACTGATGGACTTCCTCTTTGCTCAATTTCGAGTCTCTTAAGTGCCAAAGATCTTGCTACGAACTTTATAACTTAAAGATAGCTGTACATATTTGCTTATAGGGCAGAAAACCCAATTCTTCTGGCCAGAGAATTGCGTTTCCTGAAATCCTATCAAGTAAGATGATATTGGGGATCCCTCAATATTATTCGGACAATTGAGCTAAGTTCATTTTGCCTGCTTTGTAAGACGTGATCTGTGTAATTAACTGCAATCAACTTGTAAAAAAAAATGAAAGGATTGCATGTATACATCCAGGTAAAATGACATTCTCCTTTAGAGGGAGATTTATTAACATGTAAGACTGATCTAATCCAAACATGTATGAATAATTATTAATTACCAATTATTAATTATGATATGCAAATTCCCCAAGGATTAGATCCCCTAGAATCTTTACACAAGGTAGTTTCTGACGTCAGAAACACCAGCGATTTCAAACCACCATTTTGAGACTGTATTTGGTTCACTGCAGTTTTAAGGAAAAAAAAAATCAGCAATGGTGCTGTATTTTGAATTTGCACATGGTTTGTCTTAAAGCATATTAAAAACACCACATAGACATATAAACAACATTAAAAACTTGATTTTCACCACAGGGGACTTTAAATACAATTTACACTTGATTCTTTTCAAAGGCTTTAAAATACAAAATGCAGCCATATCACCCTGTAGGCGAAGACTGGTTGCCCACTGAAGCTAAGCAGGGTTGAGCCTGGTCAGTACCTGGATGGGAAACCTCCTATGAAAACCAGGTTACTGCCGGGAGAGGTGTTAGTGAGGCCAGCAGGAGGTGCTCACCCTGTGGTTAGGGTGACCACCATCAAACAAACCAAATGTGGGACGATTATAAGTTTGTGTGGGACAATTTGGGACATGTTACCAACACTAAAACATAACCTGAAACTGTTATATAATGTTTATAACTTAATAAAAAACATTTGTATTCTGCCTTTCAGCTGATAAAAAATATTTGTTCTTTAGTCCCTTCCAGAAAACACCATTACAATCACAATGTAACATAACATGTCTTTATTTTACATGACATTTAAATTCAACATCACTGAGCCTAAAGGCAGCAGCAGATAACTATTTTTGAAACAGTTCTGACCAACTAAAGTCCAACTAAAATCCAACAAAATAAATAATGAACAAATAAAATATAAACCAACATGCCTTTAAAGGTAACACTTTATTTGAAGGGGTGTGCATAAGACTGACATGACACTGTCATAAACATGACATAACACCTGTCATGAACATGAAGGAGTCTTTATGAATGTTTATGACTGTTGTTATTAAGTGTCATTCGGTAAATTATGACACTTTTAATGCAAAGTTGACATTGTTTAAAATGTCTTTGTTATGACAACTTGACATTAACAAAGACAAAAATGTCTTTGTTATGACAACTTGACATTACCCAAGACAAAAATGTCTTGATTATGACAACTTGACATTTGTTATGACAACTTGATATTAACCATGAAATCATAACCTGTCAACCTGTCACAAATATGTCATAACAGGTCTAATTATCAAACTTCAAGCATTTTGCAGTGTAATAACCCTTAATGACATCTTTATAACTAGTACAATGTGTTCCACTTTACTTGAGGACAAGTAAAATATTCATGACACAGTTATAATGGTGTCATGACGGCCAAAGTTGTGACAGGTTGACAGGTTATGATTTCTCGGTTAATGTCAAGTTGTCATAACAAAGACATTTCTGTCTTTGTTAATGTCAAGTTGTCATAATCAAGACATTTTTGTCTTGGGTAATGTCAAGTTGTCATAACAAAGACATTTTAAACAATGTCAACTTTGCATTGAAAGTGTCATAATTTACCGAATGACACTTAATGACAACAGTCATAAACATTCATAAAGACTCCTTCATGTTTATGACAGGTGTTATGTCATGTTTATGACAGTGTCTTGTCAGTCTTATGCACACCCCTTCAAATAAAGTGTTACCCATTTGGATAATTGACAGTCTTATATACTAAGAATATATTAAACCAAAAACGATCATTTTTTTTTCTGTTAAATTTAAAATGAAATTTACCGAATTATCAATTTGTTTTCTGACAGGGAACACGTGTAACAAATCACCGCTCCACATTTTGATTGACAGCATCACGACCCACTAGTCACCGTGTTTACTCCTGTGCTTTCAACCATTGGATAGGATTTTTAAAACGGCTGTTGTATTTGTACTTCTGACGAAGCGCTGTTAAGTATAGGTGAAAAACTAAGCCGCAAAAAGAATAAATTAAATGCTTTAAAAAGGCAAAAGAACGCATGCACGTTTTCTTAATATGATAATTAAAAACCAACAGCAGACTGATGAAAATGCGGGACATTTTCTCAATATGCAACGTGTGGGACAAGGGGTGAAAATGCTGTGCGGTACAACGCAAAGCGGGACGGGTGGTCACCCTACCTGTATCTGTGTGGGTCCTAACGCCCCAGTATAGTGACTGGGACACTATACTGTCAAAGAGCACCGTCCTTCGGATGAGACGTTAAACCGAGGTCCTGACTCTCTGTGATCATTAAAAATCCCAGGATGTCCTTCGGAAAAAGAATAGGGGTTTAACCCCGGTATCCTGGCCAAATTTGCCATTGGCCTCTGTCCATCATGGCCTCCTAATCATCCCCATATATATACTGGTTGGCTCTATCACTCTGTCTCACGTCTGGTCCACCAATAAGCTGGTGTGTGGTGGGCGTTCTGGCACAATATGGCTGCCGTTGCATCATCCAGGTGGATGCTGCACATTGGTGGTGGTTGAAGAGATTCCCCTTTGTAAAAGTGCTTTGATTACCTAAGCGCTATATAAAATGTAACTCATTATTATTATTATTATCATCAAATATGTATTTTAAATATGTATCTGAAATACTGCCCATCCCTGCTCTACCACTGTAATAGCACAATGAAAATTGTATTAAGGTTAATGAGTTACTATTAGAGTATATTGTATTGGCTAGGATAAATCTCTTTGAGTGATATCCCATAATAGAAACTTAAGAGGTATTTGGAGCAAAGCAACATTGGGAATACTCTTTAGAATGTGGTTCACTATATGTGATTTACTTAAAAGCCATTCCCACTATAGGAAGACAACTGAGAGTGGAAAGCTGTAAGAGGAAGAAAGTCAATACTGTAGCTAAAAAGATAAGTGCACATTTAGGATGTCCATAGGGACAAACCGAACCCTATTGGCCCCACATCTCAGATCCTGATGAACAGGGCATCAGAGCAGCTGAACTAAAACTAGGCTAGCAAACAATTTTGAGGCAATAGCTTTTTTGTAATGAAAGCTAAGTACTTTTAGGACCAAGCATGAAAAGAACATTTTAAACTGATTAATTTCAAAACGCTAGAAAAGCTGTCTCAGATTGTTTCCATGAACAATTATACCTTTAGTTAATCTTTGAAGAAACTTTTGATTTGATGAAGATGTTTAAACATCAAGATGAAATCAAACTCTACAATACTTTATTTACTTAATTGCACGTTAATGGTCTTTAATAATTGATTTATGTATGTTATTCCAAATAAAAAATGGTTTGTCTTAGTAATCAGTGATGCCATTCTCAATATACTGATGATTCAAAATATACTGTAAGTTGTTTTTCTTATAGTAATGTTAACAATAGCATAAATGCACTGATATTTGCTGTGGTTGGTGTGGTCACTTGCTTACCATCTGTGGTCGTTAATTAAATTATACTAGGGTCAAGTGCGAAAATCATTTCTAAAAAATCCAAGGTGTTTTTTTCGTCACAGAATAAAACATTTTAAAAGATAATTGCGACTTTTTATCTCACAATTGCGAGTTTACATCTCGCAATTCTGACTTTATTTCTCAGAATTTCGAGATGTAAAGTCAGAATTGCATGATATAACGTCGCAATTGTGAGTATATATCTTGCAATTCTGACTATATAACACGCAATTGTGCAATTCTGACTTTATATCTCACAATTATGAGAAGAAAAAGTCAGAATTGTGAGATAAAAAGTCACAATTACTTTTTTTTTATTTTTTATTTTTTATTCTGTGGCGAAAACAAGCTTCCATAAAAATGGAAAAACATATGTTTGTGCTTGTAATAAGCACTAACTGGAAATGTGTTCAATACTGCCAGTTAGGGCCTATAATGATCTCCCCTGAGGGCCCCAGCATGATGGGGTCCAATGCAAGACACTTTTAACCACTGCAGGTTAGATTCAAGGAGGCCTATAATACCCAGAGAGCTTTCTTTTAGCTCTCCCATTTATCTCAATGGTAGTTTCATGGGATAGCATAAAAATCAACATAATCCCATAATAATCAACACAACATAATAAGATTTCAATCCATATGAAAATAAAAGGTTAATACTGCAGGCTGTTACCTGAAATATGTCAAAACATTTATATGTTGCTTGTATTCATCAGAATGTAATGCACTTCTGATTTGGAATGGCCCTCAATGGAGAAAGATGCTTTTTTTGCAGCCAGATGATGCCAGTCACGCCATCATCCAACAGGGGCTATCAGGGGCGCGCTACCCTGCCAAACCGCCTGTTAAAGAACTGCAATATGGTTCAATATGGTATTAAAGGGATAGTTCACCCAAATTCTGTCATCATTTACTCACCCTCATGTTGCTTCAAGCAAGTATGACTTTCTGTGGAACACAAAAGGAGATATTTTATTTAAAAAGTGTTTTTGTGGAAAAAATGAAAACCAACAACACTGAGTCATTTTTTCCAAAATATCTTTTAACAGTTTTGGAACACCATAAGTGCCAGTAAAGGGGTAAGAATTTCCCTTTTCTGGTGAACTCTTTCTGGTGATCTTTTTAAATGTCATTTGCATCTGGAAGCATTAAAGGTTGTTTCATTGTGAAATAATTACATTAGTTGTATATTGCTTAATTAAAAAGGGAAGATGACTTTCATCAGAACGAGGACATAACAGAGTGGCTTAATTATGACTTTGGTGGCTCCATGGCACTGACGAGTTGAGGGGAATTACATTAGCTGATCTGATGGCTGCCTTGAGATGAAAGACGAAAGAAATGCATTAAATCTAAGCACCTTTAGGGCTTGATGTCTTCCCTGAATAGTGGTTTGCCAGTGTCATGGTGGCTTGAATTAAATGTGCATTTGCTGAGCTCAGACAGACCAGACAATTCAATTTGACACTGCCTTTAGAGAAGAGCTGAGGGCTAATGAGTTGCTCTGTCTTTAGTGCATATCCCACTGCTTCCGGATCAGCTCTTTCACTGCAGCCAAACAGATGAGGTCATCACTTTCTGCCCCCGTTACCATGGAGAAAGAATATAGGCTGGTAATGATATCCACCTTTAGGCTGGTCTTATTTTTCTTTAGACTATTCAGTCCCATTTGACATTTCCCTTGGCTCCAGAAGCTGAAGTCGGCTCATTATCTGCAGAAATCTTTTTCTCACACACAAGAGAGAATATTGTTTTCTTTATGTATAGAACTTTATTCTATACATACGCATTTATACGCTCTCCAGACCATCTCAGGGCCCCGCAAACAGTAGACACTTTTAAAAAAGGACTAAAAACCCATCTTTTTACACAGGCTTATTTAATAGCTAAATGCTTGTTTTAGTCCCACCTTTTAACATGTCGTGTTTTTATTGTATACTGTATTGTTTATATTTGTTAATTATGTTTTACTGTAGCACTTTGAGATTTGGTGTCAAATGTAAAGTGCTTTACAAATAAAATTTATTATTATTATTATTATTTATTTTGGAGACTGTCATTTGATCTACACATATCTGGCTCAAGATTTCATTTGCTTCAGGCAAGAAGTATAAAATAAAGACTGGCTTTATTGATATGAATCACATTGCAAGTACAACACTGACGCAAGCATAACAGTTTTAGATGACGCCATCTACTTCTTCTAACTAAGATAGCTGACACATGAATCTGTCTTGAAATACAATCATAGAATAATAATACCTTGTAAATACATTTTTTTTCACATTGTCTTTTGACACCTTTTTTTGTGGACAACTACATATATATATATATAATATATATATATATATATATATATATATATATATATATATATATATATATATATATATATATATATATATATATATATATTTTTTATTCTATTGGCTTCTTTTTCTTACAATCCATCCTACTAATTAAGAGTCACTTTATAAACACAAATTTAGAAAAAAGATAACCCATAACAAAATATACAGCAAAAATTAAACATGGCAGGAAGCATAGCAAACCCATTACTAATCTAATCTCTTTTTCACATTCAAGGTTCATATTACTGCAAAAAAAAACAAACAAACAAACAAAAAAAAAAAAACATACAATCATGTGAATTGTAGTGCTAAAAAATGCTCATGCAAATGTTTGCGAAGATCGGAAACTACATACAGTCACAACAACACACTGCAGTTCTTTAACAGATTGCCTCCAACAGTCAGTGCCTTCGGTTCTTTAGTTGATGTTAAATAGTTCTGATTGCTCTCAATACAAAGGACATAACTGGGTAACTTAATTACATCTTTCTCTCATCAAGCTTCTCTGCCCTCTAACCATGTAATTGAATCATGTTCGTGACCTGTACAAGTATACTGTATATATACATATTAGAGGTGGAACGATACATGTATTCGTATTGAACCGAATCGGTACGGGCGTCACGGTTCGGTGCGCGAATTTGCACAGAGAATACACGTTATAAAAATAAATAAAACTCTAAATAGCGATAAATTTCGCTCTATTCGCGTTTGGTGTGAATGCAGCATAATGAACAGGCTGCGATGTCAAGATTGCAATGCTGAAGTGTGTGTGCGCGCGTGTGAGAGAGAGAGGCGCGGGCGCGATCGATCGAACTGTGTGTGTGAGAGAGAGAGGCGCGGGCGCGATCAAACTGTGTGTGTGTGTCTGAGAGAGAGAGAGAGAGAGAGAGGAGAGAGAGAGAGAGAGGAGAGAGAGAGAGGAGAGAGAGAGAGAGAGAGAGAGAGAGAGAGAGAGAGAGTGAGGCGCGGGCGCGATCAAACTGTGTGTGTGTGTGTGTGGGGTGTGTGTGTGTGTGTGAGTGTGTGTGTGTGTGTGTGTGTGTGTGTGTGTGTGTGTGTGTGTGTGTTGTGTGTGAGAGAGAGAGTGAGGCGTGGGCGCGATCAAACTGTGTGTGTGTGTGTGTTGTGTGTGTTTGTGTGTGAGAGAGCGAGAGAGAGGAGGCGCGCGGGCGTGATCGAACAGTGGAAACATAAAAACATACTCTTGTCATTTGTTCATACAGGTCAGGGACATCATTCAAACTGCAACGTGTTTACTTATATTGGTGTACACTCGCAATAAAACACTACATTGTGCTTTTGTCACTCTAAACTCTTATCAAACTGTAACCTACAACTGTCACCCAACCAAAAATCGAATCTGTTCATTTTTAAGTTACACATTCTACATTGATTAAAAAAGAAAATCAAATGTGTTTTTAATGGTAGTATTATTTTATACGGAAATCAATTATTTATAATTCAGATGAGAATAAAGTTAGGGTTAATTAAAATGAAAGAAAACAAATATGTTGATCTGAAATATAGCAAATTAATTTTAAATTCATTCAGGTACAATTACCAAACATATCTCAATGTCTTTTTGTCTTTTTAATAATTTAATTAATAAACTAATTATATAAAACTATTGTCAGTGCACTACAAATAAACTGGTTCTATGCCTTTATTAATAAAACTTATTTTAAAAAACACAAGGCTTAACACATTTATAAAAATGCCTTCTGCATTTTTGTTTTGCTTTTCACTCCATTGTACCGAAATCGTACCGAACCGTGACGTCTGAACCGAGGTATGAACCGAACCGTGACTTCTGTGTACCGTTCCACCCCTAATATAATGTTATTTTTGTTTTAAGAATAAATCTAACCGAATTTTGTTCAATTTATGCTTAATACTAGAAAAAAGCCTATTATCGTAGTATATTTGCTTAATCATTTTTCGACATTTTGTAAATGTACAATAAGATAAAATACTAATTGATAACATCTTTTCTTTTTTTTAGCAGTGAAAATTCAAACACAATCATCTAATGAGAGCTTAAAAAAAGAGACTTTTTGGCAGCTGTTCATTATGTTGCCATGAACTATTACTTTTGATACGCCTTTTATTGAACAATCATCAGGCATTACTCTAATTTTCAGTAATAAATTCCCTCAGTGCTACTGTATAGCTTGGACGGATGGAGAATGCCACTTTAGAGTTCCTCAGAGCGAATGAGGTGGAACAAGGTGACGTTATACAGCACCTGGTGTCCATTGTTCCATGCATAAAGAGCTCTGTCTCTAGGGTTATAATCCAGCATGGAGATATGGGAATACTTGTTCTGTAATGGGATGTCGATATACTCATAAGTAGAGGAGTTGGTATGGAAAGCATAGTAGACCTTTGTCCCTCCCGAGTATCCATTGGTGACATAAAGCGTCCCACAGATCATGAAAGCCTCGCCTGCGCTCCTCTTTGGGTGGTTGGTGGTGTAGCTTTTGATGATCTGCAGGGTTGAGGGGTTGAGCTTGCTGATGATAATGTTTCCAGCATTTTGATTGGTGGCATACACGGCCCATAGCCCACCTTCGTCCACCATTAGGTCAATGTCGGAGTGACCCCCCCAGGAATAGTGGTAGCGGTTGTTGAAGCCGGCGTAATCCAGCTGACCAGACTTGCTGATGGTGGCGGTCTTAAAGTCGAATTTGATGATGGTGTTGCTTTGGAACTTATTGAAGTAGATGGAGCCGTTGTAGACCACCTGTCCTGTGCCCGACCAGGGGTGAGGAAGTCGATGCGAGGTGAAGTTGTCCGAATACATGAAGTCGGCCATGGACTTGTATTCCCGGACAAAGCGATTGTTGTGGTAACCGTCCATGTACCAAACCTGGTGGTGGAAAAATTAATGAGCATCAGTGTCCTAACTATTAATTCATTCAAAAATGCATTACAAATGCATACAGTTGCTCATGCTATGGTAAGCAGGTTTTTAATTTCTGAACATTTTCTGGGTAAAAAAAATGTCAGAGTGAGACAACTGTCATGATATAAAAGGTCCTGGAAAGTTTAAATAAAAGAATGACATTCTTGAAGAACACCTTATTAAGCACTTTGGTATAGTCTTTTAAAATTATTATAAGCAATTTTTTTTATTAAATGGCTTCACTGGTTTTAATATATATAAACTTATGTCAACCAAATAGCCAAGTCATATGGAGAGAACGAAATGCATCAACGAAACGAAACGATTTTTTCGAAACAAAACGAAACGAAAAAAACAAAAACAAAAAAAAAAACATGAAATGATATCATAAAGAGGACCCGTGCAGACGGGCCTCTCAAATTGTCAGAAAATATGACCTTTCTGTGACAAGGCAAAGTTTGTTCAGGTTGTAAAATGTATTGTGGTATAAAAATAATGACATTAATGAATTAATAAATATGAATTATGTATTAATTAATTATGAATTAACAAGCTTTTAATTCAAGTATATTTATGTATTTTAAAATCTTGATTAAATGTGTACACTCACATGTATTCAAGGTTTAAGGAAAATAAGTTATTACTTTTTATTTGATGTTTACACCCCATGACATTCATTTGGCTTGTCACATGTGATTTTTTTCCTTTTCTTTATTGTGGACAATCTTATGTCATTGATCCCTTCATGTCAAGGTCAGCATGTAACCTGAGTCCTTAGGACTGCTCTGTCTGTTTTTTTACTTGCCTATATTAGCATATCCCTGCAGTGAACCTATTTCCTAAAACCCAATCCTAAAAACAAGCACATTTTAAAACGGTCTGACCCTGAAATATATGAAAGCTGCACTCTAAGGCTATCAGAGGCTTCACTCAAGGGCAACTCTCTGACCCTTCATCAATCATTTAAGGCTCAGACAGATCTGCAGGCCAGATGCCTTTCTGTTTCTGGGCTTTTCTACTGGATCGATCCATCTCAAAGGGGCTAAAAACTCCACAGCTTCACCTTCAGCCATCCTCTTTGAAGTTGTTACATTAATATATGATGGGATCATGGATTAGTTGTCAAGCAACTTACTTGCTACTGACATCTAACCAAGATGGATGTGTTAGATTTGTTCAAGAAATTGGAGAAAGACAGAAAGCTTGCAAAGGCAGGGAACCAAAATAGTCTTACAAGATTTTTGTTTTTAGCACAGACTACTAAAGTATGTGTGAAAATAAAGATATGAAACCAACGGCAATATACCAACGCTTGTGTGTGGGAAAATACTGACACAGGAATTAACAGACATCATTCAGCGCTTACTGGGAATGACTTTGCTGCCACACTAATGAGTCTTGCAAGATTTACACCTATCATTTGCATCTTAATGTGTGCTGGTAATTTAATAAACCACACTCTTGGCATGTTCGCAAGAAAATTCACTGCAGGGATAAAAAGAGTGCTGATAAGACGAAGTCAAATACATTTTAGCCAAGAAAAAAACTTACACAAAAAAAAGCCAGTTGTGATTAAAATGAGGGGTGTGAAGTGATCAAGGCTATTTTCTCCTACACAAAAATCCAAAGGAATTGAGTTAAGACAGTAAAGATTTGATGAGCTCACCCTCGTATCACCGTCAGGGGCAAGCGGATCCGTCATCCACGATCCATATCTTGATCCAGATGTCTTCATGGTTATAGCATCACTAATCCCTGTCAGCTTCCCACAAGCTGGTAATAACAGTAAAAAATACACATTTATTTTTATAATTTTTTAATCACCCTCATGTACTGTAGTTCCAAACCTGTGTGACATTTTGGTTACACTATTTTAACGTGTCCATGTTACAGTGTAACTATGCATAATACTGAGTAATAATAACTAACTTCATGTACTTAATATATGATTAGGGTTTAGGATTAGGGTGTGTTTTAGGGTTAGTTGCATGTATTTAGTAATCACTATATTAGCATGTAACGTGTAAGAAGGACACTGTAAAATAAAGTGTTATTTCTTCAGTATTACACAAAAGGAAATATTTGGAAGAATTTTTAAGCTGCTCTTTTCCATGCAATGAAAGTGAATGGTGACAAAAGGCTGTCAAGCTCCAACAATATCAAATCAAAAATGTGTGCTATATAAGTTCTGTTAAGACAGTAAATATTTGATGAAGTCGCCCATATCACCATCAGGGGAAATCAGTTATTCACTGATAATATTCTATTGTGCGTCGGATGTATCACACCAGGTTTGACGTCAGTGACACCAAACGTCATTGGTTCTCATGTGTCTCATAATGTGATGTGCCACATTTGAATATGTGCATATTATGACTTGGAATATAGTGCATGAGTTGGAACTACTGCAATGCTACTTTTATGATGCTTTTGTCATTTCTGAAGCTTGACAGCCTTTGTCACCATTTGCTTTCATTGCGTAGAAAAGAGCAACATGAACATCCAGTCTAACATCTCTTAGAATAAAATGAATATAGAGTTGTAATGACATGAGGGTGAGTAAACGATGAAAGAATTTTCATTCTTGGTGAACTCTTCTATTTCCTTTAACATGTTGCTCCTTTGCTTTCTTATGAGGGAGCGAAATGCTGTTAAACTTCAATGTTCTGCACTGGTAAATGGGCTTGCGGTGGATGGGGGAGGCGTTGGAGTTCCTGTCATATTCTGCCGTGTGTTAGGCACTCACGCAGAAGTTTGCAGGCATCAGTGAACCTCTCATACTCTCTGTTTTGACACAGTGTCAGACAGACGCACTGGAGCATAACTTCTGTAGACGTCTGCAGTGTTGTAAGAGTCCTCACAAGGAAGCGTGTTCTTCTCTCATTTATATACTTCTTTCTGGACCTCTTTTTTGTCATTTTATCCGAGAATTGATGCTGTATCCCTTTCTCTCTCTTGTTGTGTTGTTCTGGCAGTTCACTGGGGGATAGCAAGTGTTTTTAAACGAAATGTACATTTATAGATACTCCTCTGTTTCCCCAATGATTTTTTTTTTTTACAATATTCTGTTCTTGACACTGAAATGTGATCATTGTGAGCCACCTCACTGGAGCCAGTTCTGGTAAAAGAACTGTTTTAAATGTCACTGACCTGGCTCTCTGGTGTCATTACATGGCTCTCCAGAATACTTGATTCTGATTGGTCAATCACTGAAATATAATGACACTAAACTGTATGTCTGACAGTTTTCAAGTCTCTTGTTTCCCTTTGTGCTCTCTTTCTTCTTACATAATAAAAACGCCCTCAATATTTCATGTTCATGTATTTATTTGTTTGGTGAGTCAGCCAGTCATTGTCACAAAATAAACCCTTTCACGTTGATATAAAACCCTTCTGCTTTACGTCTGGGTTTATTTTGAAATCATGACCCGCCGACAGCCCATAATCTCTTATTTATTTTATATTGTTCTCTTCTTTCAAATTACAAATCAGTGGGCTATATTATATATTTAAAAAAAATACAAGCTTTGGCATAAAATTACTGCAATCAAATAATACTGATTTACCCTACATTAAATTCACTGCAAAGCTCTTGAACAGACTGACCTCTATACGATTACTCATAATCTGCTAATATTGACCTGTGCAATTCCATAATCCTTTTGGGATTGAACGAGTTGTGATTTATTCACCCAATTCTCTGTTCCAAAACCTGAATTCATAGATATTGTATGACACACAATATTCAGTAAGTACCAACCTGACTAAATGTCTCAGCACAGGAGGTCAGTCTTTCCACCAGACCCGATGGCCAAATGTTAGTTGGATTTATGTTGGTGTATTTAGGAAATAAATAGCAAAGTATCTTTTCTAGGATCGCAAAGCAGTGGTACAACTGAATATACAGTGGATTGAATGCTGGGATCTTTAGTGCTCATGATTGCTGACTGTTGATGCAATTATGTTGAAATATACAGCAAGCATCACAGAGTTCACAGCCCTACATCGCTAATGTGTGACTGCTGCTCTGCATAGATAACATGTTTGTGTCATTTTCCCAGATATTTACATAATGTCATAGCATTAAATGTTTTTTTCTGCTAAATCTACTATGCTATGCATAATGGAATGCCATTGGATACATAATCGGTTAGATAAGCTTAGCAGAAACCCATTACTTGTAATAACTCTTTGCGTTGACTTTTTTGATGTTTTTATTTTATTTTTTATTTTATCCAAGCAACCAACTGAATGGATCATTTATGGCACAACATATGCACCTTAATGGAATTGTAAATGGTTGTTGACTTTTTTCAATCAAGATTTTAATAAAATTTTACATATGCATGTAAATACAACGTAATATACAATATACTGTTCAAGTAAAAAAAAATTTTGGGGGGGGGGGGGGGGCATACTTATATTCAGCAAAGATGCATTCAATTAATCGAAAGTTACAGTAAAGAAAAAAATATATTTTTAAATGAATGCTGTTCTTTTTAACACAAAAATATTAAGCAGCAAAACTGTTTTCAATATTGATGATAATAATAATAATAAATGTTTCTTGAGCATCAAATCAGCATATTAGAATGATTTCTGAATTTCTGGATCGTGTGACACTGAAAACTGAAATAATGCCTTCTAAAATTACAGCTTTACCATAACAATAATAAAATCACAGAACACATATTAAAATATAAACAGTTTATTTAAATTGTAATAATATTTCACAATATATCTGTTTTACCATATTTTTGATTAAATAAATGCAGCCTTAGTGAGCATAAGATACATATTTCAAAATATAATATAATATAATAAAGCATTTTAAATAATATGACCTATTACAGGTATTATAATTATAGAATAATTGGAAATGGTTTAAAATAGTTTTTGATTAATTATAACATCATATCGCAGCCGCAGGACACTGTTACAAATGCTTGATATTTTATGGTAAACAATCACAAAATAGCGGGTTCAGGCTTGCTTCTCTCAAAACAAAACTACAATTAAGGCCATCTCATTTATCCTGTACTGGTGAACAAATTATCAGTGGGGTTTTTTTTCTCATCCAATGATTTAACTCCCTTGCGTAATGCAGCATTAGAAATGCATGCAGCCAGGAGATTACTGTACTGGGAACAGCAATCTTTCAATAGAATCCCATGATCATATTTAGATGGCTCTCTTTATCACTGCGTGTAGCTTTTGGCTCAGTGGAAAACTCAAGAGTGCAGCTCTTTTTTTTTTGGTATTTATTGTTAAGCACCAAACCTAGCATGCTGTCCTCCTTTAATCAATCAAAGCTAGACTGCATTTGCATTATGCATGAGTAATAAATCTGTTATTCGTCTGAATCTAAAATAAACGCTCCAAAAAGAAGAACAATTCTCTATTGTTACTTCTGACCTATATTCCAATGTATAAGATTTCTGTGAAAAACCTACATTTTGCTTTTGGATACAATCATTTGATGTTCTGAACTGAGGATTTGTCTATAAATCAGAGACATGTCAAAGACTGTGTCCTGTCATACGGATTTTGATAATGTTATTTAATTTACCTTTAAAGTCACTATGAATTCATGCCATGGCTCGGGTGGACCCAACGGCATTTTGTTAGAGAGAACAGCACAGCAGCTTCTCATTAGTCACGTCTGTGTCTAACATCCATATTAGATCCATTCCTCATTTTAGAAAAAGGCAACATCTTGATTCTGCTGCTACTATCTGTATCAGATTAGCTATGCTGAGATACAGCATTTCAAACAGGGAAAGTGACAGGGATAAAGGAAGGACCGGTGCACATGTTGTGTTGTTTAGATTCAGCATGCTAATGCCTCCAAGCAGCAGAGTAAATTACTGAGTCAGGACCATTGTATCTGAAGGGAAGTATCTTGAATTTGCATTTACAAAAAAATATTAAGGCTAGATTATTAGGTATATGTACTGAGAATGTGGTGTGCCTTTATTTATGCTTTTTTAATAACTATAAAAGCAACACCAATATATTTTTTTCTAGCTGCTTTTTCTGGGCTGTTCAAATAATGATAAAAAAAAGTGAAATAGAGAAAAATCTTATTTTCATGCATGCTGTAATGTGTGTGTGTTATAACAACAAATTGTTCTTCTTGTGCACAGTCGTATGTAATATTATGAAATGAAACATAAAGGTTGTTTGTGTTTGTGCTCAAACTCATCCTACCTAATTTTTGCATGCATGCACGAAGCCTCTCCTCAAGATTAGACACCCTGTTGTGAAGCTCCTCGTAGTCAAAGGCCCCGATCTCCTCCTGCAGTTCATTTAGCACTGATGTCAGATTCTTGACCTCCTCTTTAAACTGCATTACCAATTTTGCATCGGCCTTGTATTCCTCCAACACTGGTATCATTGGCCTAAGTTCCTCCATTTTCGCTTTTATGGCCTGAAAGGTTAAAATAGGCTTGGTTCAGTAGGCATGCGTGCAACGATTGCGTCCAAACACCTGTCTTGCCCTGCACTTGCCCTCTCTGCCTACTCTATCACGATTTTTCTGAGTGTGCCTAGCAAAACAGATGTAGAATTCAACATGGCATAAAACAAGTTCTCAGTACACCAGCAAAAATTTGAAAAAACTCTCTTTATTTTCCAGCGTTTAAAATGCAAGGTGTCGAAGGTTACATGCTTCACATACAACAATAGTTTCTCTTGTTTCAAAATATCCAAATGTGCATAAACAAATCTGAATTAGGAAAAGACATGGAGAAGATGTCATAACATAATAAAATCTACTCAAGGAAGGCTGCAATAGTGGCATGCACAAAAAGAGCGCAAACAGAATTCAAAGGTGCTTTCGTATTTAAAATAAACTGAATGATGCAATCAGTTGACCAGCTGAGGATTACAATGGGATTGAACTTGTTCTTCAGTCTCTGCAGCTTTGATTTAATTCATAAAGTTAGCCCTGCAAGCAAGAAAATAAAATTTTGTTGAATAGCTAACTCGCTAGCCTTTCTAATACACACATTTTCACAGATACAGCTGTATGTACAGAAATAATGCAACACATTTAATATGAAAAACAATTCAATAGGATGAACTAACACACAAATGCATGCTTGATATTATTTGCAGATGTGCAAATAATCATGACGGTTTATGCCCAACTTTATGCACATCAATGAGGACAGAGATTATATACAGACACACCATTCAAAAAGTCAATTGTCAGTAATATTTTTGATATTTTTTTTAAAAAAAAAAAATCTCTTGGAAGAAAATAATAATATAGTTAAAACATAGCATTATGAAATATTATAATATTAAAATACTATTTTCTATTTATATATATATATATTTTCAGCATCATTACTCCAGACTTTTTTTTGTGTCATACTGTTACATGATTCTTCGGAAATCATTATAATATACTGATTTGCTCCTCAAGAAACATTTCTTATTATTATTAGTGTTAAAAACAGTAGTGCTGCTTAACTTTGTTGAGAAAACGGTGATACGTTTTTTTTCCATAAATAGAAAGTTCAAGAGAAAGGCATTTATATGAAATAGAAATCTTTTTAATATTAGAAATGTCATACTGTAAATAAAAGTAATGCTTATATTTATATTGTACTGGGATCATAAAGTGCTAAATTATCTTCGTCCAAACAAAGAAAATGCATTACCCGTGTCCTTTGATTCCATTTATCAAATTCATTCTTTATGTTTTCATACTTCAGCTGAAATGCCATGTTTGTCTATATGCTCTGTGTATACCTGAACTTCTGAGAGTGAACAGCGCTATGTAGGCTCTGGTATAAAGATCATGACGGTGTATACGATGACCTTTTCCAGTGATTGCATCCAAATATTTGATGCTTTCATGTAATAAATGTTTAAAGGTCAAGCCTTAAAATGTTTTGAGTAGTTTTCTTACTTGATAAATGAACAAGAGGTGCTGCCAACACTGGCCTTCTGACCTGCCTGATTTGTGTGCACATGCCTGACTATAATATTTAGTTTAACAAAAACAAAATGTTCAATGCACTATTTTCGTTAGCAAGAATTTGAACGGCCAGATGATGCCGAAGGAGCTAAAAGACTGTGCTAGACAGATCTATAAAATCTATGCCACTTTGGGAGCTTGATACACACTACAAATTGCAATGCGCAACAAATCACTGCGCCTTCATTTCGAAAAATAGCAACGGCCTCATTAGCATGCAGATGCAATTGATATCAGGCAGCTAACAATACCTAAGATGGAAAATGAATCATATTTTGTAATTCACTTGTGGGGAAAATGCCTGTGTCATCCACTCAGGAGGAGAAATCATTCATAACAAATATTCTGAGCTCACTTGGCATGCAGATATACAGAAAATGAATACGCTCAGTTGTTTTCTCAAAGATTGATTACTTAATGTAATGTTAAAGGCCAGTGTTGGGAGCAGATTTAAATAAGTGAGTTAACCTTTTTGTAAATGGGAAACATTGTAGGCGGTTACGAATTAAATATGACATTTACAAATGGAATAACCACAATGAAGAAAATTTGGATGAGTTCATATATTTGTACACACCTTGTATTGCTTTGCGATATTCTGCTTGTGGCTTTCCTCCACCTGTTTGAACTTAGATTCCAGGCCTTTCAACTGCACCTCCATTCTTTGCACATACTCCAGGTCTTTCTGGGTCCTCTGGTCAAGACTCTGGATGGACTGAGTCATATTCTGGACCTGAAAGAGAACATAAGAGAGGAGTAATAAGCCATGTGCTGGGTGACAACCCTGCCGAAAAGATCTATGAAAGTGAGCTATTTATTCTGTATTTTCAAAGGTTACTTTTTCCAGGAGCTGTCTCAGTTGTTTGGTCCTGGCGTCCCGTGAACACATGGTCTGCTGAGGAGCCACAACAGTGCACACACACCTGCCCTCACTGTCTTGCGCTGAGCTGTACACCTGCCACGACTCCTCAGGGTTAGCAGGCAGCACCTGGGCAAGGGACAAAACAAAGAGGAAAAAAGGTCAGTCTTTGGGAATATAATAATAAAATGGAAGGTTCCTTGCCTGAACACGTACACAAGGGTCAGACTGCAAGAGTTTTCTTGCTAGTTGACGGAAACGGTCATGCCAGTTCTTATGTTTCTTATGTTATGTCTTAATGTTTACGTTGCAATAATCTTACATTTAATCAATCATGTGTTTCTTTAAACACTTGGTGACTGTGGTTTATGGAATGTTGCTTTTGTGAATTCTGCTGAAGTTAATATGTCACCAAGGTTATGTTATTTAGCTGTTTGATATAGATGAAGATTTTGTGATTGTAAGAACGACTTGCTAATCTTGGAAGCATGATTTTTATTCAAAGAGAGATGAAAATGATAAACAAATCAGTAATGCATGCACTTGTTTTCCAGCAAAAGTGATTATAAAGTGTAGGCTATGGCTTAATAAAATAATATATGATAATTTGTGGCAGGAGCTACAGTAGTCTCTCTCTCTCTCTCTCTCTCTCTCTCTCTCTCTCTCTCTCTCTCTCTCTCTCTCTCTCTCTCTCTCTCTCTCTCTCTCTCTCTCTCTCTCTCTCTCTCTCTCTCTAATTTTGTTTCTCCTTGTCCATCAAGAGCAGAGCATTAGTGGTCAATATTTACTGACAAAATACAGTTGTCTAAGGATTTTCATAATTGGTGCTTTGAAGTGAAATGGTCTTTTCTCGAAGGGATTTTATGACCCAGTGGCTTTACATAAAAGAGCCATCTGGAAGAGTGAGCGTTTCCGTATGTCTTGCCCTAATCCTGAGTAATCTAATGAATAATCCATATTCAAAACCAGTGCGGACTGCGGACACAAAGCACTTTTTATTAAATCTAAGGAACATCATTGTAAATCTGCTCCTACTGTAATGCTGAATTCAGATTAAAATACAATCTATTGTTTTTATTGTGTGAGGACAGAGCTTACCATAATATCAAAATAGTGAAGGCATATATTTTATAAAAAAATATAGAAAAGATAGTATCTTTGTCTTGCTCACAAATAACTTATTTAAATAGTAGATTTCAACACATCATTTATATAGGTGACTCGCAACAATTACCCAAGACTACAAACCCACTGAAAGTCAATACCCCCCCTACTACAGCATTTAAACCTGAGGAGACTAAGGTTTTTGTCCATTGAAAGATCATAACATTGGATATCAATAAAAAATTAACCACACACACACACACACAACACACACACACACACACACACACACACACACACACACACACACACACACACACACACACACACACACACCACACACACACACACACACACACACACACACACACACACACACACACACACACACACACACACACACACACACACACACACACACACACACACACACACACACACTGTCACCGTCAGGTCAACTCCAACCAGATGGCTCACCACCTCCTTAGTGCCGTCCCATAAACGAACACCTTCTGATGAATATGTCTAATGTCTTAAAAAATACACAGACACTGAACTAATGATAATGCATTTTTGCTTTCCTGTGTTCAAACTGTGTCAATTTTTTTTTTTTGTGGTAATTTTGCCACCTTTTCGTGTTTCTACATGATACGTGCAGTGACATAAAAGATGAATAGGTGTACATTTAAAGTCATGCAATCCCATTGGATAATTGAGGTCTGTGACTGAGATTAAATTCCAAACAATAATTATATTATTAATATTATACAACATTAAGCACTTAAATAGTTGCACACTGAATCTCTCCTTATAAAAAGTAGGCTATATGGCGGTACTACTGTACCATGGTAATTGTAATCACAGCATAATACCAAATACTTAAATCTATAGTAAATAATTACTAAATAGTTACTCCAATGAACAGCACTTAAAAGAATACTATGCACCATGTTTAAAACATGATATTGTCATATAGTCTACAACGTAAAAACTAAATACTTTTTTTTTAATAGAGTTGGAATGTATTTTTGTATGATTATGAATTACATCATTTTTCCATTTTATAACATTATTAAAATAGCATAACCATTTGTAACGAATAAATATTATATATATATATATTATATTTATTTTTGCAGCTTATATTGTCTATAGACAAAAAATGTAACATGAACAAAGAGAATAAGGAAACTCACGCCAGTACTCCGGTCCGGCACACCCGGAGGTGCCACGCTTAATTTGGTGTTATTCAGACCAACTAGAGAGGGCAACGTTTGCGACATCCAGTTGGTGATCATTGCCATCGTGCTGAGCACTACTCCAATTTTCAGCAAAGGCACCGACATCTCTACTCTTCTCTTTCCCAGTAACCTTCATTATACACATTCCAGAGAACTGTGCTGGTAACCTGCGCTACTGACAGAGGCGATGTGCTTTTGTAAAGCATTCAGTGTAAATGAATTCATATCGGACGTTTCTGCTCGCATCTATACTATACTGAACTTTATAATTACGCAAGCTCTCTCGGTTTATAAGCAGAGTGCTGTGCTGTCTCCTCTCTGTCTCTGCACGCGAATAACGAACGGCGGCAGTTCAGCAGACGATCTCCTCTCATCGGTTCCGTGCCCCCGCCCACCCAGTATTGGTGAAATATTCATAAATAATACAAACCTCCCCCTGGCGCTCGACGCACGAACGAAATCACTAAACACGTACAAAGTTTCCCTTGGTATCACGTACCCACACTGACAGCTGTACTTAAAACAGTTAATAGACAAAATTGTGCACTCTGCTCCTAGTCTTACTGTAAGAGGCGCCTCCCTTTGATGCAGAGAGTGATGTATTAATAAGTAGCATAATTAACTAAATATTTAAAAAGTGTAATGAAAGATAACTCACAGGCTATGCCCACTTTAAAACAGTGCTTTATGAGTGCCATTTATAAGTCAATTCTGAACAAGGGAATTTTAAAAGGATAGCTGACAGATTGTCTATCAGCGTGTCATGGTATTATTTGACCAAAAGAGGGCAGTACAGGTTTCCTTCTCATTTTTTAATTTTTTATCTTGGACAAGTTCCAATCAGACACACCACCCCCCTTGCCCAGCATACACTAGATAATTTTTTAATCAAACATCTTTGGTTTGTACTAGGCTATACATATACACCATAGACATGTTCCTAATGAACTGGTGACAAATAGCACTCACAGCCAGACATTTTAAACAGATTTAATGTAAGAGCATCCTTTCCCTCTATATCGTCTTCATTTTCTGTCCTTTTTTATTTGATTTTGGCTAGCAACATTTGTTTTCACCTGCACAAAGGTGGACTGATAGGTCACTGATTTACACAAGAGAAATTTCCTTCCTTTGTAGGTCAACCATATTTACAAATGTTTGGAGCAATTTTATAAAATAATAACATGCGAATCAACTTATTTTGATTAAAGATTAATTAAAGATATCGTCTAAAGTAATGTTTACTTTTGAATTTATTAACATACTTTAATATTAAGTGATTTAACTCCATTGGAAACGATGTCAATTTTGTATCAACCTGCATTTTTATCAAATGAAACAGGAGCTTTTTTTTTCTTCTTCTTCAGTGATTTATAATTTGGGGCATATTACAAATCATGACACAGGGCACTTAGTTTCAGACTGCTGATTCAGTTAAATGAATCATACAACAAATCACAGTTCATAAACTAGCACAATTTTAGCATGTTTTCTTGATGGCTTGTAGTGTTAAGGTGAAATAATAATAATAATAATAATAAAGCCCCAAGAAAGACATAATGAAGAAAACAAAACATGCATTTGTTTCTTTCACAGAACAGACTACGAGATTATAGAAAAGAGTCTAAATTATTTTTCTGTACATAAAAGCAAATGACCTTGCCCCTTCAGTATATCTTTTTCCATTTGATTAACTCACCAGCAGTGTAAAATGTCAAAGGCGTACGAAAAAAACAGTTACTGAAGAGAAAGCATCACTGAGTGTGGAGAAAGCAATTTGCTAGCTATTTCTGTCTTCAAAGTGAGATTGTAGAGTGTCAGAGAAAATCACAGTGTGGATAATGAAAATACACTGCACAAGCCCTGGAGTGTTTTATCTTGAATAGGAATAATCATACAAATGATACAATGATACTGATGATCATTCACACACACACATACACAGATTCCACTGCTTCCAAGAGGCATTTATATTTACATACTAAAACTGTCAACTATTTATATGAAAACACATGTATTATCATGCACAACAACCTATAAAAGTTACTATAAAATAACCACTCTAGCCATGTGGTACAAAGGCTCTAGATACGAGAAACCCCGCTGTGATTTTCTTCTAAATGAGGTTTATCATATTAGTCCATCCCGATCTCTGCTGCCCAATAAATGAATCTGCACTGATGATAATATCTGAAACCGGCTTATTTTGAGCATATCTCCCTAATTAGCCCGAGACGTGCGCTGAAAATGGCGTTTATAAACCTACTTGGGTGAGTTCAGTGCCCATCAGTACAAGGAGGGTGAGACTCAGGAGCTTGCTTGCAGGCTGCATCTTCTGCTGCCGATGCCACCTGATCCGAAGATATCACATGCAGAGCTGTTCCGTCCAGCTGTCCGGCTCTTAGATGCTCCTCTTGAAATTGCGTAAAGGCTATGTTTTAATTCAGCGGCAAAATAATGGGAAAATAAGATTGGAATGGTTTACAGATGCGTCTCTTTGCATATTTATCTCATCTCAGCTCCTCGACGCCTCCTCGTCCTCTTTCTTCCTGGACCACCGGATCCGATCGCGAATGTGCACGAAAGCGGCGAAAATATTACTTCATCACTGGACAAACTTGGCTTGGTTAATACGAGAGGGAAGGTGTGGGCAGGAAATTTGAGAAGCGGGGCCAAGCAGTGGTGCTGTACCGGATGTGACACGGACTGGAGTGGGAAATTCAAGAAACGTATTCAGAGGGACATGAGCAGCGCGCGCGCAGCGTGAGAAGCTGAGTGGAGAGCGCGCACTTGATCCGCTATCACTGTTGGACATGAGCTCTCAGTGCGGGTGAGAAACAGTGCAGTTCACAGCAGAAGTGCCAGGGTTTCACTAAGGATACTAAAAAGAGTGGCGAGGTTGCCATGGAGACTCCTCCTTGGGTATCCCTGGTGAAAAATATATATATAATGCAGTATTATATATTATATGCTATGAGTATTGCAGCCAGACTAATTAGTATAGGCTACTTCAAGTGTGTTAATGACAAGTTAACTTTAAGTGTGCTATTTTGAAACAACTGACTTTGTAGGCTACTAAGTATATTTTAGGTGTAATTAAATTGTAGTAAAGCATAAATTTAAGTGTATTTGTGTGTGCTAAATTGGAACAACTTCAAGTTTAGGCTACTCAGCATACTTTAAGTAGGCCTATATGCCTGTGTAGGGACTAATTAAATGCTTGATTTGTGATAATAAAGTGTACTTTATTTGTGTTACAAGTACATTACGAGTGACTTCGAAACAAGTGTGTGACAAGTGTGCACCTCAAGAAATCTACATAACAGGAGTTCTGACTTTTGTTAAAAAGGTTTTCATGTTAAAAGTTCATAATAAAACATATAATCTAGTATTTGTCAATAAAAATGATCAAATAATAGTATCCTCTAAAAAGTAGGCTATAATACAGTATTATCCTCTAAAATATAATTTTGTTTTCCTTTTTTTATTACATCACATATTTTAATAGTTATAAATTAGGTATCATTTGAAAGCTTACGAACTCAGAATTCATCCCGTGAAAACCGTTTTGAAATTGGACGTTGCGTTACCATTGAAATGGTAGCCTACTCTAAATTATTTTATAGGGCTCCTCCCCTTTGGACATCATCATGTTTCATAATTTGATCAAAACCTTTTCTAATCTTGACAAAACACATACTGTCAGAAAGTTCTAAGTCTCAAGGTTCCATATTTTGTGACAGAAGTGATATTTAGACAGAAACTTATTAATTTGTTAGGCAGAATGCATAGAATTAAATTCAATGGAATGTCACCTGGTGGCTATTTTTGGTATTACTCCTAAACAAAATATCTTGGGAACTTCAATTTTGGTGATATCAACTTCAAATTTGGAACACGGTTATATTGACTTTGATTTTATAGTAATTTTAGTGTAAAAAATATTTTGTAAAATATCTATTTTATATAAAAATAAAAATATTAAGTAGGCCTACACAGTATATGAGCAAAATTAGTGTTTTCTTTAAAAAACCAAACTTACGTCTATAATCCAAGCATTCTTGAATTACAACCATTTTATCTTCTATCTGATTTTAACAGTTAATATAGTTATTTAATGCTGAATATAACTATCAGAAGACATTCGCCAGAGTTTAAAACCTATTTGCACAGATGGGGAACTTAACGCTGCGTACAATGCGCCCCTATTAGAACAATGCCATTCATTCTAACCTTAATGAATTCTATTGATAATTGACTGTTCAAATTATTAATTATTATTATGTTTTGAATGCTGTAAAGCATGTTTCATGGTGTGTTTTTTTGTCAAACTCAAAAATTTAAAAATGCCATTATTTTATATGAAAAAGATAATAATAGTATTTGATTGACAAAATAGTTTGTCTTGTATTTCTTTGATTAAATCAGATAACATTTCGATCTGTCATATGGTCATGTTACAATGTGCCCTTCACATGTTACAACATCGATGGGGCGTTGTCACATTTCTTTCGGGATAATCAAGAAAAAAGTATACACTGTACGAATTAAATTAAAGCACACAATGGTACTAGACATGTGTCAAATTAATGTGGGGAAAAATAAATACTCTGAAGCCCAAGTGAATTTACACAAACTGAGAAAGTCAAACTTGTTAGGTTATACCCCGCTCTCCCCCTACTTGCCTTGGAGTAAATATTTCATAAGCACAACACATAAACTATAAAAGTCGTTTTATAGCCTAATCAACATACCAAACAAATTCAGGACATTAAAGTTTCAACATTCTAATTTAATCAATAAAACGACCTTAAATGCCACCCTTAAGGTTTCTTCGTTTACTGACAGTAATTGACTCACCCAAAAGAGCAATAGGCTAAATGTCATCACCACGGTGGCCTTAAGAAGCAAAACAGTCTAAAGTAAACTCCTCGAATTAAAGGTCGTATTAACACCTGCGGTTGCAGTGCTATAACAAACAGAATGTGCAAACAGTCTTTGTTTGAAGACTACTTTTTAAATTTGCATATGTAAATATGTAATAATTCTGTTTTTTTTTTTCATGCCAAGAGCCCCATGGTGAATAGAGGTGCATTCACATGTTGTAATTACCAATAATGATTATATCGTTATAATTATTCTGAACTGTAAAAAAACTAAAACATGTAAATCATGTAACCTGTAATTGTACAACATGACCACTGTACCACCTGACCACTGCATATTTAAAGGAGTAGTTCACATTAAAAATAATTTTTACTCACCCTCAAGCCAGAATTGTTAAATATGAATATTTTTCTGACACAAACTCATCGCTTTGCTTCAGAAGGCCTTTATTAACCACCCGGAGCCATATGGATTTCGTTTATGATGCATGGATGCACTTTTTTGAGCTTCAATCTGTTGGTTGCAATTCACTGCCATTATCAAGCTTGGAAGAGCCAGGTTATTTTTTTAATATAACTCAGATTGTATTCGTCTGAAAGAAGAAAGTCATATACATGGTTTGAGGGTGAGTAAATCATGGGGTAATTTTTATTTTAAAGTGAACTTTAAAGGTCCCCTGACATGAAATTGTCACTTTCTGATGTTTTTTAACATTAATATTAGTTCCCCTAGCCTGTATTTGGTCCCAATTTTCAATCGGTGTAAAGCGAGTTTTGGCTATCTTTCTCTGCCTGTGAGAAAATGAGAGCCTCAGACGCGCTGATCTTGAATCTCCTCCTTATGATGTCATAAGGAGGAAAGGTTACCTCCCCTTTCTCTGCTTTGCCCGCCCAGAGAATGTGGCTCGCCCATGAGAAAACGAGCTAGGAAGTACGAACGCGTGAGCGCGATTTGAGTTTTTCCTCGAGTGATATAATGGCTTGCAAACGAGCGAAGCATGGCAGTTGATCAGTGTTCAGATGTACAAATGAACACAAAAGTATTTTTTAGTTCCTTCATCCGAGCCTCTGAAGAAACAATGGGTTAATTTTATAAATGCGCCGACACAACTTCCCAAAGTTTTGTATGGTCCAAACATTTCACCGACGACTGTTTCCTCAACTTGGGCGAATACAGAGCTGGCCTCGATGAACGTCTGAAAATTAATCGATCGAGCTACCAAGCAATTCAATTTCAAGTTCAGACAGGTAATCTTTCGCTCAAAATCATTCAATACTGTTTATGCATCAGTAAGTCAAGCCAGTGACTAAAATATAAACTTCACATCGTTTCTTTTAGTAGGATGAAAATAATCTTATTTAAATTGTGAACAAATTATATACAGAAAGCGATCAAAGAACAATCTTTCCACACAGCCGAGTTTAACTCGTTATGAAATCAATGACGCACGGTACTGCACAACAAAGCTCTTACTGTATATACATCATCATGTTTGCATTGGTGAAAGCATTAGAGAAAGTGCAGAAACTGTGTTGCAATGATAAGATTCAGTCTCGTGATCAACAGACTGTCATCTGCTCAATGCTCATCACGGGAATAGATCTAAATACTTTAAAAACTTCTCACGATTCGTTAATCTTGATAGCTGTATTAGTAAAAACATATAATAGCTGTAGTAAAAGTATCCGAGAGAGTTTCACATGTAATACATAGCTATTTCATATGCACGCATGTCAGCCAATCACAGCAGTGGCCGGCTACACTGAATCCCACAGCAGACACGCCCCTTCAAACAGAGTGTTCAAATCAGAGGCTAAAATCAGGCTAGGAAAAATGCCTTTTATTTCTAAATTGTGACTATTTTTGATCTAAAAAACATACTAACATTATAAGGGCAAGCTAGGAAACATTATAAAATAATAAAATAACCCCATGTAAGGGGACCTTTAAGATGTGTTCGACTTAAAGATCCCATATTGTCAAAAATGACATTTCCTGGCTTTTTTCATGATAATAGAGGTCTAGGGGCTATGTAACTATCATATTAGTTTCAAAACAGTCAATCCACAGACAAATTCACACCGTCTGCATAAAGTAGCTGTGCCTTTTCACAAGCCGTTGTGACTTCCGTAAAAATGTGATGTCAGAACTTCTGTTACCGCCTTCAGTTACCGAGCACTGCCCACCGTCCCTCCTTCCAAATGCCCAACCCCCAGACAACATCGTTGCTGAGCAACAACAACACGGAAACATGTCGAGAAAATGCTGTTCAGTCGATGAGACGTGCACTCCCGCGGCACCCAACAAGTGTGGGTGTAAGGTACCTTGTGTGTGTGTGGGTTGCGGGAGAATAAAACGATTTGCGGGACTCACTCAAGTTACGTTGAGCGGCATAGTTGTCAACAGAACTCAACTGCACGCACTCTGGAAAAAGTAGTAAAACGTTAATGATCTTTGCCGGTGTTGTAAAAATAATTTAAGGATTCGCGGAGTACTTGCAAACACGAAAAGCATTTTTGAAAGAAATACGTTTGATGACTAGCCTAGAAATCTAGACGCACCCTAGCGGCCGCAAAAATCATTTCGCTGCCAGTGTGGTCTAGCAACTCTCAATAGACTTTTTAGTTGGAAAAACCAATTTCGGGTCAGGCCAATCACATCGTGTATAGAGTCGGCGGGCGGGCTTAACACAATGACGGCACAGTTCATGACGTTCCGCGTGATTTCCATAGGTGATTTCCCTGCTGCTTGAAAACAATGAAGATGCAGCGGTCTTTCGTATCGGCTTTGGCCGCGACTCTGGAGGACTTGGAGTTAAGAGAACGCCACTTAAGTCATTCTTAGAAAAGGAAGATGTGTTCGGAGTTTTGACGACCGGATACGGCAAAAGTTTAATATATCAACTAGCTCCGCTAGTGGGAAAACGCATGGGACTCACTCAGCCACAGCCGTTCGTTGCTCTGGTTGGTTAGCGCTGTCCTATTGCATGCAGAGGGATTTTGAAAGACAACCGTTTATCCCGCCCCTCGGATTGAGGTATGTCAATGGAGAGTTCCCAGACCTAACATCTTGATGTAGGTCTGGCATGCCAGGCTATTTGATGACATGATGATTACGTAACTGCAGATTATCTGTCCATCATCGTAAAAAGCCCGCCCTGGCAATTTGATTGGCCAGACGATTTCTGAATCCAAGCATAATTACTCCTCAATGGATCGAGTCCAGACCGAACTTCCCGACCAAAAAATGTTGTGGGCGGGGTTCGGGCTGGCATCCAGGCTAGAATTCTGCATGCTGGCAAATCCTCTGATTAACAAAAGAAGTGTTGACATTATGGAAGGTTTATTGTGCAGTCAGCTTCATTGATAATAACGGAGCTATTATAACGGCTATTATATCCAATAACAGTGAGATCGCGATGAACTGAGATATCAGCTTTTTAGGAATTATTAAGGGAGTGCACTTTGTGCTATTTCTGTCATGCCAAACCATGCACGTAGTATACTCGCTTTTATGTTAAATTAACAGTGGTTTGTGAATTTTTATGCTTTAATAACAAATAATTTATCACCATCATTACAGGTGTTTTATATACCTTACTTGTGAGCATCACCAAGACACACACACATGAAACCTAGTTACTTGTGGTTGGCCTGGCCGTGCGTCACTCAGAAAACAACAGGCTAATCAGAAGAGAGGCTCATGAATATTAATTAGACAGACCATAATCAACCAGTTCTTAGCAGAGCTCCTGAGAAAAGAGCTGTAAAAAATATATTGAGATGGTTTTGGGTACTTTTACCACAAATATATATTCTTAAGGACATCAAAACCTAAAATAAAACTTCAGAAAGGTGTACAATATGGGACCTTTAAAGACTCTACTTCAAGCCAGTCCTATAGAGTGGTGCAGGTGTGACGTCACTTTGTAGGCCAACCGGCTGTTATAACATCACTGGTGGTTTTTTTTTCCATAGGCTTTTGGATTATCGCAAAAATTAAGCTCTGTGATCAATAAAAGTTTATGATACTTACTATCCATAGTTAATGTTTATTGCACCATAGCAAGTGCTTGGGAGCACTTCGACTCGGCGCAGTAATATCATCTCTCGTGAAAAGTCCGCTCCCGTTGAAATGAGAGGGAGGAGGAGAGGGAGCAGACTTTTCACGAGAGATGATATTACCAAGCACTTGCTATGGTATTCTGCCATACAATATAGTTATCCATTTTACACGCTTAGAAAAGCGCAACGTTTTATTTTGTGTCACCGTCCTAGGTCGAGTTACACTACTCTAGTAACTGTATTTAAATAGGGAAAACGTGGAGGTGTTTGGTCGCTTCTCTTCTTGGCACGTATTGAATGAACAGGGCTGAGATAAGATCTAACAAAGGTTCGCGGCAAGACAGCGATTTAGTGCACGCACTGAGACGAGAGATGTATGTATCAACTTGTCTTAGTTAAGGGAATAACATAGTTTAATATGAAAAACCAGTAGAGTATCTCTTTAATGTGTCCGACAGCCTCTGTAGTCCCATTTGGCTACTTGTTAGCATCCACCTTTTTCAAAACACATAACAGCTTAAAAAATCACGAGTGTGGTGGTAATACTGATGCATTGTATGTCGAAGAATAAAATGTGAAAGTGTCTTGAGCTTGTGTTCACCACAGACGCTATTTCAGCCATTTAAAGGTATAGCAGAGGATCTTTCCGAATTTTAGAGAAGACCCGCCCTCACCCGCCCTCTCCAGGGCTAGCATCGCTAATCATAGCTTACATTAACTTTTACTAGCAGTGATTTTAAATGGATTTCTCCAAATAGCATGACAAACTTTACCTGTCTAGTAGAATCTTCACGACTGCGGCATCAGTGTGAAGCCCAACCTGCGCTTTTAGTGCACGCCAGCGTGTGAAATATTCACCCAAAATCACTCTGGTCTTGTTTGTATATTCTGCGGCCTTTCTCTTCTTATCATACACTTCGTATACATTTTCTCTTTCGAGCCCTCAGCCATTTTCAAAGGAATGGCTGACACCGTAACTCATCACACATAATACACCTGAAAGTAAAAACTACATAAGGACGAGCACGTACGACGGCCTTACGTAAACATATCACCAGAATGATTGACAACTAGGAGGACCAATAGTCTTGATGATCCACCCGGAAAAAGAAAATCCTCCGCTATACCTTTAACTAAAATTCATTCAAAACACCCATTGACTTCGGGACGATGGAATCGGAAGTGCAAAATGCTAACTTGCTTCCGCGTTTTGGCCTACAAAGTGATGTCATACCTGCACCACTCTATAATCACATGCATTGCATATATAGTACCATATAAACTTTTAACTTTTTATCTTCAGTTAACTTGAACTCTGAAGTGAACTTGTTTAACAACATTTATGGATCAAACAATAATTGCAGACCCCTGTCTTAAACCCCTTAGGGATCGCATACACACTTTTCCATATCTAATCTATTATATTTTTACTGAAAGGTAAAACCCCTAAACTAGACTAGGTGAGACTAGACCAGTGGTTCTCATCTCAACCAGGAGGACAGGGCCCACTGGGCCTCAAGATAACTAAAAAACAAAACAAGCATTAAAATATGATAAATCAACTAAAAATCTAGATATTTTTATTTGTTTATGTTTAAAGACCTGCAAATTAATCAAATAAAAACCCCAATGACATTTTTGTACATTTTATGTATGGCCTACAAGCTCTAAAATTCAGCTGTTGGGCAGAAATTGTGAGTAAAAATACACATTTTTAAAATCCTTACCTTTAATACTCATCCAGTAAACCAAGAACAGTTGGAAAAGTCATAGATATTTGAATATTGTTTTGGACACTGGGGTTGAGAACGGTTGAGAACCACTGCAGTAGACAGAATGTTTGAATCCATGGTTCTATGGAAGTTAAGCTTCTTGTTTACCATACCACAAAAATAAACACTTCAGCTTGGAGATATCTGTTAGCTTGCTAAAAATGTTGAAATATATATAGGACATGTGTTGAGTGAAGGATGAGGGTGAATAGAGAACGGCACCCTGAGTTGCTCACTACCATCTCTGACACACAGCTTCGCAAACTGTTACCTGTCAGTATAAGACAGTCCATGACGCAGGAGACTCTAGGGGAGCCCACCTACATCGAATTGTGCTTGTTAGCATGGGGATAAAAGCACTGGAGGATTGGAAGAACACAATTCTGTTTGTGGATATATATTCTTTTCCTCTAATATCATTCTAATAATAGATACCAAATTGATCCCATAAGATACATGTGCTCACAGGCTCTTGTATCAGTGCCTATACAGTAAATATTTGTTTTCCTCTGCAAATACTTGAACCCGGCTTATAAATGAATGCATAAATAGACTCTCTGCTTAGGCAAAATGAAGCTCTTGAGAGGTTTTGAGACAAGCTAGGGGAGATGTCCCACTTTTCAGTCTCTTTCTCCTTTTGATTTTGAGATCAGTGAAAATTCACAATGTGTTTTTGTTTCCTTTCAATACCTTTGCATCTGCTATCTGTCTGTTCTTTTCAAAGAGATTTTTGTTTTTATTTCAGAATAAAACCATATGTTAACACAAAAAAAGATGTAGTCTTCAAACATGTTTGTGTGAAAGGGAAAGTAGAATTAGGGCGCAAATTAATGCTTTGAGTTACATAATGTGTGACTTGTAAATGAATCATAGCTCAGTGTAACAGAGGAAAACTCATTATTTTTCAAATTGGACATTGATTGATGCCTCTTGAGGAGTGAGATTCAACATCAGCCACTTTCATTTACAGAAATTCAGGTCGGACTACTTTCGCACACATCAATTTCCTGTCTCTTTTCACCCGCCACGCTCTTCATTTAACACTTCAGTGAAGAGATCTTGGTTGTTACATGTGCAGAATTCCATAATTGAAGTTTTTCCTTAGTTGCCTGCTTACTTGTCATTTTGCAGATTCCTTATTAAAATGTCAAAGTCATTTGGGTCAAAGGTCCAACTGACAAGTGTCAAGTGTCTCGCTGATGATACAGTATGGGAGAAGGATTTTAGTAAGCCTTCAAATAATGTGATGAATCGAATAAAATACAACAGATTGTCGGCCATAACAATAACCAAACGACTGGTGTCCGAAGCGATCGTTTCAAAATAGAAGTGTGAATTAAAATCATGCTGTGACATGCATCAAAAGGAAATCTTATTATGTCGCTTATGCTAATCAACAACATTCAGTCTTCAGCTGCAGTGTTCAATGGCACCATAGAGCAAGATTAAATCACTTTTTTACTCTCATTAGAGGACAAAAGAGGATAAAATTGTTCTCTGAAACAATTTCAATGGGATGTCGAGGACTAACCTTTGATGTAGGATCCAAAACACAAAGGATGGGGGGGGGAGTGTCATTTTTTGTGGTGTTAATCTTTGATTATTTTTCATTCATTCTCTGTGATAGCTTGGTGATCAGGTTTCATTCAGGTACACATTCATGGTTAAAACTCTGTTGTTATAATCTGCGTTATGCATGAAAAAGAATCTTTGACAAGCAAGACAATGTGATGTCTTTGGTGTAAAGCAGACTTGACTTAAACTGATAAGTTCTTTGGTTCCATAACAGAACACAATGACTAGCTATTCTGCTTATAATGATTGTGACAGAGAGCTGATATTCTCTCATGCTTCCATCTAAAAATGTCCCTAAGGAGTTGGAGAATCTGAATTGTTTCTTAATCTTTGTGATACAAATTGTTTTCATGAGACATTGTTTATATAATTTTATTATTCAAACATCCAAGTATGATGCAGATTTTTAATTTTTTTTTAAAGAGATTTAATTAACTTTTTTCACATTTTATTCAACATAATTCAATCTTTTTAAAGGGATAAGTTACCTCAAAATGAAAATTATGTCATTATTAACTCCCCTTAATATCAATTTCAAGACATTATTTTTATTTTTGTTTTGGTGGAACACAAAAGAAGAAATTTTGAAAAATGAAAAAGTTGTTTGACCAGAATATTAAGATTCAGTTGTGTTCAATGTTGTTGACACCCTCATGTTGTTCCTCATGTCATTCCAAGACTTTATTTTTTTCTGTGGACCACAAAAGTTAATATTATGAAGAAGCTATTCTTATAATAGTTCTTATTGAGTTTACATTTTCTGTTCTTAGTAGTAAAACGGCTAAATACTATAACAATATTTAAAAAGACCTTTGCCTCCATTATGCTGTTCTTCGGGGGAACAGATAGCATCTCTGTATGTTCAGACTTTTGCTTGTTGGAAATAACAAGAAGTGATATATGGTTATATTTAAGAATGACTAACATGCCTCTGAAATATTTACAAGGTCCTTCCACACTGACTGCTCATTCACAGTATCTCAGATTTTAATTGCAAATCTGAATTAGTCACCAAAACCATTCCGTTAACTCAACACGTACACGCGGATCCAAAAGCTGTGTGACTTGAGTCATAGGCTGTCATGTTTGCTGCCAAGAAGAGGAGGATGGCGTTCCAGATCTGACTGTGGGGACCATCTGCCTCTCTCTAATCCAGCATCCAAACAAGAACCTCACTCTGGTTCCTTTCCTTACCCACAGTGCACTGCTGCTGAGGACATGAAGGCACTGGCAACTTACTAAAGAGAAGCTTAATGCAACTTGTCCCAATGGATGAAGTGTTGGTGAGAGCTTGACTTTTTAAATTTTGCTTATTGCTTGTAAACCTTGTACTGTTGTTTAAGGTGCAGGTGAATGATTACGGGAGCACATCAAAGATATAAGCTGCAAAATATGTATACTTCTATACCGAGTATGTCCGAATTCTTGAAGCAGGCAAAAAGTACCCGGATGACCTACTACTACCGGCGAGATACTGAAGTGCGCAATCAATTGACACTTTGCTATCCCATGAGGCCACGGTATATAAAGGATTTATAAATGGAAGTGAAGCAACGCAACTGAGACTGTATAGGACACATGATAATTACAACATGACAGATGTAGTATGTCCAAATTGCATTCATGCTATACATGCATTCATACTGTAAACCCTAATGTTGTCTTTACTTAAACAATCAAGTGTACTTGACTAAACATTACTTTAAATTTAGCATTTTGGCCCTGTCACTCAAAAATATAAGTTCAAATAACTTATTTACCTTCAAAATACATAAACTTCATTTCAAGTGCTGTGAGCTCAAAATCATGATTAATCCTTACAAAAGGTCATTTTCACAAATGTTGTTTTCTTGACTGTGAAATGATAATACATTCATGCTTTCTTCAAGTGCAAGGTGTCATTCTTATTTTACCAGAAAACTAAACAATTTAAGTCAAGTCTACATAAGCATCAAGTTAAGTAAACTTAAATATGCAGGTTTTGGGAGACCATTACTCAATTAAATTGAGGGAACGAGTTTACTCAAATCAATTGAGTTCAATCAACTTATTAGGGTTTTCAGTGTAGTTTTTTAATGGTCGCAAAGTAAATTTCAGACCAAATGTGATATAGTATGCTATTTTGGATGCAGAAGTAGACACTGAATCTTATTTATTTTGAGGGGCACTATAGTGCCGGTTAGCTAAAACATGACCAAAGTATAAGATGTAAGGAATCTTATTTTCACCTCAGAGTAAAACAAAAATGGTCAATGCAGGTTACCAAGTCACAAGTGGGAATTATAAAGTAACAAATGTGAGATATAAAGTCATATTGTTCAATTGTACCAATGTTCAAATCTTTAGCAAACCAACAATAATAATCTTTGATATTTTATTTCCACAGGAAAAACATTTTCTTGCTTCAGTTGATAATCAGTTTTGATCATGTTGATAATTTAAAAGCATTTAGAAGAGCAACTATGACGTAGGCTCATCTGCAGAAGGTACGATTCGACTGGACTGAGCACATTTGTGAATCAGTGATTTATTTTCTCTAATCTGAAAGAGATATTATGATCATTAACATCATGCTTTTCTGTAATGCTGCTTTGAAACTATGTAAAAAGCGACATACAAAAAAAATTGCAATTTAAATTTCTGCATTTTTGACAAAGACTTCACCCCCCATAATAATTGCGCAGTTTTATTGTCAAAGGTAAAACACTTTGGGAAGTTGCATTGAAAAAAGTTATCTATTAAACTCTTCCTGACTATTCACTCATTTGTGGAGTCTGCTTTCAGCCTTTATCATTTTTCATAGGTGGTTGATAGATTGTGTGTAATCTCAGGTAATGAATCTACTTTCTTTTAGATTGACAGTACTGGGTGTGAACAAGCCTGTCAGTTGTTCATCTAGGAAACAGCTCACTGGAGCGCAGTATGCCTTGAAGCTGTTAAACAAGCTAACCACAGCAGCCAGCCAGCACAAGTACAGACCCCCCATCATTTCACAAGAGTTTAAAGAAGAAACGCTGAGAGACATAAAAAAGAGACAGAGGAAAACAGCAATAATGTGTCAGCTTTTATGGACTCAAACATGGATCGAAGAGGGGTTAAGGCAAACAAGGCACATTCATAAAATTACATTTAGCTTTGATTTGACAGCAGATATTTTGCGTTGTAGCAATGACTGATAATAAAACACTCTGTAAGTGAGTATGACATGCCCCAGTAGTGCTGTTACTAAAAGCTTGGGAGCTATCAATACTTTAAAAGAGGAAAATAAGAGTTTCAATTGAACAAGAGGTGCAACCAGTGTTTTCTTTTTGTTTTCAGCAACAACCTAACCAAACCAGCCAATTGCATTTTGAACAGTATATCATTTGTATATTGCATAGTACAAGGTGCCTTGCGACGCAGCCAATTATCTTTGAGGTTCGGAACAGAAAGGTCACTAGCAGAACTGTGTTGTGTGAATAGATTGGGAGGATAAAGGATGAAAAGCTTTCATTTACAATCCTCTCACAAGTCAAGTGTAAACAACACATCTAACACTCCCATTTCTCCAGAATACTTCAATTCTCTTGCTGCTCAGTAAAAGCATTAAAAGCAGTAAAAATAGCCTTAGACCAGGGCGGCTGTCAGAGTGGTGTGGGTCAAACAGCCAGAGCTTTGGATATAATTGCCAGAGCTTTCATGCCAAGCTAGATTCAGAGATCCACTCTCTGGTTACAAGGTAGTTTGTGACGTCAGACACATTCAAACCGCGATTCTGAGCGTTTTTGCACTTTTGTTCACTGCAGTTTTAAGGATATATATAAAAAAATACTCAGCAATGGTGCTAACTTGTGCATTTGCAGATGGTTTGTCTTAAAGCATATTAAAAACACCACATAGACATATAAAAAACATTAAAAGCTTGATTTTCACCACAGGGGGACTTTAATGTTTTATGTGTAATGTTTTTTTTTTTTTTTGTGGTGATTCTGGTGTTGATAAAATCATTCATTCTGCATCACACATTGTCTTTTGGATTATTACTACAGAGCTACCCATGACTCCACATGATAGTTAGTGCCATCTGAATATGTGCAAATGCCTATTTGATGTGTTATTATTGGTTATGAGACACACAACAACCAATGAAGTTTGAATGAGATTTGAGAACGGTATGAACTAGTTTTATAATACACGCATATAAAACAGTTTTTGGGTCATTTTTGGAGTTTGACAGCTACTGGTCACCATTCACTCTCACTTTATGTGAAAAAAAAACTGCGTGTTCCAAAAAAAATTAAAAACAAAAATCATTCAAATTTGGAACAACATAAGGGTGAGTAAATGATGGCAATATTTTTCTTTTTGGGGGGTAAATCATGCCATACAGTCAAAACCACAGCATTGCATTAAGACAATGCATGTTAAGCATCTTCACAAACCTAATTTTGTTTTATTTTTGTCTGTATTGCATTCGTCCATTTTCAACCAAGGAAATAGCAATACATTTCTGCTGAGCTCTGCTCTGTGAGACCTGGTAAGCTCCGAGTTAAAGCCTGATCATTAATGTACATTTCTAGTTCAACACACACTCTATTATGGATTGAGCTGTCATTGTTCCTAGTGTTAATGTGTTCTGCTCATGTATAATGGAATACTCCCTAGTCTTGAGCCAGAACCAGCTGCCAGCTGCATTACATCAAAAGCAGATTGAAGTGGAGAGAGACTGCACCTCCATGAATAAAATGCGGGTCACCAACACAGCCAGGGCTAAATGCATCACTCGCAAGGGTCCGTCGGGCCTCCACAATCATGACTTCATTATACACTTTCATGGTAGGTCACAATAGGGACTGATGAGCATAATGCAACAACTTGGATTTCGGATTAGTGTTTTTTTCCTGTCCTCTGATTTTCTGCGTTTAATTTTCTTAGCATAATTCCCATCAGCCCAATTTAGATTATCCTGCAGTTGCCTGTTAAGTCAGAGTCCTTCAGCAAAACTTAATAAATCAGAGATTCAGTGTAAGTTGTCGAACCACTCTACCAAAGGTATAAAAATATGGCTTCAGGGAATCTTTTACAAACGAGCAGAACCAGATCTCTATTGAGGTTGTGATTTTTCTTCTTTCTGAACTCTGGTTTGAGGCACATTCAATCACAGGTAAGAATAGGATTTGCCATAGCCATGATGTTTCCATATCTGTGTAAGAAAAGCGCTGTTACCTGGGCTATGCGTGCAACATAGTCCAATACTTCTCCACGCTATATAGCAGATGGTTCCCGTATGGGTGGTAGTAGAGTGGGTGTACTTTCCTGTACTCATATGATGAGCCTGCAGAATTGTTTGGCTTGCGTCTACTGTATATACACAGGTAACACTTTAGAATAATGTTCCTTTATTAATGAATAACTACGCAGGAACAAATAAGTAACACACTATTAACATTCTAGTTAACTAAAAAAGAAACTCTGATTAACGAATTAGTAAGTAATAGTGCTCAGTCGAATGTGGTAGTTTACTATAGCTTATCAGTAAATACTATTTTTCATACCTCACTGAAGACTACTAAGAACTACTATATACAGGTTCATAATTAATATTAATAATGCATAATGTATAATATAAGGTAATGGTAACCTATTAGTAATTAATCAAGTGTTACTACATCCTTCTAAAGGAACTACTATTAATTATGCTAAGTGAAAAGCTTGATAACTACCTACGATTGACTAAAGTCATTGTAAGCTTTTGAGGTTTTTGTAAAGTTTTGGATAGTAATGACTCAAGTGTTACTACATCTTTTTAAAGGAACTACAAATTGTTTGGATCAGTATTCTAAAGTGAAGATCATGGGGACACACTAGTAATAACTAAAGTGTTACCAAATTAGTATAGTTAGGTTTAGTGTTAGCTGCTTGGAATTAAACACAATTTACTATTATTACTATACTATAATACATATAATATGTGTTACAAGGACACATCAAAATATGGAAACCTTATTATTTTTCTAAATGGGAGTGTAAGATATATCCATTATCCAATGTATATGCAATATACCCAATATTGAAGATACTGTTAAATGTAAATATCTCTAATATCAACCGATAGCCAATATGGTTCAAATATATTGTCTTAACATAGCACTTATTAATAGCAATTGATACCTCACAATGGTTTTGCTTCTAAAAAAATGGTAAAATTCCCCCTGCCCTCAAAAAATATTTGTTCTCAACAGAGTCAACACTAATCTGTTCTATAAACCTATAATCAATTCACCAACGGACAAATTACAGCATGATAAAAAAAGCAGAAATTAATAGTAAATATGTCACATGTGTGTTTGCGTTTGCCCATGTCTCCTGTATATTGAGAATCTCTAAATGTGGCCCTGCACATCTCCTTAATCACTCTCACACCTGACACTCCCCCCGTCGTCATAGCAACATGATCCAAGTGATCTTTCTGCATCCTCTTGAGCGTTGCTCCCTTTTCTCCGAGCCAAAGTGAGATCTAATCAACATTGTGTGTGAACAACTATTTATGCTGTTTGGCAAATCCCCATAGGCATTGCATGAATGTTTTGTTTAAATTCTTAAAGAGAGGACTGAAAAAAAGAGAAAATATTTGAAAGTATCCTTCATTATCAAATATGCTCCAGCCCAGCGTTTCTAAGAAAAAATATGCTATTTTTGGTCTAGTTTATTAAGCACTTCTTAGTATTTTTCTTTGTTTTGCATCAGCCCCTTAAAGCTGCCCTTAAGCACAAAATTGTAGCCAATAAAAATGCATATTCAAAAACAAGGGTCGTTATTGGTAATTATTTCTTGAGCTCTCTCTTCCTTTCACACCGAACAGAGTCGCTGGAGCCAACTGCAACAATTAGCATTTGAAAATGCTCTATGGCCATGGCTGTTGACTGAGCATGCATAATGAATAGTGTTTGAAAGAAAAACATCTCAGAGAGCCCAGCGGAGACGTCTCTAGCACCCTGGTCTGATGATATGCACTGATTCTGCTGTACTACTTCACATTTGAATCACAGAATAACATTTCACTGCAAGCTGTCAGCCCTGTTAGCCCTGTCCCATGAAAGTATATCACAGAGAGAAAAATAAACCAATATATTGTTAGTGCAGTCGGCCAATAAAGCTTTCATCTCTTCAGATTTATAGTTTCGTTTGGGTGGCACAGAAATCATAAACCATCTGATGTTTGGGATGAACTCAGGATCGACAGGATTTAGAGGCTGCTAATGGGACAACAGAGGCCGTAACTGTCACCTTCACTGATCTAGGATATATTAATGATGCGAGTCGCTATATGTTTGATTCAGTTTTGAAATGTAACTTCTATTGCCACAGTGGTCTGGTTGGATACCGAAATGATCAGACATCTGTGTATATCCTTTAGGACTGCTCGTATGATGATTGCATTATTTGACTCCAGTCTTGCAGCCAAGTGCATTATCAATAACAAGCTCACAAGATGGAAACTGGCCAAAAACCATCAGATTTCTATTCAGTCACTTCTCTCTGGGAATGATAAAACCCTCCTTTTCATATGCCTTTGTGTTTCCAATGCTCTCGTCCTCATTTTTGCAGTTCAGAGGCTGTCTGACACAGTACTCAAAGACATTGATTTTATCTTTTCTTTTGTAGTCATTCAGGGTCATTTCCTAAATGAGGATTACAGCAGCAGTGTTTGAAGTCACGGGCAGTGAGCTCTCAGTCTTGCTCATTGAGCTTTTGAACTACTCAGGATTTCTAAAGGTCCTGCACTGCAAAAAAAAAATTAAAAAATCAAAAAAAAATTCTGAACATACTTAAAACAACATAAATTTACTTGACACGCAAAATGCCTTAATAATAGTATTCAATAATTCAAGAATATCTTACTGAATAAAATATCAGAGCTTGGTTCGTTATATATATAACATTGCAAATTATGTTTTCTTGTTTCATATCCATAAACCTAATAATAATGAATGAGGTTTACGCATAAAACAATTTGCTAAAAACAAGTCTTAGTTATGCTTTAAATCTCTCGAGTTTAGTAAATGTATCTTGTTTCAATAAGCTTAAATTTAATCAAATTAAATGAGTTTAGGGTTTAAACAAGGAAAGAACAAAAATGCCAATGGAGTTAAAAAAAACTAAATTCAAGAAATGGGAAATTGTTCTCTGAAATCTTGCAGAATTTTGCAGTGTTGTCTCTGTGGTCAATGCAGAAGATAGCTGATAGTAATTTTCCGTAGCTTGTTTAGTTTATTAGATGAAGGTGACATGGTATAAATGAGCTAAATGTGAAAAGACCCAACAGGTAATTAATTTTCAGTCTTTTTTTTTGGATCTCATTCTCTTGCTCAACTCCTTTATCTCTCTATATCTCACACAAGCTGTGTTTTTCTCAGCCTCTCTCTCTCTCTCTCTCTCTGGTGACTGATATTGATTTTCAGTGTTGCTACAAGACCAGAACCGCCTGCAGCAATTAGCACTCTGAACTCCAAAGATACTTTAAATGTAATGTGAAATAAAGAGCGACCGCTAAAACCTCATACCAACAACAAATCAAAATAAATTGGTAAAACGGTTATACAGTGCTCTTCATATCATTGTACTAAAAGTGAATATTAGAAAATGGCTTTTCATTAGTGCTAATATTAATAATCTAGACAATAATCTGATGGTCCATGAATGCTGAATGTGCAGCATACAAAATTTTATTTTATTTTAAATTCTTAGCTGTCAGAATGTGATTGTAATTTGTGTTCTAATCTGTCAGAATGTAGTTTCTTCTGCTCTGAAATAGAACATATTGAACTTGTTGTGGCAAAAACTTCTGTTAAACATCATCACTGCGTAAGAGACACTCAGAGTCAAATTAATAAAAAGAGAAATATTTATTCTTGCAAGAAGGCCCAGTCGCCATCACAGCCGTTACATTCTGTGAAGTGAGTGACGCGCACCAGGAAGACATGAGACAGCTTTTATACTCTTTTCAAGGTTCCTTCTCACTCGCTGTACTTTTCCACCCAGATAAGGCCCCCACTTCTGTTCAGTTTCTACTTAATAACACAAACTGGTACTGGAATAAACCAGCCAAATCTGACCATTCCTAAGGTCAAGATGTCCTGTCCCATATATTCCTGAAACGTCACGCACAAGCACGTACACACATATACTTTTACACATTGAATAGATTAGGAATAAATGACTATTAAAATTTCTACAACAATTCCACACTTTTTATCATTCAGATTACCCATAATCACAATAATAAACAAAAAGACAAATTTTAAGTCATATCATCACACTACTCTTCATCTCTGTTTTCACATAACTGATCACTCTTCTTAAACATTTGTGAAAATAACATTTTGAAAAGAAAAAGCTTAGGCTGTTTTTGTAAGGATAGTCCCTTAAGTATTAGCAAGCAGATAAAGAATTCAACTAAAGCCGGGCTAGATAAACAATCACTGTTGTTGTACCCCAAGCATAGCTTGACCCTCAGTCACCTTAGTTAAATAAGAAATAGTGTACAGACTAGTTAGAAAAACAACAAATCATCAATCCACAGTGGTTACATCAAAATATAAAGTATAAGAAAAGTATAATAAAACCCTTCATTTCAAAACCCTCTCCTTGTACCTTATCACATAGCGGATAAGCACAGCTTTTAACCATCTGTTCATAACAAAAACATTCATAGGAAGAAGAAAAAGAAAAGAAAAACAAACACCAAATGTCTAACCCATGTCACTGTAGCTTCCACTACTAGAATCATCATCATCATTTCTTGTCATTGTCATCATCATTTGGATAAAACTGTCATTTTACCAATTTAACTGAGCTGGAAACACACAATATTGACAATCCTACCCCCGAAACCCCAAAGAGTAATCAAACAATCCATTCATTTTCCTAAAATACTTTCTAATTAATCAGTGACCAATCAAATCTCGTTGGCGTTGTTTAAGGTGAGATGTTTGGACGGTGGTGTTGCAATCTCCATCCTTGCAACCTTGTTTGTGGAGTGGACCATAGCCTCTGTCACCTGTGAATGGAGATCTTAAGTGTTTTGTTAGTGCTGCTGGTCGTCCTTCTGGTGTGACCTGTGGAATTTTCACATGTCAACAACACAATATTTATACATTTTGGACCAGAATCATTCTGTTAGCTGCAATCCAATCTTGACATTCTGTGAAAGGAAAATTTTAAGTTATGCTCTGCTCCATTCTCTGTAAAGAAAACAAAATGTCGAGGTTATTTTCAGATAGTAAAACTACACGTAGTTTCTTTTGTCTACTGTTCTGCCGTGACCTTCGCTGCCACATCTGCCCCGGCGTTTCCTGTTGAAACAGTCCTGCAAATACATTTACAGAAAGCAAATTTTGTTTGGGACGGCCTTTTACCCAATTAGACCCAGTGTCCTCCCCACATATATTGTCCCTTAGTAAACCATATTTGGCAATTGTTATACCATCTCCCTCTTGATGCACGACACAACTCGAGCATCAATTTAACATAACATTTAACATAGTGTTTTGATAAAGTTTGCATCAACGCTAACCCAAAAGTTGTCCTTCAGACAAATTTCCTCCAGACATCTTTTGCTGTCTCTGAAACAAAAATATTACATTCTTCACTTAAAGCCACATTATCATCTGCTCAACGAAGTATTTGAAGGGCAAAGGCCCTGAGCCTCACAGCGTATCCTGCTTTTCGGGCTTGTTGTTTGGTCTCTTAAATCAGTCATCTAAAAACATTTTCAAAGTCATCAATTGTTTCTATCAAGTCAGGTCGTGGTGTACAGACTTGGTCAATGTCAGTCAAATAACATTCTCATCCTTCTGCCCACAATAATCATACATTTTTAGGGGCTCTCTTCATATTTGATATTGACTCAGCCAATGTGTCACTTTGTTGTTGCCATCAAATCTATAACATTTTCATTTATCTCAGCCCATGCCAGATGGTGATCTACAACTCCACAATTCCAATTTACATAAATACTTAAACTGATCCAGAACGTAATTCAAATCAACAAAAAGTAATTAATACCAGACAGAGCTTGATGACCAATCAACTTAAAGCTCGTCCTATGTTCTGTATCATCTTTCATCTGATCCACTCACAATTATCGCCTTCTTTAAAATTTGTCATTTGCCTCAACCCATCTGTAATGATGAAACAATATACTCACTATTCAGGTGGAATATTAGTACCCTCAACTAATACATACAAGACCTAAAGTGCTGTCACCATCACACACACTCATACTAGACACACATATGTTAAATGCTCATTTTCAATGTTCGCTTTTTTTCAATATTAACTCTTTCTTTTATATATTATTGCTAAAAAGATTTAACTTTTAAATAAGATTTTAAACTTCACATTTTCTGCAGCTTTTACCTAATTTTACATGGTCTCTTAACCAGTTCCAAAGCATTTCTGTTCATTATTCATTAGATTTTCAGCCTGCTGGGTTGCTTTGTTTAATTTTTCCTTATCATTATTTTGCTTCAGCTTGCTCTAGCAGGCCGACAACAGAAAGACAGACACAGTTTACCATCCCTTCCTCCACTCAAACAGTCTCTCTCTCTTATTAACAAATAATAATTACATTAAATTAATCACTATCCTTTTACCATTAAATTTTGTTATCTAGACTTTTCTCAAATCAAAAGCTGTCTTCATCTTTAGCCCTCCACCATGTCAAATGACCTTCAGGAGTTAAAACTATGTTATAAACACATTAGTTCAAAATCAACACTTCTATAAATTTTCTTATTCTTGCCCATGAGGCAGCCAATACATAAAAAGTTTTGTTCCTGTCTCCCATCACAAATAATGGCAATCCCCTCATGTTTCAGGTGGCTCTTGAACTCCCCCATAGCTCTTTATCTATAATTTTCTCTTCAGGGTGTTGTCCCCCTGGCTTAATTGCAGACACTTGTCACAATGAAAAACAAGCGTACGATTATGCGGTTTCTTCTGGCAAGTGGTATAGAGGAACTCACATTCTCTTGGGTCAGACTGCCGCAACTCGTCACAGCGCATCTCACCTCTCAATGCTCTGCTGACCCCAGTGGCCTCCAGTAGTCAGCGCTCAACTCTCATACCTTTCTTGCATGTACCACACCCCCGTCCTGAGGTGCCCAATGTCCGTGACCCCCTGCGTAAGGCTGTCCCCTGGCCAGGAAGATCATCCTGTCATTGAGTAGCCACGTACACACTGGTACCGCTCACAAACTGGTGACCGCTCTCTCCCATCACACAATCAGTTTCCTTTAACAGAACTCAGCTGCTTTCTGGAGCTTAGGAAAGGCACGTTCAAGAGTCACCAGAGCCATTCTGATTGCCTAATAGTGTTCACAGGGAGACAGGTTAATAACAGCAGTATTTAATCACTTAAATCCATTAACCATCTTAAAATCATCAACCTAGCTACTTAGATTACCCTCAGTGAATTTAGTTCACAACCATACATTCAGTGTACTGTTACTGTACATGTGTAACCGTAGCCATCGGGCCTGTTTCAATGGTGGAGACTTAAGATAAGACAAAGAAGTTACTGGTCCTAAAATAAAATAATCAAAAATGTTATTTCTATCATTTAAGATCTGTATTATTATTTTAAAGACTTCTTTAAATTCGTTCAGTTTTACATTTAAAACATTCACAAATACAAATTGCCCTCTTAATGGCAATGATTTCTTTTACATCTCTGTGTCTGATTTTTTCAACTGAGACACTGTGCTTTTACTATAAATAGCTTATTATTACTTATGACACAGGGTCAGATAACAGCCTGTTAGCTGAAATTGACTGAGAGAGACTCTGAGGCACTCAGGATTGGTACACTGTTCTCTCATAAACTTCTAACTTCAACAAAATCATTAAACTTTTATCTATAATCTTTTAACTATCCCAGCTTAAGGCATCTTTGCCAGAAATGACATTTGTTTCCAAATAAACATAATTTTATAGTTGTCTTTATTTAGACATTACAGATTTCCACTCAAATGTGTCTGTCGTACTGGCCGTTTACAGCCACAGCAGACATCAGATTCAGATAAGCAACCTGTTTCATTACAGCCAATAACAAACTTATCTTTTGAAAGCAAAACATCAGCTTCTAGTTCTTTCATGGTCAACAGTTTTCAAGCTGTTTGTTTAATCAGATGCCTTTCTACACATTTTACATTTATCAACTGTTAATTCAGTAACCAACTGCTTCTGCTTATTTGATCTTAAATAATTATTCTAGTTCTCAATAACATTTCACATTTCATCTCAATTTTAATTGTCAAGTTCTCAATTACCATAGCTTAATATGTCTTCAAAGTTTTTTTCTAGGAGTTTATCAATCTCCAATCAGGATTCACACTAAATTTGACAAGGCTACTCTGCATCTTTCACAGTTATTATAAATCATCCGTAAGATTTGTCTCTCTATATTACCTGAATCCTTTTTCAAAATGTTGCATTAAAACACAATCATACTTTTAGTTACCTTTCTGCAACTCCCATTTGTTGGAGTCATTAATTTTACATCAAACTGTATTCATCAATTCACGTAAAAAAAAAAAAAAAAATACAATTATAGATATTTTCAAAGGATTCACTTTAAGACTTCAATCTTTTGACCTTGTTTTTATCTCTTATTCTTTCTCTGACGAAAATGTTAATATCGTCTTCACTTAAACACTGATCTACTTTCAAAACCCACATTATTACCAGAAATGTGTCAATATCACATTTTCAACCACTCTCTCAGTGGGCATTTACATGTTAAATGGTCCTGCTGACCACAATTAATAGTAAAACTCCGTCTGCTCTAACTTACTGCACACCCTTGAAGCAGTGTGTTCCATTTAGGAATGCAAACAGAGCCACTGATAAGCAGTGCTCCATATTCTTTTACAGTCCACCAGTGGCAGATACAACAATAGACGAATCATAATCTTCATCATTATTATTGGCACAACATTAATTATTGATTTTTTCGGAATCTTTGGACATAGCTGTCTTTACATTTTACTAATTTGCTATTATCATCAACACTGATTACAGAACAAGTGCATATCTAACATCCAAAAGCCGGGCTGAATAAGAAGGCTGCTCCTGTACTCTCGACCTTGATCGAACCCTCAGTCACTCCTCAGATATTAAATACAGACATTGTCTGCAATCATAAACACCAGGATATGCTACCCCATTATAGACCCCTTAGGTTCAAAAACAATGTTTGTCAAACTAAAACTAAACCTAATTTCAATCTTTATTTTACCATAAAAAATATTGAATTGTTCCCCATACTGCTTAAAACATTCATGTCATGTTAATTCCTGTCAATCATACAATGCCTTATTTTATTCTAAAACTGTATTCTCATACCAATTAAACAGTTAATTTGACTTCCATAAATTCTGTCTGACATTTTATTTTCATCACATATAGTTTTTTCCTACTATATTTCATCTCAATCTTCCCCTACATGCCATTTTCATTCTGTATCCTCTCCTTTCTTTTCTCAAACATGCCAGTTCCTTCATTATCTAACCAGTACATGATTGTTTGCACAATCCCCACATAAACATATCTACACACACCAACCTTCTTGTTTTCCCTTCACTTCCCTCTTCCATCAAATTTCTCACTTACAGTTCTCTCTTTTTCTATCACTCTATCACTCTATTTCACACAGACAGCCTTATTGCTGCTTGCTACTTCAATCCTTATCGTATAACTTTAAGTTCTATAGACATCTAATGTCATGCATCCATTTACTGGATGAAGAAGTAAAAACATTATTTCTCCTGGCAGTTCGACATTTTATCTTCAAGCCAACATTTCATTATCTGTTCACATTTTTACACACATGTTGAACGCAGACACTTTTATTTCTCACTGCCCTGTTCAACTGTTCCCCGCACCACCTTTAATCTTGTGGCGCTCAATATCATACATTTCTGCCCTTAATTTTATCTCATTTGACAGAAAACCGGTGTACCAAATTTCGCAAGCTTGCTTTTGAGACATCCCCATACTGCTGCTTCTCTGTTCTCTGTGGATTTCTCTTCAACGCGCGTTTTCTTTAGTCTGTTAGGCGTCCCCAACAAACCCGATTCTTTTCTTTTAACCCAAATCGGTCGGGTTGCACTATTAGTGCCCTCCTAACTATGGTTAACCAAAAAATCTGTTACGATTGTTCTGGTTCCCCCTAATTAGCCTCAGCACCTAAAAACAAATTGCTCCGTGGTGGAACAACTCATTTTCAGGTTACCTATCTGTTTGAAATCTCTTGATCTGTCACAGTTCTCAATTAATCCCAGATTATTTATCTGCTTGAAATTTCTTGATCTGTCACAGACCTCAATTAATCTCAGATTATTTTCCCTCGTATCTGTTTGAAATTTCTTGATCTATATATAGATCTCAATTAATCTCAGATTACGTACCACAGAAACAGCCCTCAGCCAGTATGGTTCAGTTTCACTCTTTGAAAAATATTTTAGCCCAAAAGAAAAATATTTTAGCCGTCTCTTACCAGAGATGTCTTGAGTTGCCACGGGTTCGTTTTCATCTGATTCCAGTGGAGCTTCTCCTGGCCCTGATAGCGGTCGGCCCCTCTCTCTGAAACTTACGAGGTAGAGCTGGAACTGCTCAGTCCAGGTGGCCAAACACCGTCCGCTCTCAGGTCCAGGAGGTACTGCCAAGGAATCCCACTCTGACACCAAATGTTGTGGCAAAAACTTCTGTTAAACATCATCACTGCGTAAGAGACACTCAGAGTCAAATTAATAAAAAGAGAAATATTTATTCTTGCAAGAAGGCCCAGTCGCCATCACAGCCGTTACATTCTGTGAAGTGAGTGACGCGCACCAGGAAGACATGAGACAGCTTTTATACTCTTTTCAAGGTTCCTTCTCACTCGCTGTACTTTTCCACCCAGATAAGGCCCCCACTTCTGTTCAGTTTCTACTTAATAACACAAACTGGTACTGGAATAAACCAGCCAAATCTGACCATTCCTAAGGTCAAGATGTCCTGTCCCATATATTCCTGAAACGTCACGCACAAGCACGTACACACATATACTTTTACACATTGAATAGATTAGGAATAAATGACTATTAAAATTTCTACAACAAACTTTAAGGCATCTCTCTCTACGCAGCAGTTATTTTAGTCCACCATAAGAGATCAGCTGCTTTTCTCTATGCTGGGCTTGTGCTTGCTATTGATTCCTTTAAATCAATACATGCCGCACAATCATATAAATAATAGTATTTGAGGCGCAGGGGGTGATAACTCATTTTCAGCCTTCATTTAAATGGCAGAAACCACTGACTGTCATGGCTAAGATTTAGTCTAGCTTAGATGAAACGGCAGAATACAAATTCATTCATTTAATTGCAGAGCGTAAAAAAAGAGTATTAAGTTATTCCTGTACATCTATTATGTAGGGGATGTTGGAAAGTGTTGTAACATTTTGTTTTTTTTTATCTCTCTTTTTTGTAGTTTGTTGTTTTTGCTGTAACTATGTGACTCAGGCTTTAATAGAATACCCTTATATTTCTCTGCTACATATTAAAGTAGTTTAAATAAACAACATCTTAATAAACTCAAAAACATGTAAATTACTTTTAAAAAGACAGTACTGTACTACTAAGGTCGAATCACATTGGAAATATATATATAAAAACATATAACATATAAAATGGTATTCTCAAAAGTACATTTGGGTACCATGTAAATACCATGGTATTTGTACTACCATTTATAATTTATAATTTTCTTCAGCAAGGATGTGTTAAATTTATCAAATGTGATTGTAAAGTTTTTCTTATTTTTTCTCCTTCTACAAAAATTAAATATCTTACCGACCCCAATCTTTTGGAATGATGGGAGAGAGATGTGTATGGAATTCACAAATCATACATGGATGAGGTCATGAGTTAGTTTTTGTTTTACCTGTACTTTTGATCACACTATTTTATGTCATCGTAATGAATTAGCTGCAAGAAACATGAAATTTAATGCTATATTAGCATGCTACTGATATGTGACTATTTGTCAAATAGTTGGTTAATGCTATTCAGTTTTACATGTTTAAAACAGTCGTACTAAAAGTAAACTATTTATCTATTTAAATCATCTGTACATGTCTATTACTTGTACAATAAATAATACTTATTTGCTTACATGTCTATTAAAACACATGCAAGAGCGGAGTCTCTGTTTAGTTCAAGTTTGTCTGGAAGCTCTCTCTATCTTGAAAACGCCCCACCAATATTGATCCTTGTTTGATATCTCAGTTTATCCCAAAGCCTGCTTGCCTCATTTGATCTACATTTCCATTTTTTGTGGAATTTCTGTACTTGTCAATGAATAATCGTGATCCATGATGACTGAAAGACACAACAACGGCATGCTAGATGCTGTATAACCACCATTTCCATATTTGTCCACGTTTGTTACCATGGATAAAATTGGATTTCTGTGGATTTAAAAATCCTTGGGAACTTTTGGAATAATGTAAGTACCCAACTGCATGAAATATATCACACTGTGAAAGTGGTTTTCGGATATTTAATTATAAAAATCTTACATATTGTGCATTTAAAAAAAAAATGTTTTCAAACAGGTTTCCCAAACACTCCCAATATCCTCCCATTGATCGGATTGAACAGATAGCCCCCACACAAAACTCATGCCATTGTTTGAGCCAGTGTTGTTATGCCAGGCTGGACGGGAAACTAAAACAAACATACCCTGCTTCTGAAAATGCCTAGTTCCCTACTATATAGTAGGCGAAAAAATATGTGAAATGAGTTGTTTGTCATAATTCACAGTATTCATAAAACGTCTAGGTTACTAATGTTACCCCCATTCCCTGAAGGATGGCACAGAGACGTTCCGTCAGAACTGAACTGACAAATTGGGGATCTCGCCTGAGCCCAATCACATTCGAGTGGTAACAAGCAAGCCAATGGACATTGGCGAGCGATATTTGCATCGTGAACCACTCCCATTGACATGGGTATACAAGGAAGCATGCAGGACTCACTCATTTAAGTTTTGTGCTGAGGAGCCGAGATGGTGTCCCCGTCATTCAGCGGTGGCACTGGGATTGTGGCACATATGGACTGGCCATTAGGGAGGTATCTGTGGTAGAACCTGCCTTGCTAGGGTGGAATCAATAGCTGAGACAATACCATACAGAGACAGCAGAGCAGATTCTGCTCATGGAAAGACACAGGCTTGCCGACAGGGAAGCCGCACCATGGAAGAATACACATATGGGATCACCCAAAGGGAAATCACAACATATGGGCACCTAATCTAGCACTTGGGCTGACCAACTGGGCATACACACAAGCGCTAACCCTGGCGTCCGACGTCTGACTGCCGGAGTCTACTGGAGGAACTCCATCCAGGATTCACCAGGAGGGGAACTCACCTGGGAAGCAAGATAGGCACTTGTATCTCAAGTAGAGATACGTCCCAAAGGGGCATGCCTTGCCTAGGGACAGGTACGCCAAGGCGAAGGCATCCACGATCCACTGGGCCAACCTCTGCTTAGAGACAGCCTTTCACCACTCCTGACCTCCATAGCAGACAAAGAGCTGTTCTGAGGTTCTGAAGCTCTGCATGCAGTCCACGTACAAGTGCAAAGCCTGAATTGGGCACATCAGTGCAAGGGCTGGGTCTACCTCCTCCGGGGGCAGTGCTTGCAAGTTCACCACCTGGTCTCTAAAGTAAGGGGTGGGAAATTTCGGGCATTTAACCGTAATCCTTAGGATTACGGGAAAATTGGCCGGCCTGAATTCCAGAATTCCATTTGTTGACCGAAAATGCGAGTCAGTAAAGTCAGATCAAGTGTCCCCAACTAAGCAAGCCAGAGACGACAGTGGCAAAGGAAACCAAAACTCTATAAGTGACAGAATGGTGCCAGGTCCCTATGAAAGCAGGTCCTTCCTCAGGGGAATCTGCCAGGCAGGGGCTGTCGTGAGGAGCATCAGTTTCTACCAGAAAGGCATGTGAAAGTTTGCATGGTATTTATTCCGTAAAGTATTAACAGATGGTAGTGAGCTGCAATGATTGTTTAGTTTTATAGAAAAGTTATTTTGCTTAGGCCCCATCCTTAGTCCAAATCCTTGGAGATGCAGATTCAGCTGTTCCTGCCTGAAGACGAAGGCAGGGGCGGAGCCCACCCCCAATGGATGGACCGGGGTCAACCTGGTGCAAGTGGGGAGGATGGAGGGGACCGTCAGCATCATTGATTGACCAGACCTATTAGTATGAATGAATCTGTGCAGGCAGGCTCACTGGGGGAAAAACATACTGCGTAGGCCCCCCGACCAGCTGTGTGCCAGCGCATCCATGCTGAGGGTCCCCTCGGTCAGGGAGTAAAACAACTGGCAGTGGGACGTGTCTGGACTCGGAGAGGGAAATGGGTCTACCTGTGCGGCTCCAAAGTGTCTCTACACGGTTGAACTCGCCTGGAATATAAATGGTGCAAAGCGACCTCAGATGCTTTTGACTCCAGAGGAGGAGATGGCGGGTGAGTTGCGACATGCGACGGGATCGTAGACCACCCTGTTGGTTGATGTGTTCGATGTGTTGTCCATCTGGGCCAGCACATGCTTTTTCTGCAGCAATGGTCTGAATCGGCGCAGGGCGGGCAGTATTAGCAACTCGAGGCAATTGATATGTCACTGCAGTTAAGGTCCTGTCCAAGAGCCTGAGGTTTCAAACGACACACCAGCGTGGTGGACATGCCTGGACACTCGTTCTATGGGAACACCTGCCCCTAGAAAAAGCGATGTGTGACCATAGGCAGAAAGCTTTGCGACAGGCCGGTGTGATGCCTCTTCTCGGGACTCGGCCATGTAACCACTGCTGAAGCGGTCTCATATGAAGCAACCCGAGTGGCGTGACTGCGCCTACGGATGCCATATGCCCCAGGAACCTCTGAAACATTTTAAGTCGAACCGCTGTCCTGCCCTTGAACAAATTCAAGCAGCACTGACTGAGCACACTCGCTTTTCCCAGTTGCCTGAGCACCAGGTCATGACGAGAACATGAACCACCTACGAACGCCATCTCAGCATGCTAATGCTGATTTCCTGGTTTCCTTGTACCAAACTAGTGATGTTTACTGAGCAGAATCCGTTTAGAAATGCTCGGCTCCGAAGTGAAAGCTTAAATGAGTGAGTCCCGCACGCTTCCTTGTATACCCATGTCACGGGAAGTGGTTCGCAATGCAAATCTCATTTGCCAATATCCATTAGCTTGTTTTGTTACCACTTGTAGGTGGTTTGGCTCTCAGGCGAGATCTCCAATTCATCAGATCAGTTCTGATGTAACATCGAACGTGACGCGCAGTACACACTCTATTATCTCATGAGACCAAGGTAGAGGAGTTGTGAATGGCAGTGAAGCAACACAACTGACGCTGTACAGTATGTCACATGAAAAAGCCAACATGGTGGATATACATCCAGATTTTATTCATATTACATATTTATATAAAACATACTTTTATCATACAGATATGAAATTTGTTATTTTATCAAATGTACCCGTGAGCATGTGAACAGCCTTCTGAAACCTAAAATAGCAAATGGGACACACAGCAGTTTTGTTGACTTTATGGACACTCGCACACAACAACTGTTGTAAGCTCGCAGGACCAAGTTTGGAATGAAGTGTGCCATTTGGGACAGGACCTCAGAATCAGCATGGGATTTTGGACACACCTACACTACCGTTCAAAAGTTTGGGGTCGGTAAGATTTTTAATGTTTTTAAAAGAAGTCTCTTCTGCTCACCAAGGCTGCATTTATTTGATTAAAAATACAAAACAAACCCAGTAATATTGTGAAATATTATATCAATGTAAAACAGCTGTTTTCTGTGTGAATATATAGTAAAGTGTAATTTATTCCTGTGATCAAAGCTGAATTTTCAGCATCATTACTCCATTCTTCAGTGTCACATGATCCTTCAGAAATCACTATAATATGAAGATCTGATGCTCAAGAAACATTTATGATTATTATCACAGCTGAAAACAGTTGTGCCGCTTCATATTTTTGTGCAAACCATGATTCATTTTTTTCAGGATTTTTTTTAAGTTCAAGAGAAAAGCATTTAATTAAAAATATATATATATTTTGCATTATTATAAATGTCTTTACTGTCACTTTTGATCAATTTAATGCGTCCTTTCTGAAGAAAAGTATTACTTTCTTTAAAAAAAAAAAAAATCGTATTGACCCCAAACTTTTGAACGGTAGTGTATGTTTTGATAGGGCTTGTCCTTATTTAACATTGGTTCTATCAGTTTTGGAATCATAACTACAATATCTACAGAATGTTTCTGGAATATATTTGGGTTAAAAAAAAGTGTTAGTAACTCAAAATGATCAAGAACAAAACTGAGGGTTTGGGAAATAGCCATAAGCTCTTGCACTTGAATAACTTAATATGTATGCTTAGTCAAACCATACATATTTATGTTGCCACTTAAATCATTTTTTAAAGGTTTTAGCTCTCTTAAGACTCAAAGTTTTAGCTCTTTTTTATTTATATTAATACAGTGTAATGTTAAATTATGGTTATTTGACAACTAACCTCCATCATAAATAAATATGTACATAAATAAATAAATAAACCTTGATTAGTTAAGTTCAATCGATGTGCAGAACACATTAGGTGAACTTGATGACAAGTTTGGAAAGGCATCACTGAAATAATTATTAATTAATTAATCTTACCTTTTATAGGCAACACAATGAGAAACAAATATGGTAAGAGGTTTGTGGCTTGATGAATAATTATTGTAATAAACTTTGTTGCAATTTCATATTGCAATTGCAATTGCAATTTCATCTTATGTGTGTCATAATACATTTATGGAGGACACTTTCCATCTGCTGGTCAACATAGTGAACTGCACCTGAGGACATAGACATGTATTGTCCAGACTAAAATATGTGTCAAAAATATTTTTAAATTATTAATAAGGATAAATTATTTATAAGGAGAGCTGGGGGGAGAATGTTTTCTCTGTGACTGGCACCGTAAATTGTGCACTGAACATTTTGCAGTGGGCCCTAAATGTGACTTGTGCATGGAGAGAAAATATTTACTATATGCTTAATAAGACTTCAGACTGCTATGTTGTTACTAAATAAACAAAAGGACAGCAAAAGGATAAAATGATAGCAAGGGCAGAATAAAAGAAGCTCAAGCACTGACAAGGTAAGACATTTGTCAAAAGTCAAACCATTAGTCATGGTATTGAAATCAACATACAAACCACTGAGAAATAAGGTTTGCTTTACAACCTCTCCCGCAGCTCAAGTGTATTCTGTAATTGAGCTTGGTGTAGATGAGTAACCCACTCTGCTCTCTAGTGGACAAATAATGACAACACAGCATTACACCATCAGTGGTTGATTTGACAGCATGCCTGTCTGTGCTTAGGATACCCTTTAGCTGCTTATTGGCACTTACTTTAAGACTTGTTAGCACTTTACGGATTACTGTAAGCTTTTGACTCTTCAAGAGCACCAATGAAATGCTTTCTCAAATCTGATTATACCCACACAGCCCCAACTCTTTTAGTTGGTTCATTTTCGGAAAGGTCATTATTATGTTTAAGAATTAGAAGCACCTGCTGTGTTGGCATCACATCAGGGGTTTTTATTCTATTCACTGAACATAATGCTGTTGTCACCTGAAATGCCCTCAAAACATGCCATGCTTTAATAATGCTTAAAGGTACAATATGTATGAATTTGTAAATTAAAATATCCAAAAACCACTAGGCCAATGTTATATATTTAGTTTAGTTGATTACTTACAATATCCCAAATGTTTCCAACTATTTGTAAATCATGAGAAAATTGTGATTTTAACCAAGGAAACGGGGCGTGTGAGCAGGGGTGAGGAGTCGCCAGTCAATGGTGTCATATCCGCGTTACCCCCTGTTTTTGCTCATGCTGCAATAGTAACTATGGCGACAGAAGTTGACAACTGGGTTATCCCCGTTATGCCTAGCAGGACGCTCACGCTGTTGTTGTTTTGTTTAAACATTATGGACCATGGCAAGCAGACTTTGAGACAAAAAGAGGACTAAAACGCAGATCAACATCTTTCGAGATGCCGAGAGCTCCACGTCCGCGAATAACTTCGGCTTGACAGAGACACAAGTGTTGCATGTAGACAGGTGAGCAAATGTACATACAATTAATCAATGTTATTTAGTTCAACATGATGAAATGTCAGAATATGATCTGTATGTTATTCTAATGTTGATCTAGCTTACTTAGTCTCATATAGCCAACAAACAATCTAACTAACAACACAACACACTCAAATGCTGTTTAGTGTGATAGTGTAACTGTTAGAGCAAGTGAAATAGCGCTGCGTTACCTCAAGTTTCATTCGTCTAATAAACTGACCTGTGTGAGTATTAAAGGGTACCTATTATGGCATTTAAAATATTCCTAATATTGTTCTGGGAGTCCCCAACAACAGTTTTACAAGCATGCAATGACAAAAAACACTTTTGTTGTCTTATAATATGCATTTATTTTTACCTGATTTGCTCACCGACTCCCATATGAATCGTTTAGCGAGTCATTTTTCCAAACCCCGCCTTTGCGTGACGCTAATCTGTGGTGATATGTTAGACACCCAGCCGACGGGGTGTCATTGGTTGTTGCGCTAGATCTTACCCAGATACAACAGTGCTATTTTCTGATTGGCTAACAACACCAGACGAACAACACCAGAGGAGACCAGGGTTGCCAGGTCTGCACAACAAAACCAGCCCAATTGCTCATCAAACTAACCCAATCACGGCCAAAAATATTCAAATAGCGTTCCCGGGTGTTTCCTCAATAACAATCATGTTCCAGTGGATAAAAGAATCGCGTCAACCAGCGTGCACTACACAAACAACCCGCGGAAACAGTGCAGGCATACGGACCTGGCAACACTGGAGGATACGCGCTTGAATCCTGCCGGTTCCACAGTGAGTGAGTTTTGGGCACTGCGGCATATTAAATATATTACAAATAGTTTTTCAGCGTGAGAAATACAATGTGTGGCCGGAGAGCGTGACAAAAGACCGAAATGAGTGACTGTCATGCTCAATGCGTGATGCGTGACACTCGAGAGCCCTGTGACAACTCCATTAACAACGACAAACACTTCACATATTTCAATACAATTGACATTGAAGACCTAAGTTAGCTGCTAGAAGCTGCGCTGTGCCTGTGCGTACACAACACACAAAATAATTATAGAACATGATACAAACATAAAAGCAACAGCCTACTTACAGATTGTGATTCGGAGAAGGAAGCTGATCCAAATAAACTCGGTACTGAACCTCCCTCCTTCAGTATCAGCCGGCTCGCAAATTCATACTTTATAGCATTTAGGTTTGTGAAGCAATCATCTTCAAAATGACGCGAACACAGAACAAGTTCGGGCTATAATACTTTTGTGGTATAGTTATGAACTGTAGCCACTGCCTTCAAATGCTCCTCACTGGGCAGATGAAAAAAGTTTGCTTTTGCGTCGCACTTCAAAACACAGCAGCGTCTCGTCGACATGATGTTTTCCCTGGCGTCTCCTAATGCAATGAGTGGGCGTATCTTATTCAAATAACTTGTACAAGTGACGTACGAAAGTTAGAGAAAATGCATCGTTCGTCTATCGATTCATATCAACGACTCAGAGTCGACTCTTACTTTTGAGAGATAATAACTTTGTATACGGTGAACTTTCATATTTAAAACTTTGCAGGATGTTTTCGTTCACTTAGATCTATGTTCCACACTACATGAAAGGTAATTTTCAAAATTCCATGATAGGTACCCTTTAATTCAGCACTTGCGTGTAGTTCGGTAGAATGAAATGTCCTTATTCCTTTATATCCGTGGGACTCACGTTGCGTGTAGTGCTGGTGTAGGTCTAGCAATCGCGCCCAAATCAATGTTTAAAACATCAATGTATTCACTCATCCATAAAAGATCCATCATTTTGCTCGAAAGTTCCAGCAACACCTTCATTTTTGGAGATGTTTTCATTTTTGCACGTGTGCGTTTGGGCTGATATCAGCCACACATGTTAGAGACAATGACAATTATCAAATGACACTAAATAATTATACTATTTGCTCACGTGGTTAAGGGGGGTTTCTTTTCTCATTTCTATTAGCCAGCCTTTGCGTAATGTGTTATGCAGCAGCAAGCAGTCTATTTTATGCAATTGCTGTGAGGACATGCCGTCTAAGTTAAGAGGCTAAAGTGAAATAAGCATTTGCGTTTTCAAAGGGTTCACCTTGTTCAGCTGTATAACTCAAACACGTTCATTTATTTCCAAGGGCAATGTTTTCATTAGCTGCTAATGTGTGCGGCTGATTTAGCTGCATGCGGTGTCAGAATCACGCTTCTTTCATTCATCATATTGGCTTGTATGTCTATTTCTCGTGCCTCCTGCTTTGTTGGGGGGTTATTTAATATAAGCCTATGTTACTTGTGTAGCAGCAGCATATCTTACATGCTCACAGCAGCATGTCTGTAATGTATTGGCAGTAGCAAGCCTCTCTACTTGCTCTGCAGCAGCAGTGTAGCAGATCTTTTCCGCCAAGACCAAATACATTAACAGTGCTATAATACATTATGGTGCCAATCTCTGAGATTTATAATTTATCATGACAGAAATGCTACTGGGTGGACGGGTCCGGCTCGTCGAGGTAGCTTGATGTGCTCATTATGATGCATTCGCTGACTGACTGAAACATACTGGTGTGCCAGGAGTCAGGTAGACGTATAATATTCTCTTTTCAGATTATGTTATCTCAGTGTTCTCTGGTCACTACTGTACCTCCCTAGAACTATGGTCCAGATAACAACCACACCTACCTGGGGTGGGTTAGCCATCCGTTCAGTGCACCACAGCTGTCCCTACACCTTCAGAGAACAGATATGCCCGCTTTATGCAATCCCACGGCCCACTCTATTGACTGGTTGGCAACCTTGACTGCCTTCAAGTCTAGCGGGATATCCTCATAAAAAAATCTCTCCTTTTGAGATGGTTATATCAAGATACCCCCTAATGGATTCTTACTCGATGAACCCTCGCAGCATTTATCGAATGACCATCTAGTTTCGAAGCACTGAAAAAAACTGTTCAAAGCAGCCCCATTGAAGTCAATGGAAGGCTTCAACAGGTAAATGGACTGTGACGCTACGGGAATGTGTTATATGTAGGCCGACGTGCTATATGCCGACGTGCTATATGTAGCTGATTCTGAACGAACTCGTCTTCGAGATGAACGCATTTTTAGTCAATAAAATGTTAACATAAAAGTACATATTTGACCATTATTTTTTTGACATTATAGGGGAAGCTGAGCTTCCCTTGCAGTCTTAAAGGGGTCATATAATGGTACATGCACTTTTTCAAGTTTATTGTACTGAAATGAGTGTTGTCAGTGCCTGTACACAACCATCATATAATGATAAAAATCTATCCAGTGTTTTTGTTTTAATCTCCTTATATGTTTTTCCCAGTCTCAAATCGAGCCGTTCGACCGTGTGACGTCACACTATACACTGGAGCAGAATGGCGTCTAAGCGATTGTGGTGTTCTGTTCTTGGGTGTAATAAGGAACACAACAGTCATTTTGATGTTCCTAAATCCGAACCGCTGAAGACGCAGTGGCTGAGTTTTGTTTTAGGGAATATTCCCCACGAAGGTCAATGCTTTCATGTTTGCGCGAATCATTTCTCACCAGACAGCTTTATAAACGAGGATCTGTATAAAGCTGGTTTTGCTAAGAAGCTGCTCCTGAAAAAAGAATCGGTACCAACTATTCATGTCCCTGCTGCACCTCCAGAAGAAGTGAGTGTAAAATTGTATTAACCTTTATATTAATCTTTGCAAATCACATGCACGCTTCACAATGAATGCGGCTAAGGTTTACACTCAGGGTACATTACGGCATGTTTTCTATGTACGACGTTCGCAATATAATTCATAATCCCACGTTTATAATGAACAACGAGTTATAGTTATTGTGTTATTACAAACTGAGTACGTATACATCAGTAAACACATAGCGTTAGTACATCTCACTAAGTTACTTTAACGTTACCCTGCCAGTTACATACAAAGATAGATCAAAGTGACATTATGTTAACCAACCATTCAGAAACGTCCTGTTCGAGCCTTAATTGTCGAACTTCTTTGCGGCCATCATCTTGTTCCGGGTCCGACTCCGGTTTAAACTGATACGGTTGCACAGATGTGTCCTAAGAGAGAATCCCGCTGCCATTCTTTCTCCAAAATATACCCTCAACTGTTGTCAAGGCCCGCAGAACGGAGGGGCGGAGTGAGCAAAGCTCATTATCATTTAAAGGCACATGCACTGAAACGGCGTGCTGAAGACAGAGCTGTTTTTGACCAGGTAAAATGAGTGTTTTCTTACAATACTAATGAGAAATTTTAATTAAAGTATATTACAAACTTTTCCTTTAGACCCTAAAAAATCTAATTAACTTGTATGATAATGGCATTATATGACCCCTTTAAAGAAATCCCCACTGCACTCTATGCCAGCTAGAAGTCCTAAGGACAAGAATACAGTTTTTTCTTAAAGGTCCCCTGACATGAAATTTTCACTTTCTGAGGTTTTTTAACATTAATATTAGTTCCCCTAGCCTGTATTTGGTCCCCTCGTGTCTAGAAATTTCAGTCGGTGTAAACCGAGTTTTGGCTATCTTTCTCTGCCTGTGAGAAAATGAGATCTCAGACGAGCTGATCTTGAATCTCCCCCTATATGACGTCATATGGGGGAATGTTACCTCCCCTTCTCTGCTATGCCGCAAAGAGACTTTGACCCGCCCATGAGAAAACGAGCTGCGCGATTTTAGTTTATCATCCTCGAGAGAGAGATATCATGGCGTGTGACCAATCGAAGCACAAAAGTGGAATAGAGAGATATAATGGCTTGCAAACGAGCGAAGCATGGCAGTTGATCGGTGTTCGGATGTACAAATGAACACAAAAGTATTTTTTAGTTCCTTCATCCGAGCCTCTGAAGAAACAATGGGTTAATTTTATTTTCTCTGGAAATGCGCCGACACAACTTCCCAAAGTTTTGGATGGTCCAAACATTTCACCGACGACTGTTTCCTCAACTTGGGACAATACAGAGCTGGCCTCGATGAACGTCTGAAAATAAATCATCGAGCTACCAAGCAACAATTCAAGTTCAAGTTCAGACAGGTAATCTTTCTCTCAAAATCGTTCAATACTGTTTATGCATCTGTAAGTCAAGCCAGTGACTAAAATATCACCTTCACATCGTTTCTTTTAGTAGGATGAAAATAATCTTATTTAAATTGTGAACAAATTATATACAGAAATCGATCAAAGAACATTTTTCCACACAGCGCGAGTTTATCAGGACAACTCGTTATGAAATCAATGACGCACGTTACTGCACAATGAATCTCTTACTGTATTTACATCATCGTGTTTGAATTTGCATTAGTGAAAGCATTAGAGAGAGTGAGAAATTGCGTTGTCTCTCGATCCACAGACTGTCATCTGCTCAATGCTCATCACACATTGTATGTGATGGGAATAGATCTAAATACTTTAAAAACTTCTCACGATTCGTTAATTTCGATAGCTGTATTAGTAAAAACGTATAATAGCAGCAGTAGTAAAAGTATTCGAGATCGAGAGACTTTCACATGTAGCTATTTCATATGCACGCATGTCAGCCAATCACAGCAATGGGCAGTTACACTGAGTCTCACAGCAGACACGCCCCTTCAAACAGTGTGTTCAAATCAGAGGCTAAAATCAGGCTAGGAAAAATGCCTTTTATTTCTAAATTATGACTAATTTTGATCTAAAAAACATAATAACATTATAAGGGCAACCCAGGAAACATTATAAAATAATAAAATAACCCCATGTCAGGGGACCTTTAAAGCTTACACTTCACCTTCTCAATATATGTGTGCTCTCTAAGAATGTCAGGTGTGTCCTTTGATCTGTAGCTGGCTTCCACTGCTGCTGCTTGCTTGTGTGCTCTCTTCTCTCCTCAGGATCTTCAACTCCAGAGAGCTCTAAAGCCCCCTTTTTATAATCAGTATTGACACATTTTAGTCCTATATATATATATATATATATATATATATATATATATATATATATATATATATATATATATATATATATATATATATATATATATATATACGCACATGTTGCTACCTGCGTTAATACATTTCCTGTTAGCATCAATGGTTACATTACTTGTGTCAATAGCATTAGCAATACACAATTTAATATATTTCTATTTTTCTGGAAATTTAATTCCTAACTCTTTTCATATTTGGCATTTACACACAGCGAAATGCTCTTCACTCCGATAACTCAAAGGGACCCTTTAAGTTTTGGTGGTCAGATTCTGCGCAGAGAGCACAGAGATGATATCAAATAAATAGTTGTAACGTCAGCGGCCATGGCACCGAACGAGCAATCGTTATTACCCTGATAGGAGGGAGAGCATTTTCACATTTAGCTCCAAAGCTCTGGAATAACCTTCCTGATATTGCTCGTTGCTCAGACTCGCTCTCCCAGTTTAAAACTAGACTAAAGACGCATCTCTTTAGCCAGGCATTCATATACATTTTTTATCTTACAGTTACTGTAAATCCGGCCTCTAGTTCATAAATGCCAGAGGAGAACTGGCCCCCGACTGAGCCTGGGTTCTCCCAAGTTTTTTTTTTTTCTCCATTAGGTCATCTGATGGAGTTCTAGGACACCAGTAGGTCACTTGATGGAGTTTTTCGGTTCCTTGCCACTGTTGCCTTTGGCTTGCTCAGTTGGGGATATTCAAATTAATTAACCAATCATTAATACCATTGATCAGCCCTACCTAACATGGATGTTTTTTTCCACTAAGAAACAAACATTGTTATGTTATTTTGATTGATACTGTGAAGCTGCTTTGATACAATCTATATTGTGAAAAAGGGCTATATAAACATACTTGACTTGAATTGATAGCACAAGTACATCTCAGAGACCTCTTTTTGATGTTGGCATTTACATCTGTAAGATGTATTTTTTAGAGTGTTTGCTCATCAGCAATACATCTTTAGGATGTTTCCTGTTAGATGTCATAAGATGTCCTTATGATGTTTGAGATTTAGAATGTATGTAAAACTGCTTTTTTTCAGAAGTTTATCAGTTTTTACACAGCAGATGCTTTCCAGATTAACAGATCTTTAGCAGACATCTTACACACTTACCTGTGCTATCTGGGTATAGTTCAAAAGGGCAAACAGTCAAAGTTACAAAGCGAGTTAACTAGGGGTGTCGAAATTAATCGTCTCTACGATGCATCGCGAAGCCGACGAGGACGATTCGGTATCGGTTCAGTAATAGACCATTACCGATTATAATGTACTGACGCTTTTCTGACGTCATTTATTGCGTATGTGCTTTGTCGTGGTAGCATACAATGGTAGTGGGAGGCGAGACGCGAGTGCGATTAAAAATGCTCCAACTACTTTAAAAGCCTACATCTGGGCACATTTCGGGTTTTATGAACAACCTGGTAAGCAGGACCTGGAGAAGACACGCGCTGTGTGCGCTCATGTCACGCACAAATAGAATATGCAGGAGTTAATAATACCACTTGATAAACCACATTAGCCGTTTTGACCCCGAGCTGTTAACGCCTGCAGAGTCTGACCGCATAGTTAGAGTAAGCGGATGACCTCCAACGTCACCCGAATCCGCAGCCAAAAACAAATCATCCACCCGGCCTAATAATTTTCTCTGAAATAAGTATCCGCACCCGATGGTCAAATTACAATTATTCTGTGTTGTTACGCGTGATTAAAAATGGATGAACGTCACCTTCAATAGCGGACTCGGCGACAGTTAATGCGTGCATCTCCAGGGTAACATTAGCTATACACTGATGAATGAATGCTGCTTTTAAATGAACATTTCTTTAAAACAAAATTGATTTGACAGAATTTCATTTTCTTAATGGCATAAACAGACTTTACTCCCTTGAAACTTAAACTGGAATGTCACTGTTTCTGTCAATGCGACTTCCCGAACACGCACGTGCTCGCACACATCACTTTTTAAGTAAAATTGAAAATTGTGCATCGTAATGCATCGAGATATCAAATTGAACTGAATCAATGACATAATCATAATCGAACCGAACCGTGAGACCAGTGTAGGTTCACACTTCTAGAGTTAACTCGAGTCGAAATGCAAATCTGCAAAATCGCATTTGTCATCCATCGCCGTGACATCAAGTGGACTTTTGAAGCTGAAATGAGTGGATTAAGCTTGGAACAACGAGAGTAATATCATGGATATAACTTTGTCGGAGGATTGTAATGCATCACAGTAATTCAGGTACAAGGAGACGGCGGCTACTAAAATTAGGTAAGACAAAAATTCGCAACTGGTTTATTGACTTGTTAATAGCAATTTAGTGTAGAATATGACAACCGGGTCCGTGTCTTCCCGCTGGGTTCGGGTCCAGCTTTCAAATAATAGACCGTTAGATAATAGATAGAGTTCATATGCAGCTGTCACAGTACAGAGAGAGAGAAGCATACAAGTAAATAGTGAAAAGATAGTTTATTGAAAAGAGGCACAGAGTGGAACAGCAGATGAGACTGGTATGTTTGCAGTGGAGAATCAGAACTGGATATAGAACTTATGGTACTTTTCCACTGCATGGTACGGTACGGTTCGGTTCGGTACGGCTCACTTGTGGTGCTTTTCCACTGCATGGTACGGTACGGTTCGGTTCGGTACGGAACGCTTTGGCGCTTTTCCACTGCATGGTACGGTACGGTTCGGTTCGGTACGGCTCACTTGTGGTGCTTTTCCACTGCATGGTACGGTACGGTACGGTACGCTTTAAATGGTACCTGGACTGTTGAGGTTCCAAGCGTACCGTACCGGTACTAAAATGTGACGTGAAACACTGCAGATCACTGATTGGTCAGACAGAATCGCCACTACCAGCGTCATTGGATTTGCGACACGAGACACTAAACCCGCTAGATTTAAATAACCAGTTGACAACAGCCAACGCGGTAGCACCTGTTTTTTACTTTCTTGAAAAAAAAGAGATCAAAACTTTAAAAAAGAAATGGCTGAATCGTGGTCGAGGTGCAGACGTTCCTCTCGTTGGTTGCAGAGGAGCGGGCAAAACGGAATGAAAAGGTGTTCCAAGAAGTAGCTCAGCTCTTAGCCGCACACGGCTATCACCGGACCTACAAACAGTGTAACGATCAGTCCCACCCACTTTGAAGGGGTACTAACTGCAGTGGAAAAGCAACCCCACTAAAGCGAACCGAACCGTGCCGTACCGAGCCGAGTCGTACCACGCAGTGCAAAAGCAAAGCGAGCTGAACCGTTCCGCTCCGAGTCGAACCGTACCGAGCCGAACCGAGCCGTACCATGCAGTGGAAAAGCGCCATTAGCTGGATAATAATAATAATAATAATAATAATAATAATATGCATTTCTGTTTGCAGAAGGAAGACATGTGATTAGGGTGTGACTAGTGGTGACTGTGACAGCGGCGAGACGTTGCCCGACGCAGTAGGGTGTCAACTGGAGACACGCGCTACAGTAAACATTTTAGATGTCGACTTAAGCCAGGTGCGTAGAAGAAATTCTACCACACTCCGCTCTGACACCCTGAAGTATCTTGTTTCCCAGGTTTGAGCTGTACTTTTCCCTATGTTAGGTTTAAAGAAAAATGTATGCTTCCCTGCAGATGTTTGCTTGGGTTAGTGTTAGGAGTACATATTTAGGGCATTTACTTCCCTCTACTTCATTTGCCTCTCTCCCCAACCACTGTTGGGTCTTGAAGTAGTGATCTATACACCCCTTTAGGTGGGTTTTGTATAAGCCTCGCTAGTTTGACCCATGTAAATGTGCTAGCTACAGTGGGTCCTGGAGAAGTGCCTTTATTTAAGTCAGGGTTGAGCCACTCTCCCCCAGTGTGAAAGTACTAACTATAACGGACTGTTACTCAGGTACCCTCCTTGGGGTTAAAGCAAAGCGAACTAAAGTTCAGTAGGACATTATATCCCCACTATTTAGTGTGTTCCCCAACTACTGTTGGGTCTTTAGACACCCCTTTTTAAAAGCCTCTGCCAGACTTTAGGGGTCTTGAAGTAAGGCTAGACTCCCCTGTGGCTTGGGGTTGAGCCTCTCTAATAACATTGCGGGCTCGCTTTGGTAAGCCACTCTTTTTGAGCGGTAGATGGAGTGAAGTGTTTTACTCCCTCCCACACTGTCCTGGGTATTATGTAGGGTCCCTTGTTCCCTTAAAAAGAGTTTGGGCTGCCTCCCCCAGATTTCAGGGTTATTTAATTAAGGCTAGGCTCCGCTGTGGCAATCTTGGAGTTAAGCCTCCCCTGTTCAGTGAGGCTCCTCTTTGGAGAGGCAGCAACATCGGAGATGGTAGCCACTGGGAATGTTTAACAACACTGCAGACTCCCTTTGGCAAGTTGTCCTTTTGAGTCTTAGGGCTGAGTGGGGTGTTCCATCCCCAAACATTTTAGGTATTAAAGCAGGGTATCTTGAAGCCCTAGTTATCCTTGTTATTCTGCACTTATTCTTTGAATAAAGTAGAGCGAATCTACCTGAATTTTGGGAAGAATAACAGGCAGAGTGTAAGTGATAAGTTAATTACAATAATCTGTACAATTAAGTGTTTGTCATTCTTGTATTACAGCCTTTTCTGTAAGAACTGAGGCTGCAGTTGTGGTATGCCGAAGTCAATAGTTAAAAAACTTCCTGTAGCAGGCATTCCTTCAGGGCTGTGTTGAGCAAGAAAAAAGCTGTTGCAGCTTAGCCATGTTTTCTGTGAAAAGCTCTGCCTTTAGGTCTGCAGTAGCCGGCAAGGGAGGGAGGAAGGTTCTAGAGGCCAGGACTTCCCTTTCTATAAAGGCATAGAAGTTAGAATATCTTCCATTCTTGTTGGAGACATCGGTGTAGGGGTTTTTCCACTACACAGCTTGTGAACGTCTCTTATGTGTGCTCCCTGTGTTGATGCTCTGACTCCGGCTAACTAATCCATTGAGTTAATTTTATGCTATGCCTGCTAAATTTGTACATATTCTCACCTAGTTAGGCAGGCATCCCCGCGGGATGGCGGAGTGAGTATTTGTTCCCCATTGAGTCAATCCAAGATGTTCCTGTCACGACTGTAACCATGGTTCCCTGAAAAGGGGAACAAGACACTGTGTCTCTTTGTCATGCCTTTGAGTCTGCATGCACATCTCCTTCAGAAAAAGAAGTTGATGACATGTACTATGGGCACCTTCTTATATTTCCTGGCGCTCCGCTTATGACATCATGGGCTATTGCCAGCCAATGAAATTGGAGTGTGTTTACAGGTGCTTCAGGCACCTGCCACGCTGATGATGTTCCCCATAGTGTCAATCCAAGATGCAGTGTAATGAGTCAGCTCAAAGGGGAAATATTAATAATAACTCACAACTTGTTATGATTAATTATGAATATTTGGGTCAGTTAATTGGATTAACTATAGGTAGCTGAATTAACATTGCAATCAATTAATCTGTTTGTCCAACAAACTCTTTTGACTATTAATTTATTCTAAGAAAAAGGGTATCTTTCATGGCCACAGAAAAATAATTATTTCTTATGATGTACAGCGCATAGAGCATGTAACAGGGTCAAGATCATAAAATAAACTTTGTATGCAAGCAGAGAATCAGAACCAAATACATATTGTGCACAAGTTTTATTAACAAAAACACGAAAACATAACTAACATACAAACAATTGCACATACAGGGGTAGATGGTAAATGACAGAATGAAACCAGAAATGAAATGAAGCTATGGAAAAGATTCATTGAACATGAAAAGAACCATCAGCTTATCAATTTCAGAGCACCTCATTAAATGTATACTTTGGCCTTTGCAGTGGACACAATTCTTGAAGTTTTTGAAAGAGAGAAGACTAAGAGGGGGAAGGGCTTGTGGAGGTGCAATTTAAAGCCTGAGAAAGGTCCCACCTCTCAGGGTTGGCTCGACCAATAATTGGAGGCGGTTCGGTGTACGGCACACTTTGGCGCTTTTCCACTGCATGGTACGGTACGGTACGGTTCGGTACGGCCATTGGGGTGCTTTTCCACTGCATGGTACGGTACGGCTCGCTTCGGCACGCTTTAAATGGTACCTGGTCTGTTGAGGTTCCAAGCGTACCGTACCAGTACTAAAATGTTACGTAAAAACACTGCAGATCACTGATTGAACGGACTAGGTCCAGACGTTCCTCTCATTGGTTGCCGAGGAGCGGATCCAGCGAGAGCTGGATGGGGCAAAACGGAATGAAAAAGTGTTAACCCACGCTATCTACGGAAGACGACCTGCGAGCAATGGGAGAGAGGGTGCCCTGGACTCGGCCACCTCGTTGTTAGACAACATAATCGATGATGGTACGTTGTGTTATGTTAACAATATACGCGTAACAATATGCACGTTTTCGATGATGTCATGGCAGTAGAGGCGGCGCAAATAACGATCAGTCCCACCCACTTTAAAGGGGTACTAACTGTGGTGGAAAAGCAACCGAGCTAAAGCGAACCGAACCTTGTTGTACCGAGTCGAGTCGTACCACGCAGTGGAAAAGCGAAGCGAGTCGAACCGTACCGAGCGAACCATGCAGTGGAAAAGCGCCATAAGAAAGGTGGAGTTTCCAAGCGGGATAATTTAATTTATGGATCTTTGTTTCAAGCGTGCCCACTTGCATGTGCAGGTGGATTGGTTGCTGATGAAGAAACTATGAAAGGTTCTTGTAATACTAATATGTTGTTGTTGTCGACATTCATGTACACAGTCATTTCGATCTTCAAAGTACCAATTTATAGAGACCAAACATGTTATAGGTGAGGTAACATTGACCATTGGTTCTATCATAAATCCACAGTATCAAAAATAAAAATTAATAGAATTAAAAGACACTACACACAACAGTAAATCATTCACACAGTTATCTGGGGTGCATATTCATTTATAGATCCGTTCGTCTTTGATCAATGCAGCAAAGTTTGTTTTAAAGTCTGTCTCTGTCTGTCTGGACCACATGATCTCATTTTGAACAGCAATAAAACCAATTTATCTGATCGTAGTCATGGTAACCAAAGACCCTTCTTGCCCTTGTTGGGGGATGGGACCATAGATCCCAGAGTGAGTTTTAAATATTATTTTTTAACTATAACATATAATTGTGTCTGATTTGCCTCAGTCGTTACAGCAGTGTCTCGTTCCCCTTCTCAGGGAACCATGGTTACAGTCGTAACCTTAGACATTAATTTATTTAATGAACACATATCAACTATCCCACAAACTAGGGATGCACCGAATATTCGGCCACCGAAAATTTTCGGCCGAAAATGGCCCAAAAGTGATACTTTTATCGAAATACTTTTATCACCGAAACAATACGGCCGAAATGTTGTGATGTAAACAGAAACCGCGACCTGCACGTGCTTGTCTGAAGCAACATGTCAGCACGTATTTCAGTATATATGAGAAAGACTCGCCACGGACAGCGATTTGCAAAACATGTAATGCCGAAAATCCAAACATTCCGATCGCTACGCTGAATATGAGCGGCACAGAAAAGGAAAACGCCTCCCACGCGCGCGTTCATCGACATTGTCAGCGCGGTGTTGGACAGATTTGTGCAGTGGTGTTCCATGATGAGGGAGAGAGAGCACGCGCGCGAGAGAAGAGAGAGGGACGAGCGAGAGGTAGTGCTGCACGGCGCTGCAATCAAATACGATTTTAAATGGGCTTAGTAAAAATATTGTGTACCAGTCCAGTATGCTCAGTCTTACCGCACAAAGGATCATCGTAGTCATACAGAGAAAAATTTAAAATGCACTTGACCTAAATGCACTTTGTTTTTATGAGAGAACATTTAATTTTAAAACCTTTCTGCAGGCCAGTAGGCCTGCACATTATTATTTAATGTACAGAGTGGGGTCAAGTTAAACATTTTAGTTTGAATTTTATTTTATACTGTGCATTGTTGCAATGTGCTAAATAAACAGTTGAATAATTTGTAATTGAATTATTCTTTGAAACTTTAATATTAATTTATGCAATTGCAATGCCTTGATTTTAGTAAAGTTAGTACACAGTCATAGCCATAAATACTATTGGCATAATTTCTTTCGGTGTTTTCGGTTTTCGGTTTCGGCCAAGAATTTTCATTTCGGTGCATCCCTACCACAAACTATAAATAATATTTGGCATATGTTAATTTATTTTAATGTAATGTGTGTCATACCAGAAACAAAGAGGATGAGCTTCTCCAGCTGAGTCCCATGGTATTTTTGTCCATACTATTATTCATATTTTGAATTACCTCTTATTTCTATATTTTCAGTTTTCATTTTAATTTAGTTTAAGTACTAGTTTTAGTAATTTTGTTATGTGATATCATTTTTATTAGTCTTTGTTTTCTAAAAATATTTAGATTTAGATTTTTTATCTTTATTTTGTTTTAGTAATTGTATTACTGTACTTCAGCTAATTTCATTTAAGTTCAAGTTTTTCATCTTATTAATATTTATAATATATTTTTTTATATTTATATTATAAATGTTTTTTTTTTTTTTTTTTTTTACAATTTTAGTTGTATTTAACAATCACAACACTGGCTGAGTTTGTCTAACGGTCTCATCCTGTTTTGGTTTCAATTTCATTATTTTCTGTTTTCCTGTTTGCCTGAGTTTTCATTCATTGTTTGTTGCCATAGTTTCTGATTTGAGTTATGCACCTGTTCCATGTTATGTTGATTAGTCCATGCATATTTAAGCCCTTGGTTCATTCTGTTCACATTGCGGTTTTGTCTTTATTTACTGTCTAGTATATTTATTTTTATAATCGCCTGTATTTCCCTAATCTTTTCTTTAATAAAGTGTTTTGTTTTGGACTCTCATCTTACCACTCAGCATGTATTTGCTTTCCACTCCACTCACTCTTCTTAAGGTTTTTTCTCCCCTCTTCACATCTTTTTTTTCTTTAAAGGGATACTCCACTTTTTTTGGAAATGGGCTCATTTTACAACTCGCCCAGAGTTAAAGAGTTTTACCGTTTTCGAATCCATTCAGCCGATTTTCTGATATTTAGAAGAATATCAGTAACCAGAGAGTTTCTGGTCTCATTGACTTCCATAGTAGGAAAAAAAATATACTATGGGAGTCAATGAGACCAGAAACTGTCTGGTTACTGATATTCTTCTAAATATCAGAAAATCGGCTGAATGGATTCGAAAACGGCAAAACTCAACTGTTTAACTCTTGGGAAGTTGTAAAATGAGCCTATTTCCAAAAAAAGTGGAGTATCCCTTTAAACTTGACTTGAATTGACATACTTATTAGACTTATATTTAATTATATAACTTGTATTGGGCCTTGGGAATCTGTGATAGCAGCTCCTGTGGATAAAATATTTTATAAAGTGCTCCAAATCCTTGTTGACACATCATAACATGTCAAAGTGAACTGCTGAACTCCTGAGTTGATGTTCAGAGTGAGTACAGTGAGTTGTCCAGTTTAGTTTGATCTATATGAAAGTGAACAGGCAGGGCTGGACTGCAGGCTGAGTCATTAGAGTTCAGCCATAGACTCGTCCTGCGGCAGTCATTGTTTAAGAGCAAGAATCTGCTGTCTTAGGCTTCATCTTTGTGGCAGTAACCAGCTTTTTCCTGAGAAGTGTATAGTATCTTGTACAATGCGCTATATAGTTAATCTCTAGGCTGAAGTGGTAAAAAGTTTGATCAATGATTTAGCAATGAAATGAAACCGTCATGCCAACAGTGTTACCTGATTTGAGAACAAATAATGCATTAGCTCAGTTGAATTCCTGCCACAGCCTAATGTGATATCAAGCTTAAATGAAATTACAGTAATCGGATAGTCTTTGGAATCATATATTCTTCGCATGCAGGCACATTTTTAAAGAGGATTACTGCTTAATGTCACTATGAGCCCATCACACACCTGATGAAGTAAACAGTGAATCTCTCCACTTTGAAAGACATGAGGTATCAGAAGGCTTGTCTTTTGGATCATCGGAGTGAGATGAAAATGTCATGCTTTTGTGTTCTCAGGATTTTTCTAATATTGCTGGACTGATGCCTCAACTGTCTTTGTGCCAGCACAGCATGAAGGATTCAGAGTGATGCTTGTCACTCACTCTTTTGCAGTCCCAAATAACAACAGACTCATGCAGAGCTATTATGAGCAATTATGTGTACCCCAGAGCTAAGCCAGAAGCTACTGTTCCTCGTCTGCAGAGTTAATCTCTGCACTTCTGGATCATGCCAAACAGAGTAGGAGTGAAGACGTGCACCTTTTCAGTCTCCACTCATGCTTTCTTTCTGCTTCCTCTTTGTGCTGCATGAAGGAAATAGTATTTTATTACCAAAGCGCATCAAAAAGATCTTACTAAAGTTTTAGTTTTTGCTTTGAATTATGGTTTATTTTTCACTTTTGTTTTTAAATAATATAAGAATATAATTAACATGAAAACTCTATGAAATAATATTTCCATTCTATGTAACATACATTGAAAATGTGGGATTCAAAATCTATTGTAAACCTGGAATTATTATTATTATTATTATTAAGAAACATGACAAAATAAATACATAATATTTATGACATTTCCTGGATCACTCATCAAATTATCATATTTGTGACAATGATGGTAACTCAACCAGCATGTTTGTGCTTTGTACACGAATGATAGATCAAATAGTATGACTTGTTAAGGAGAGGTTTACTTTAACTTTTACAAGTAATTTAATTAACGGTTTTTGACTGATGGACACTAAAACTGGCAAAAAATATAAATAAATTCACAAAAACCATTAAGAGCACCATTTGCATGGGCAAATAACTCTCTTTCTCTACGCTTCATCTTTGTGCTGCAGGCAGGAAAGCAATCCTGCTGATAACAGGCGATGGTGCTAGCTTTTGATGTGACCAACCCGAGTTTGAATCTGCCTTCTTACAAAATCATTCTTCTCCCTTTTCCCATCAAATATCAGCTTTGAGAGGCGTTATTATGATAAAATGTAAGAACATAGTACCTACCACTATTTGCACCAAGAATAAATAGCATCTATCACTATTTCTACTTCTGTTGCCATACTGTATAATTAACATAAAAAAAACAACTCTATAAAATAATATTTCCATTATAGGCAACATATTTACAGCAGGGTCCATTGTCTGAGACCACGGTGAACATCTGAGATTCAAAATCTATTTTAAGCCTGAAAATTAGGGCTGGGCGATAAATCGATTTTATCGATTAACTCGAATGTGTAGCTTACGCGAGTACGCCGATTTTTTTGAATGAAAATCGGTTTTCTCTTTAACAACCGCCGACGCGCCCATATGGGCTCCCGTAGTTCCGACCGCGCTCAGCGCTTGCCATGATAGAGATACACAAACAACATGGCAAATGAACAAAACCGCGGCAGCAGAAGCACACCCGCCGAAAACATTTACAAACTGAATCTGCAGGGCCGCCAACTCTCACGAGTTCACTGAGAGACACGCAATTGTCACTTTTTACACGCTCTCACACACACATCCATTTCCTCACGCAGAGAAACATCGCGAAGCAAAGAGGAAACTGACACCGACATACCAGACAGAGCAGGTTACTGTTGATATGAAACAGATTCTCGGCTCTCAGATTCTGTTAATTTTATTACGAAATTCAAACAATAAACACCGTTTTGGCGCTTGTAAATGTGACGTGAAAGATCGCTGACAGATCTCAGTTCAAGCGGCACATGAACCGATCATCTGTTAGCCTACTCTTCACTACTAACTTACCCAAATGTAGCTAATGAAATCAATCCATCAGTGTTTTTCAACCGCGGAAAGATGTCCATAAAAAGAGGTCCATAAAACAGCTGGAGAACAACATGTGTCACGTAACGTTACATTTACCTCAGGATGCCGTTTAATGACCCATAGCACGCATGTTAGTTGGACTTAAAATAATTGCTATAGAGAGGAGTATTTGGCTAAATATGATAACTATATTACACATTTATTATATTTTACCTATATCATTAAAATATTATAACGTTTGTTATTATAAAAAACGCATTATGTTTAATTTGAGTTAGTTTTAACCTTTAATAATACCAGCTGACAGGGCTCTCTGTATGTTTACAGCATTAGGTGATTTATTTTTGGAGAACAATTAACATAACACTTTAACATATCTACTGTACCTAATATTTATCCAAAGGAATTGATATTGAATCAATATCAGAATCAAAATCACATGAATTGAATTGAAATTGTGAAATTTGTGTTAAGCAATAATAAAAACAGTAGCATACCAGTCTTTATGCATGTAAACATTGTGTTTACATAGTTAATAAACTTGATAAAATGATGTTTAGTTACCAAATAATTTGACAATCACAATAAACTTCTTGTGATGCAAGTTTTTTTTTTCTTTACACATCCCCCCAATCCACCCATTTTATGTTATGTTACATTTACACTGGCTATTTACAATGACAGGACCCTCTGGTCTTTTTGGGTTGTTGTTTCTGATTGCACTTTAATCCAGATAATATCCCAGAAGGGAATATCAAAACAAAATAAAGTAAAAACTTGTTTTGAACAATTTCTTTGTCATCTGAGGATTGATTTTAAGTAGGGAGAGAAAAAAATCGATTTAAATCGTAAATCGGATTTTTTGTCAAAAAATCGGGGATTTTTTTTTTAGGCCATATCGCCCAGCCCTACTGAAAATTAAAAAAATTAAAAATGTTATGTCACCCTGGCAACGACTTTGCAATGCCCTGGAAACCACCTAAGAAACTGTAGCAACCATACAACAACACCCTGGTAAGCAGAACTGTGGCAGGGAATTTCGCACAGGCAAATAACACTCACATTTTCTTTAGAACATGTAAAAATCTAGTTTTACTATTCAATCGAGCAATCACTATGTGATTGTGGTTTGGAAAAAGAGTAAACCAAATGTTCATACATCTCCTTTAACTGTAATTCATATGAATATTTATGATCCTTACCACTTCCCTAATTAGACCCGCTACACATCACACCCAGACACCTCTACTCTCTTGAACACTGTAAAGGTGCGTTCACACCGGACGCGAATAGCGCGTCAGGCGCGAGTGATTTCAATGTTAAGTCAATGCAAAGACGCGTTACGCGCGTAAAAAATTCCTGCGGCGCGAATGAGGCGTAGAGTGCGGCGCGGTAGACGCGAATACGCCTCATTCGCGCGTCAAGTTCGCGCGAATGGCGCGAATTGAGCGTCTGGCGCGTTAAGCGCAAATGATTTAGTTAGTGCTATTTGTGCATTCAAGCGTTTGACGCGAATTCGCGTCTGCCGCCCGAGTTGAAAAATTTGAACTTCTGCGTCAATTCGCGCCGCGTTAACCAATAGGGAGCCTGCTTGCTGCTGTCACGTGGTGAAGTGAAAGTTTATGTTATTTTAATAAAGTATTTTGTATTACTAAAATGTCTGGTGTGGTTCTAATGCACAACAAAGCAAATCTTTCACATAAAAACTCGATTTTAATATATGAGAGATAGTACTCATTTTGTATTGAATGCTATTTATTCCATATCTATTTTAGATTATATGAAACATTATTATTTTAATGTAAAAACAACAAACACTTAGTGTATAAGAAATAAAAAAAATCACAGGACAGGTTTCACTTTTGGAGGCTGGCTCCATTTATTATCAAAACAAAAATAAATGACAGATTAGGTGGGTGCGGGCGAGGGTGAACCTCGCGCCGGGCTGTAGAGCGCGGGCTTGTCAGGCAGCGACCACTCGAGGCCGAGGCTTTACACGGCCTACGCTGTCCTCGTCAGCGTCCTCACCGTTAGGTCCACCAAACCTAGCTCCTGGAGCAAATGGTAAAACCCCTGAAACCCTCCGGAGGGTCTGGTGGATCCGAGTACAGCGACAATGTCCCCTACGCAGCTGTTTCTGCTCTCCAGAGCAAATACGAGCGGTGACTCTCTCGATTAATGCTACTGCTAATGCTCGATAAACATCTAAAAAAAGATGGCCGCCTCCGGATTTCGATTCTGACGCGCGTAAATTTCGCTTCAAACTTTTGTTTTTACGCGCGTCAGTTTCACTCTTGACGCGCGAATTAACACAAAGTGGTCAAGCGTCAAACTAGACGCGGTAGGCGCGAATTTGACGCGCTATTCGCGTCCGGTGTGAACGCAGCATAAGAGAGAGAGAGAGAGAGAGAGAGAGAGAGAGAGAGAGATGAGAGGAGAGAGAGAGAGAGAGAGGAGAGAGAGAGAGAGAGAGAGAGAGAGAGAGAGAGAGAGAGAGAGAGAGAGAGAGAGAGAGAGAGAGAGAGAGAGAGGAGAGAGAGAGAGAGAGAGAGAGGAGAGAGAGAGAGAGAGGAGAGAGAGAGAGAGAGAGATTTAACGTATGCACTATGAAAGTGTTCCAGGTAACCATCTCATCACTTCTGAAACTGATTGGACCCTTCAAAGCACAGCAAGCGCTTTTGATTTGTGTCTGTGTTTGTTCCAAAATCCACCCACTCCTTCATTAAACATCACTTCTCGAGTGAGGATTTGCTTCTTAAATTTTCATTAAATGGAATATGGCCTGAAGACTCAGACAACCTAATACCACACACATAAGAGCATTGAGACTGACTCTTCTGTCACAGTGAGAAACTGGGCGTGAAAGTGTTTATCTGGGGCTTTGGGATTATCATTGAGCAAATTACCACTGATCCAGCAGAGGGTCTCAGGCAGACCGTGTGTTTCTGGCAGGGACTGAAGAATCTCTCTCTAGGGTTTAAGAAGGATGGGAGAAACAAGGGGCAAATGACTGTATACTTCATTTCGATGTAACAGTCTGTTCTTATGGCTCATTATTGATTCTTCCTTTTTGATATTACGCCCCTCCCCTTTTCCTGTGGAGTATCTTTTGTGTGTTTTGTTTGAGAGTGGTGGCTCATGCTGAAAGAGGCAGAGAGCACTACTCCCAGGAGGATTCATCTCACTTCCAGCCCTGAGTGACTTTTCCTCCAGCTGCACCAATGACTCTCCATACACGCCTGCTGCACGGATATGGACTGTATTATTTCTTGGCATTGTTGACACTCTTGATGTCACAAGGTAGGTGTATGTGTACGTTTGTATCAGTCACATTGAAAAAACAAAACTATAGATATGTATATTTGAAGAGTTCAGATGCAAAAGCCTCTAAATGCCATCTGAAATTTTCTTCTAAAATTATCATTTTTATCAAGCTCGTATATTTAAAATCAGTAATTTCACTTAAATGACAATTAATGGGTAATTTAAGTGAAATGCTTGATAAAAATGATAATTTTAGAAGAAAATTTCAGATGGCATTTAGAGGCTTTTGCATCTGAACTCTTCATTTGTTTTTAACTTATTTTTATTTATTTATTCTTTATTTTTCTTTGTCTTTTGATTGTTTTGTCAGTAAAAAAACAAAAAAACATTATTTGTCTTTTCTTTATGTGTTTATTTAAGCTCAAATTGCGTGTATACTAAGTTTTTGTGTTATAGCAAACATTTTAATGTCCTTGTTCTTTGAACAATCCACCTGACCATTGAACTTGCTTGGTGACTACTTTGCAACATTCAGAAAAATTTCCTTTGTGTTCATTGTAACACAAAAATCAATCAAACACACATTTTGTATTGGACACGTATTACATGAATAATACACAAGAATTCTGACCCAAATATATCTGAGCTATATTCTGATGCCAAATGTATCTGAGCTATATAACAGTAATGAATTCAGATATCTTTGTTTGCTTGCAGTGTTGCATCCTAAAGCTCACTAGCCTCATTTAGATCTAATCTTACATGCAAATACAACATTTCTGTCTGAACGGATTCCAGTGAGGCGGTTATATAAAGTGAGCCACCGCCACCAGATGAACTTTGCCTTTTGAAAAGGACATGGAGATCACATTACCAGATATCATAAATTACCATACACAAGAAAAGCCAATAACCTGTCAGAAACTGCACACATTATGCAGATTTCTACTGGATAGTCTCAAAGCACTATATGTCAGACAGATCGCATGTCACTGCAAATCATTCAAAAGATTAGTGGGACTCAATTGCATCAATAATGCATGTAAGCGAATGCTTTTCCTTGTTGATGTAAATGATTTACTTTTTTCAAAACATTTCATTAATAACATGTAATGCACTGCCTTTCCCACGTAACATTATCAAAGTGGAACAGTACATTAGCCTAACAACCACCTGTCATAGTGTAGCCAGAGGCACCGTGCAGCTAAACCCATGTGTATCAGCAGGGCTTTGAGCACATGGCTGAGTGACTTAAAATCTCAGGGCTAAATTCAATCTCAGTCACTATAACCTCATCCATGTTTGATCTAAAGCCACAGTTGGGGCGAAATCATTGAGAAACTCACAGTGAAAGAAGATATTGTTGTACATTTACTTTGAATTCTTTTGGAATACAGTAGGCTGTTTTAAAAAAATATTAGTATTCTCCACAGCTCTGATAAAAACAAATATCTGCTTTCTGCTTTATAGTTGATGGGCTGCAGTGTTATGCCTGTAACATTGTGCATAACCAGAGGTATGTGGATGTAGGCTGCTCCAGCCCTGAAGTCATCACCTGCTCCCACTCTCACAAGGGCTTTAAGCATCGCTTCTGCATCAGGACAGAAAGTGGTAAGAATATCGCCCTTGACTACAACCACCCACCAGCAACAATCAGAAATGGCTGCCTGGTTTTCTATGGCTGAGGCAGTCATTTCATGAGCATCATTTGCTTTGGAGAATAATGCATCAGGATCGTTTTTGGTGACAATTTGGTTTGTCAAATTCATGGTGAGGATTTCTGAAATCCTTTGAGCAACAGCAGAGACACCTTAATCCTCCTTGTGAGACTCTCTGCGTGTAATTGTCATCACACTTTGGCAGCGTAAGGAGCATTAGAGGCGGATGATCACTCCTCAGAAAAGATTAACTGAAGTTAGTGATCATAGTGTTCCCTGCCCCCCGTCTAATTAACCTGCTTTAACCCGTACAACACCTTCATCTCCAAATCAAACATAAAAACTTTCATTTGCTTTGAATGTATGTAATACATTGATTTCATAGACTGTCTGTGAATTATTACACTTGGAAAAATTAAAAGGTTCCTTATTTGGCATATAACCTTTAGCATCCATGGAACACTTCTATAATTCAAAAGGTTCTTTATAGTGAAAAAAGCTTCTTAAGATCATTAAAATATTCGTCACACTAAGGAAAAAAAAGGTTATTTTTAAGAAATGTTCACTGAAAGGTTAATTCTTTGGGGAACCAAAAATAGTTATTTTATAGTATTGCTGCGAAAACGGCATTTTGGAGCCTCTATTTTTAAGAGTGATGCTTGAGGCTTCCAGCAAAACTTTCAGATATCATTCCTTGAGCGGAAATCTTTGTAACATGAAAACCGACTGCATTTATGACCCAAATGGCATTGACAGAACACAGCCAGACTCTTATACAGACAATCCTCCAGATAGGTGACAGACCTGCACAGTCGAAATTGATAAGGCTGATAAGAGCATTTAGACAGCGATCATCAGGGATTTCTCTCTCTCTCGTGTTGGATCATCAGTCATCCGTAATCCTCCAGAGTTATCCACTTTCACAAGTTGAGCCAGCTCTGCCTCCCTCCATGGCTCAGCAAGCCTCACATACTTGTCACATGACAAGTGCTCATGCCACTTGTTTTACTGTAGTGTATGGCCAGATATTCTTCTTTTAGTTAAAGGTATGCTCTAGCTTCAACATAAGACTCTTTTTATTTGATTGTGACTTACAATAATTATGACTCCTCAGTGGTAAAAATGCACTTACAATGGAATTCTTTGTAGAGTCTGCTTGTATTTTTTGTTGAAACACATATTGGCTACTGATTCCTCACTATGAAGCTTTCTAAGTGATCTTATTAGCAGTGGGACTACTGTAGGTGGATGAACTGATGGTTATGCATTACTGACATTAGCAGACTGATCTCATGAAACTGCGTATGTATGACACGCCAATTCATATTTCCATTTTTGGCGTGCTATCAACACGCATAATCGCTTTTCAGCGTGTTTATGAACGCCGTTGACTTAACGTTACATTACTGTATATATAAATATATGACCTACCCCAACCCCGTCCCTAAACCTACCCGTCACTGGTTAATACCATTTATGAGTCTTTCCCTACCATCCTAGTAAGAAAAATATCGCTCCCCCAGATGTATATCAAAATTTGGCTTTATTTCGCTCGGATTTTTAACAGCGTGTACATACACGCGGAATCACTCGGATATAACGGCGTAGATATACACGCATACACGTGGATAGCTCAAAATGCGTATAACACGCCACTTGACTTGAAAGTGGCGTGTATGTTTACGCAAAAGTCATGATGTCATGTTGAAAAAGATCTCCTCAATTTAAACTAATAAACCTTTAAGCTTCTCCAAAGTTTGGGCCCAAAGCCTTATGGTGACCTCTCTTGCACCATGAATGTGCACAGTGAACAATTCGTGATATACCACATCTATAAAAGCAAGCAACCAATATTGCTTATTTAGAGAGTGTGGAGGCTTCTATCTTGTTGCCACTATTTTCTTGGCAGCTGTCAAGCCAGCTAAAAACACCCGGTTCTCAGTTTTGTTAAGTTGGATATCAGTAGGGGTCTTTTAGAATAAAAACAGATGGAGATAGAGGGACCGAAACATTTAATATTGAGGACAAATTTACTTCAACCATATTAAAAAAAATAAACATTCCCAGATCATGTGATAAAAGTACCAATTTCCGGTGTATGGCACAACATACAATTAGTTTCAGGTTTAAGCTTCATACTGTCGAGTTTGCGAGGAGTCATATAGGTCCTTTGAATAAAGTTTAAATGGATTTGTTCTAGGGGTGGGCGATATTGACAAAAATGAATATCTCAATATTTTTTTTCAATATCTCGATATCGATATTCAGACGATATTTTTGCGGGGGGCGGGGGGGGGGGGGGGGGGGGGGAGGGGGAGTTGCATAACTCCTGACACAAATTAAGACAAATACTGAAACTTGAGTCTTATATCTAGTAGAGAAAATAATTATTCTCTCTAGACCAATTCAATTAAGATTATGAGAAATTATTGACATTGCACTCTTTAGCAGTAGCACTTGTGCAATTCTACATATCCCTTTTCCTTAGTTCAGTGGTTCTCCAATGTTTTAGAGTGCCGTACCCCTCTTCCACTTAGACTGCAGGCACAGCTTTTCCATTAAGAGACAATATTTTGCCCCCTTTAATAAATTTTTCCATTTCATTTTTTACCTTTGTAATACCTTTAAAAAATAAATAATTCCTTAAATAAAAACAATGTTCACTAAATAGGCAATGTTAAAAATCGTTTCATATTAATAAAAATATTATAATAAAATCGCCAGTAGGTGGCGGTAACTCATTGTCTTTATGTGTGTGAGTTATCGAGTCATTCATTGAATCTCACGGTTCGTTCAAAGCCACAGATTCCGTTGCAAAATAGAGCAATAAGCCTGAGTATACTGTTTTAAATTTAGTAAATCACTTAATGTTACCCTTTTGTTTTGTTTTTTTAACTGTTGTATAAAATCAATGTCACATTTGAAATCATGTGTGGATATTCGGTAAACATTGCATCAACATTAAAAACACTGCCGGAGATCAGCAACCATGCGCGCTCTCTACACTGCTGAAGAAGCGCGGATGATCTGAAAACACAGACAAGTAAGCTGGAGTTCAGCAATCTTCATTTGAGATTTTCAACTTCAATTGAAGTGTCGTTCAGTCAGTCTATGTTCTGTCACGAGCCACTTGCGCTTGCGAACGGCTGCCTGTTAAGGATTTCCTTTAACACCCGGAGTGCTAATGCCCGAATGACGTGCTGGTTGTCCTCAAAACAGTAACACGGCGGTTATCGCTCATATAATTTTTTTTGCCAACGTATAGTTAAGGCGGCAGGCGTGAGTTGCTTAGGCGGCCGCCTTAGTTTTTTGTTTTCTCTTTAACTTCCTTCAGCTCTTTTCATGTTTGGGGGGTTGGATTGTACAAATTATGAAATAAACGATATCCCAATTTTGCATATCGTCCAGACAACAATTAGGATATTATCGTCTAAACGATATATCGCCCACCCCTAATTTGTTCATGGTCAGGATTCCTAGAAGTATGCATCACCATGTCCCAGAGACTGTCCTAATCAAAACTGGGGGCAAGGTCAGACATATCGGTCTGCCTGGCAGAATTTATACATGATACATGTTTTCCAGAAAATAACAGTACAATTTAGAGACAACTCCTCTTGTTCCATGAATCTCAAATAATACATTCAGTAAAGAATGATTTTTAAAGGAGAACTCCGGGCAATTTTTAAGTTAATTTTGATCGTTATACCTTTGTGAGTACTGTCTATAGACCTTATGCACGAGAGAAACGTGGGCGCCGTCATCTTTAGAATATTGTCTTTGGACTTCCGGTTTTGCGGTCGCTCTATATCTCTATGGCATCGCTGTCGAGGAGTAATTAGCTTTTGAAGTGGATTTACTTATTGTAGAGTTAACAAAAGTTATCATGAGCATTGTAATGTTTATCATAAGCATTGTAAAGCAGATGTCTTAACAAATGTCGACCTGGATTTTTTTTAAACGAGCCGTTCATTCACCTATGCAAGATCGCTGTGAAATTACAGACCGGAAGTCAAAAGACAACGAGCGCAGCGCTGAAAAGGGGTGTGGCTACATAAGGTCTATAGAAAAAAAAAATGTTGCCACAACTCGGAACGGCACAAACACGAACCATTTCTTCTTCACTTTTGAAGAACTCCGATCATCACTCTTCACACACTGCGCTCCTCCCCCCTGCACACTGCTATTTACTTTTTTCCGGGTACAACTGAGTTCCCACGGGACTTCAGAGCGAGACTACAGCTAGCCATCTAAAACACTATTTAGGTGAATTTAAAGAATGGCTAAGTTGCTAAACGCATCTTGTTGTCATGTAAGGGCCCTGTTCGTGTTGGACAGACATTTTAATTGCATTTTGTGTCTGTTAAGAGGCACAAAGACACTCTTTATGTATATGCCCCCATGACTGCCATTTTAGCTGAGTGGGAGCTCTGGGCATTAGCTGTAGCAGCTCCGTGTTGCAAGCACCAATCCGGTTCGTTTTTGTTTATTTTCTATAGACAGTACTCACAAAGGTATAACGATCAAGATTAACTTAAAAATTGCCCCGAGTTCTCCTTTAAGGGGAACCATCCAAGTGACCTCATAGGCTTTCATGGCTGCCCTCCACTGTAAGTAAAGAAAAGGTACAACTGAATGGAAAGTTCTTCAAAGGTATAAAGACCCTTGTCCCCCATTATATCATCCAAGAAGTGAATCCCTTTGTCGTACCACTGTCGACACTGGCACTTACCAATTAGCAGACCATCATTATTAATGATAGGAGAGTATGGATTCCAATTTGAAATAATATCGCAAGCTTTTTTTGCTGCCTTCCAGACCAACACAAGGTGGGACACTATAGGGCCTAAATGGAGTTTACACTTATTTAGAGGGATATTACAAAATAAACTTCATCCAACTTCAAAGGAAGAACCACAATTTTCCTCGGGTACTCCTAGAAACATAAATTTGATCATCCTTCCAGCTAGGGATGCAGTGTAAAAAGCCCAGTGATAGAGATTTAAACCAGGAAGAGAAAGTCCACCAGCAGATCTATCTGGCTGCATAGTGGAAAGTTTATGACGAGGGCGTTTGCCATTCCAGACAAATTTGGTAATTATGCTCTGTAACCTATACCAAAAGGGAGATAGGGGAGGCAAGGGCAGGATAGAGCTCAAAGTTAATACGGGGGAGCACATTCATTTTTATTATGGAAAAACATGATCTAAGAGTGTTGTTTGAGTGATGACCAGTTATCCGGGCTACACAAACTTTTAGTCAAGATGTCCTCGTAGTTAGTTTTAATTATATATTGAAAATAAGCACCAATCATAATACCCAGATATTTCAATTGTTTAACCACTGGTATACCTGTGGGTAGGACCATGTTTCACATTGTGTCATTCAGCAGAAGGAGTGGTAACTTTGCCCAGTTTATTCTATATCACGAAATCTATTCTATATCCTGCACAATGGTACCTAAAGAAATGAGGACATCGTCTGCATACAACGAAGTATGATGACTGGTCCCACATACAGTAGTGTGATCGTAGTGATGACCTTATCTATGCATATTGTCTATGCCAACAACTTGAGCGAAAGTGCAAAGAGAAAGGGCTTAGGGGGCATCCCTGTTAAGAGCCTCTAGCTATATCAAACAAGGAAGATCAAGTCCTACCTGTCAGAACGATAGCCGTGGGGTTTGCATAAAGCAACTTGATCCAATGAATGTATGAGGACCCCAGAGCCATGACCTTGAACACAGACCACACATATGGCCATTCTAAACCATCAAAAGACTTCATAGCATATAGGGAAATGACAGCAACAGGAAGAGTCGAGGAAGATGTACCATTTATTATATGAAGCAATCTTCTCACATTATCTGATGCCAGCCTAGTTCTAATGAAGCCTGACTGGTCACAGTTGATAAGCTTAGTCATAATAGGCTGAAGCCTCTGCGCAAGTAATTTAGCATATATTTTCAGATCAGCATTTAAAAGAGACAAAGGCATAAATTTGGCACAATCATTAGAGTCCCTTGTCCTTTTTGAACAAAAGTGAAATAACGGCAATATTCACATATCTCTCTCAACAGTGGTTCGAATCATATTAAAAAAAATGAAGGTCCCAAACTGTCCCAAAAAGTTGTGTAAAATTCTGGGGGATCCCATCCAACCCAGGGGATTTACCGCTACACATATCCAAAGCGGCCTCCTTAAGCTTGTTCAAAGTAATGGGAGTATCTAATCTTAGAGACTCCTCCTTCGACAGCTTGGAAAGTGATAATTTATTTAGAAAATTGGCACAAGCCTCTTGGTTATGCAATTCCTCTGCACTGTATAACTCAGCAAAAAAAACTGTGGAAGGTAGCATTAACATGTGAAGATTCATTGAGAATGTTACCATCTCCTGATTTGATTGTGGTGATATCTGAGAAATGTTTATTGGACCTCAATCTAAGGGCAAGTAAACGGCTGGGTCTAGCCCTGTTAAAATAATACAACAGACGCATTCTATGAATTAATAATTCAGCACGCCGCTTCATAATGGAATTTATCTATTTTTTCACAAGGTCAAATTTAAGCATGACATCCTCATAAAAACTTTGTTGTAAACCAATACCGAAAGTTTAGACAATAAATCATGTAATATAGAACATTCCTTGTGTTGGAAGCATAGCATACAGCAAAATTCCTAATAACAGCATCCCAGAGTATCCTTGGGTAATCCACTAAACTCTTATTTATTTCAACAAAGTCCATTAGTTGACTTGAGAACATTGTTTTAAATGCTTTGTCACGAAGAGGCGTGGTGTTAAAATGGCATCTAGGGGCACAAGCTGGTTTAGAATTTATCAAAGCAAGAGCAATCACTGCCTTATGGTCAGAAAGTACCATTGGCAATAAGCTGACATCCATAGCCGCGTTTCCACTGCCGGGCTAGGGCCGGGCCAGAGCTAACAGCGAGCCGAGCTGAGCCAGTGGCCTCGGGCCTCAAGCACCGGGCTCGCGTTTCCACTGCCGGGCCAGTATCCCTGCAGCGCTGCCCTAAACCCCGCCCCTAACACGCCTTTCTGGATCAAACGTCATACAATACAACCCAACCCATTTCAGCGGGTATTATGAATTCATTTATAATAGGAAGATAGCATGTATATTAACTCACGGCCGTGGCTGCACTAGTGTCCCGATTGTCTTGCGAGTGGCCACTAACAGAGGGACGGTGACCCAGCCAACCGTACATCAAGTCGAACCATGGAAAGTCCCTTCTCTGAGCTTCGCTTTGTCCATTGTGCGTTTTAATCGCCTTGTACAATACTGCGAATGCGACTTTTTTATTTTTTCCCTGAACATGAAGCGTTGCTCGCTGAATGCTTAGCTTAGAAAGTTCAGCATCGATGTATTTTATAACGTCCTCGTTTCTTCACACGCCGTCATTCTTCTGCTCAAATGCTCAGAAGAGCTTGGTATCTTCAACAGACCAGTACAGGCGATTCTCCATTTAGAGCAGTGATTATTTTGCGCGATATAAAAAAGTGAAATGTGCATCTAGCTTCAGATCATAACGTCCCATAACACCGATAAACTCCGCCTTTTACCTCGAGCACGCCTCTAGCCCGAGCTGGCCCGCTTTGGCCCAAGGTATTCGACGGGCCAGAAATCCTGGCCGTTGGCCCCGAGTAAGCTCCGCTCAAGCCCCGGAAGTGACAGTGGAAACGCGACTGGCCCTGGCACGCACCAGCACGGCTCGGCCCTGGCCCGGCAGTGGAAACGCGGCTATTGATATTATGGAACAAGCCTCTAGAAGCAAAAATAAAGTCAATACGGGAGAAAGATTTGTTATTAGATGATAAGTGGGTGAAGTCTTTAGCATTAGGATTTAATTTACACCACATATACACCACCCCCATATCATTCATCCAGGAACATAAAGCCTCAGAAGCATTTTTTTAATCTAAATTTTCTGTGTGTCCTGACCTATCAACTGGAATAGTCGACAATAGCATTAAAATCAGCACCTATGATATATTTAAATCCAGAAAGCTCCAAAAGTACCTTAGTGACCTGTTAAAAAAAATGTTTTCAAATACATTAGGGGGGTAAATTGAAGACAGGGTGATATCTCTATTTTCTATGTGAACTTTCGCAAAGGTTATTCTGCCTTTGCTATCTGCCCAAGTATCCAACAACTTAAAGGGTTAGTTCACCCAAAAATGAAAATTCTGTCAGTAATTATTCACCCTCATGTTCTTCCAACCCCGTAAGACTTTTGTTTATCTTTGGAACACAAATTAAGATATTTGTGATGAAATCTGAAAGCTGTCTCACTCCTTTATCTGTGCGTTTTTGTCTCGTCGTTTATCACCTGCCAAAAGTAACTATAACATTGGTAACAGAATTGTTGGCAGTCAAGTTAGCGTTGGAAGAATGGCGTCATTGGTTAGAAGGGTAGGGGGTACCTTTCATCGTCTGGACCGATCATAAGAATCTAGAATATATCAGAACCGCCAAAAGATTGAACTCCAGGCAGGCTCGGTGGGCACTTTTTCTCGGTCATTTTGATTTTTCTCTCTCGTACTGCCCGGGTTCCAAGAACATCAAACCCGATTCTTTATATATGATTATTTGTGCCATAGGGATTACATAGGGGGTCGACGTTATTCAGTGGGGGCATTGTTCCAACGTGGCTTGTCATCCAGGAGTTAATAGCACTAGCTTTATGGTCAAGCAACGATTCTGATGGCCACTTATGGCACGTGACACTCAAGGTTTTGTTTTGGCTTGCTCGGTCTGTGCCACCGGTAAGACTTACAATCGACCCCCAGATGGGTTATTCCAACCGCTGCCTGTCCCTTCGAGACTCCGAAGTCACGGTCCTCTCCACTCACACCTTCGTCCAGAGGTGTCGCCACACATGGACTAGAGCCCAGAGACTCTGCTCCAGGTGGGGGCGCGCACCAAGGCTAAGGCCGATCGCCACCGGTCCAAGCCTCCCGTATAAGTCGCTGGTCAAAAGGTGTGGCTTTCTACCAAGAACATTCCACTCTGCTCCGTTTCTAATAAGCTTGCTCCCAAATTCATTGGCCCGTTCACTATCACCAAGATCATTAGTCCGGTGACAGTCCATCTCAATCTTCCTCCAGCGTGCAGGAGAATTCACCCCGCATTCCATGTATCTAAAATAAAACCCGTGTTTCGTTCTCATCTTAACCCGCCTGGCCCGGTTAATCTTTGTTTCCGCAAGAACCAAACCAACTCGTTTCACTGGGTTACTCAGGCCCCTCACATTAATACTGAGAATTGTCAACTGAACATTATCAGCTATTCACAAAATGAAAAAAACTATGTATGGTAAAGGTAAAGCATGTTGGAAAAAACTCTGTACAGAGAAGGACAAAACATGGGATGGGTAAGGGAACTTTAAACTCTGGTCCAGGCCAAAGTAAACCAGTTTCAAACTATATAAATACAAAATCAAACAAGGAGAAGATTGGGTAAACCCATGTCTATGACTCATGTGGAGCAGCAAAACAAGAAAAGCTAGGAAGTGCTATCCCCCATAAAAAAACAGGGAAAAATATGCACCTGCTCTCTATCCTAGCAAAAACTAAAACGAAAGGCTTCACAGCAAACAAAGGTTAAGCACAGCATTGTTAAGATAAACATAAATGAGTTCACATTCATAAAATGAAATGTCTTTGAGAAAGATACTAAACACTCATCGTTAAGCTAAACAAAGGGGTTCACATATTACCATCCATATAAGCGTTGGCATCTTCCAGCTCTTTGAAAGTCTTCTGAATGCTGTTTGCCCTGAAGATCAACATGGCTGGGAAGATAATTTGGAAATGGATGCCTTTTCTTAATGGACGAACTGTCGGGGAAATGTCAGGAGCAATGCAGAGAATCTGACCCTCGAATTTGAGCTTTTCTTGCCGGCTACTGCAGTCAGAATCATAGAAACATCTCTGGAGCAATGAATCTTGATGATAACCAGGCAAGGGCGGCCATCTGTGGGCGTACCAAGCCCCCTGTGAGCATGGTCAATTGCGATACACGAGACTGGCAACTCCAGCAGTTTTGGAATGAAAGTTTAGTTTTTGCTTTATTATATTTTTTTCATAAACAGTGGTCAAATCTTTCTGATGATATTCAGTTTATCCAGATCAAGTAATAGTGTGATGTTTTAAAGTTTCGCAGCAGGCCAGGGTTGCACTCCAGATCCCACCATGGCCAGGAGCTCTCAGCCCCACACCACGGATCTAACACACCCTCCAATCCAATCCCTGCCTTCTGCGATTTCTACCCTACATCAACTATTGAAACATTGTCTTTACCTCACGCTATTTCTAATCCTCTAATCTTTGGCTGTCTGCTACAGGGGTAGACCCTGGTATTAGGTGTCCTTACCAATGGAATCAGTGTAGGGGAGCTTTGGACACCGACAGGGTTTTCCTGTGCTTCAGAAACATTTCTTGCATGGTCTGTAGATTGTTGATCACTTGACCAAATCCTGTACGTAAATTAACCATGAAAATTTGCCTGAAACCAAATCAGGTCAAATCCACAAGTTATGTTCTGCGACCTGCAACTACCTGTTCGAATGCTTCCAACAATTTTGAGGCTAGGGTCAGAGTCATTGTTTTTTTTCCATCCGGGAGTAAGGTCGGCCATAATTTCAATAATGTGAAATGTACTAGACAGCGTTGCCATTTCTTATATGATCTGACTGCGATAATCTTCCATCCGCTCTCATTCCACCTGACATAGTCAACAGTATAATTAAAAAAGAAGTTGAAAAAGGCTTCATGACCAGCCCCTTTTGAAACACCCCATTTGAGTCTTGGCTACTAGGGTACATTGGCATGATAGATTTGATTTCACCATTCGTTTTACCTTCGGCTGCAAAAGCAGTGCCAACATATGACACGCTGACTGAAGCAATGCTGTATTTTTTTCAATAATTATGCAATCCTATACCTCCCATATCTACTTGCTCTACAATTTCTTAATCATCTTGCCGCATGATGCTATTCCAGCTGCCCATCTTCTTACAGTTCAAAAAGGATTCCGTTTGCTCAGGACAAAACAGCAGGTCCAGCCACATCCATCAAGTTTCTGGCATTAACATAGACTCGGTTAATTTTCAAGGGGCATTGCCTAAGGAAAACATTGACAGAGATTTCTTAATCGTGTTTAACCTTCTAGACAACTCGAACTGTTCTAAGCGCGGACTCATCTCTCTGCTCTGCCATCTAAATTTCCTCATGTCCTCTGTTCTCACTCTGGAGGACCAAATCTCCCTAACTCTTCCATACAGCGATGACCTAAACTTGTGGATAACCTTCCTATAACAATGGAACAGTCTCCCTTTCTTTTACTACAATAATTTGTCTCTACCCGATGATATCCAGCTGGCCAATGATGCATCCCAGGTGGGTTTTATTAAGGCTGCTGGTTTGCGTCTCTGTGGTCCCTCAGCTCCTAAACATACTGTTGTCTTCAGCCTATTCAACTCTGTTCGAGATTTACCCCCTCATCGTCACAGCCTTACTGTGGGGGAAAGTATGGCCCTCCAACAGTATTGCGATAACGAAGCAATGGCACACTACATTAACAAAGGTCATTTACGTTCCCTCGCAATAATGCTGTTCCCAAAGGCCCTGACACACCAAGTCGATGGTCAGCCAATGTCGGGCTGTCGGTAAGCTTCGGCTTTGCTGCGTGTTCCACACCGATGGCACTAGTCGGACCCCATTGTTTTTTTGGGGCCGATTGAGCATGTTGAATCAGCGTCCGTCATTGCACCTACAATGAGAGAGAACTCTGACTGGCTGTTCAGATTAGCAAACAAATCAGTGCATGAGAAAAAAGGCAAAAGTGATGAAAGTGCAAAGAAGTCAAGAAGACAGAAGGCTGTTCTAATTTTAGATCATCTTACCTGAGCATGAATAATTTTATAACAACATGAGCCGCCTGGAATGAAGAAAGTGATTAATATTCAAAAATGGTAAGCAAGCGCTGCTTTGTTTACGGTTTTTATATCTGCAGTTCTAGTTTGGTTTCCCTATTTGAATGATGAATATAGACTGTTGCAGGCACAGAATGCACATGCTTGTTGATAGTCGCCTGTAGTTCTTTTGGTGTGTTCAAGAGAAGCTTTTTGGCTGAGATGCAGCTGACAAAAGGCGAAAACACAGTCAGCTTTCATTGCTGCTAATTCTTTTACATTATCTTGGTGTGTCATGGTCTTAAGACGACACATATAGATTTCCCATTTCTCCTTTCATAAATTCAGATTGCTGGCTCCAGAGGAAAATTCATCACAACCCTGGTAAATCACCAGATAAAATCACTTGTTGACGTCTCCCTCATCTCCATCCTACAAGCCGTCGCTGCAAGAACCCTCCAAACCTATTGGACAATATGGATGATTTTCCCATTTTTCCCTTATATTTGTCACGTCGTTAATTTCTTATCTTGATAGTGGCAAAGACCTCCAAGCTGGATCGATCAATCTAAACCTAAGCAGAATCCAATCTTTTCATACATTAATTCACTATACAGATAATCCAACTCGCCAAATTTATCCCACTCTCTGCATGGGACCTTTGACCAGCTATTTGTTGGTGACAGCAACCACACAAAAACAGATTTCAAAAACAGCTTAAAGGGGTCATGAACAGCATTATTTTATAATGTTTCCTGGGGTGCACTTATAATAATGTTAGTATGATTTTTACATAAAAAACTGTTATAATTTAGATATACAACTTACAGACAGACCTATTGATTAATTGAATGTGTCATAAAGCTGTTCAGTCATGACATCAATTTGTACACCATGCCAAAAAGCTAATTTGCGTTTACTGATTAAAATGTCTAAAATGTACTTCCATTATTTGTTCTGTAATATAAACTACACACAGACATGCATCGAAGATTTAAAGCAACATAGATTTTTAAAAAAAATATAAGTCACTAATAAATTGCTACAGATGTACAGTTGTCAAACTGTTTATCAATAGTGTGTAGTAACTTGTGATAGTTGTATAGTTCTTAAAGGCTACCAGCCAATGTCTTTGTACATTATATTTTCAACAGTTAGGCCTACTTCATAATTCATGTCTGACTGCATGCATTTTATGTTGCAGAAAAAAAACCCACAAATCACTTCTTGCACAGACATTAATTCTAGGCCAACTCATAAATTCAAAACACGTCATTCTAAAAACACTAAATTCGTAACCCATGAACCCATGGCTCAAAAATGCTGAATCTCCTCCAGGTTTTACAACTAGCAACTCGATAGTTATATTGCAACCTGCATTTCAATTGTGTAATCAAATTAAATCCCTATGAAGTTAATTCTGTGTTAACCCAGCATGTGGTTTCTCAAAAAAACTGTTTTTTTTATGTTGCTGCAGTTGCATTGGGAGTCATGCTGACCAGTGGCTGTGCCACAGCCCGACACTGCCACACGGAGGAGCTGCCGGGAGTCAACATACACTGCTGCGCCTCTGATCTGTGCAACAGCGCCACCCGCTGGCGAACAACCACACTGATACCTATGTGCTCATTGACGTTTGCTCTGTTGCTTCAAAGTGGGATAGTGTTGACGAAATGACTTAGAACTTCAAACTTAACGGCAAAATCACGGCAGCTACGGCCTGGATTCAAGACATAAAGGAGGGTACCTTGAAAATATAATTATATAATATATGTGAACACAGACTCTGGAGTAGGCTATTGTGTGTGTGTGTGTGGTGTGTGTGTGTGTGTGTTGTGTGTGTGTGTGTGTGTGTGTTGTGTGTGGTGTGTGTGTGTGTGTGTGTGTGTGTGTGTGTGTGTGTGTGTGTTGGGGGGGGGGGGGGGGGGGTGATACATCTCAAAATCTCAAAACAAGTGGGCAGTGAAAATGAAGCTGACCTTTTCCTGTTTATTTTATTTTTTGCAATGTGAATTTTCGTGGACGTATGATGTCCGTTCTCCTCACGTTCCCACAGGTTTTGTTCATCACATTAATATTGAACATGATGCACTAATGTTTGACAATCAAGAAAGTGCTGAAATACTTATTGTCTTAATTTTGAATATGTACATAAGACAACTATTGCACTGCACTGCAAGTGATTTTTGTTTAAAAATGTAAATAGCATTCCATAACTGAGTCCATAACAAATACATATGTTGTCTTACCTTGATTCACTAGCCTGTAATATTAAGTGCATTGTCTTGACTTACATCATATCCGTAAACAGAAAAGAAGGTCTGGCTATAGCCTACATACTGTATAACAGTACTGTATAATTGCTGAACCAAATGAATTCTTGGCTGAGAAGTGAAAATGTATCTCTTAATGATGTCTTAAGATGGCTCAGATCTACAGGAGATGGCAGTGTTTCACAATCTCTTGACACAGGCATAAATGTTCAACCTGACAAAATCTGACACAGCAGATTTGTTGTGGTGCTCAATCCACTGTATTCATCGTAATTAGAGCCATGAAACATGCCTGACTAGAGCAATATTTTACTGGGATTCATTCTTTTCTAGAAATCGTGTTTGTAATATATGCACTGTGATTCATCATATTGGTCCTTTGAAGAGGCGACAGATTCAGAGAACAGTTTAAGAGCAATGGTCTGTCTTATGGTGAAAGCTCTTATGAAAATAAACGGGAAGAGATCCACAGAGGCTCATGGCTTTGTTTTGATTTGTTTAATCCAGCCTTTGAGAAAACACAGGCACTGAGAACCATCTCTCACGGAGTGGAGGAAGAAGTGTTTCATCTTTTAACTCTCCTCATGATTCATCCAGAAATTAGCAGAGAAAGAGAATGCGGAGACAGGTTTGAGAGCTGGTGTATGAAATAAGGCAGTCTAGTATATGCTACTTTCAAACTCTCAAAGCTGTGCAGTGGCTTTGAGTAACAGAGCTAATGAGAGCTGAAGCACAAGCTGTGGTGGCAGTGGCACCCTCAACTCTCTCCTGTCACATGACACTAAAATGACTTCTTTCACAATTGGTTGCACTGAGTTTGGTGCAATTCTATAAATCATTTGGTGCTTCTGTGATTTGTTTCAGTTTGTTCAGTATTAGTCAATGTCAGACCACAAATGAGCCAAAGCAAGAATCAATTTATGAATGGCAAATGACAACTGATTAAATATATCCAATTTAACATGCAAAATTCTTGACCAATCAGCATACACATTTCACTGAGGATAAAATTAATGTTTCATTGATGCAGTGGTCCATGCACAAAACCCTATGATGCTACTGTGTTCTGGGCAGTTAGCAGGTCATTATTTATTGGTTGCTAAGATGTTCTGAGTGGTTGAAAGGCAGATGTATACCTGAAAACCATACTTGAGTAAAAGTACAGATATCTTATAGTGAAACTGACATTACAAGTTACCAATTCTAATACGACTTAAATTACGAATAAAAGTCGTACCTCCGTTTCATGACGGCTTAAACCTAATCCCAGACTAGAATGCATGTTTGAGCTGTTTCAACTGAAAGCAACTTAAATATGTCAGTGCCATTGTCTTGTCTCAAGATGCACATCACCAGTAATGTTGGCACATTTATAAAAGCTATTTAAATAGGCCTACCTTAATTGTACTAAGGCCTAATCCTGGCTTAAAGGGATACTCCACCAAAAAATGAAAATTCTGTCATCATTTACTCACACTCAGGTTGTTGCAAACCTGTATGAGTTTCTTTTTCTGCTGAACACAATGGAAGATATTTTGAAGAACGATTGACTAAAATAACGACTTTATTCAACCATCTCATCTCTTTTGTGTCATTCTCCTGAGCTGTTGACGTAGTGTAACAGTGCAGCGCTTCTGTGTTATACGTCACACGTAGGCTCACTATGCGCTCACTAGGCGTCACACGTAGCCGACGCTGGTCATGTGTGTGATGCGTGTGACGTTCAACCAGAAGCGTTGCACAATAACACTATGTGAAATCTCCAGGCCCAAAGAGAATACTTGAATAAAGTCGCTATTTCAGTTTGTTTTTTTGCGCTCAAAGGTATTCTCGTAGCTCGATAAACTTAAGATCTAGCCACTGTAGGCACATTAAATATTTAAACATTTTCTTCAATGACTTTCTGGGCCATCAAGTTTCACTCCCTTAGGAAGCCTATGGAGGAGTGATCCACCTCTCAGATTTAAAGGGGACATATCATGCATTATCTACTTTTTTAGCCCTTAAATGCCTTTTGTTGTATATTTGGAGTTTTTATAAGTACAGAAAAGTTTAAATTAGTCTCTTCAGGAACTTCGTTGATATCTTTATATTCTGTTTTGGTCAAATTTTTCAACCGGTTTCGATTTTTCTGTAATCTATGACGTTTTGTTAACTATTACGTCACATTATTTGCAGCGGAACTGCCAAATAAGGACATCGACTTCCGGCCAAAGACTTTGAGCAATCCACCATTTTCATTTCTCACTGAAATTTTGTAGTCCAAGTTCAAGGATGCAGAAGTTACGAGAGGGTACGTCAAAATGTTGGGTTGTTGGATGTAGTAACCCACACGCTTCATTACACCGTCTCCCAGCAGTTTCAAACTCTGAGTTTTATTTTTCACGGAAATGTCCCCACATCTGTGGGTAAAGTCATGTTTGTGTGCGCGAAGCACTTCAAGGATAACTAACGTTACTTCAGCAACCTCCGCCAGTATAAAGAATGATTTGCCGATAGATTTCGTCTGATTGAGGGGTCAGTTCCTTCTATCTTTGGAGATGACGAACAAAGCACTTCGGTAAGCTGTAAATAACGTTAATAAAAATAAAGTACTAACTTACTTTCTTAAAACACACGGTGGTCATGGTTTAGCAGTTGTCTTGTTAGTGTGCTTGTTTTAACAAGAGAAATAATCGATTTTTCTTTAATTGTTTATAATATAACTTATATTTTGTTTTGTGAGTATTAAATAGTCGTTGTAAATCATGCAGTATTGTAGTAGTGGGCATGGATGGAGAACTTACTGTAAATACAGTAACACGCCATTGCGATACATCCATATGAAGACGTTCTGCAGGTTCGTCGTCTTTATTTTTATCTCGCTCCGACTCTGGCTCGAACATGTAAGGCTTGATGGACAAGTCTTTCGTTGTTGACATTTTGTTAATAACGTGTGAATAAAAAGTTTCTGTGCCGCTAAATAATCGTATCTCTGCTATCAAACTACAAAAATGGCCGAACAGGGTGGAGTTGAACCGAGTGTCACCTCTGCGAGCTGGATTTAAAGAGACCGCACCAAAACGAGTTGATCTCAGACGCACATCAGAAAAGCGGTAGAAAAGGGGTCTGTGCCTGTGGAGCTATAATAATGAGGAATTCAGACCCAAGCATTGCAGTTCTGCTTTATATAGACCACAAATGTATGATTTATATGTAAAAAGGAACGATTTAAAGCATGATATGTACCCTTTAATAAAAAATATCTTCATTTGTGTTCCGAAGATGAACGAAGGTCTTACGGGGTTGGTACAGCATGAGGGTGAGTAATTAATGACTTAATTTTCATTTTTTTTTTGGTGAACTATCCCTTTAAGTAAAAGGAAATAGTCAAAACCTACTTGCACTGATAAATCCCTCTGGTTTCAATAAATATATTTTCATTAACTAACCTTATACTGTAATTCAGCTATAGGAAGTCAATTTATGACCTTTAGATTCTCTGTTGGTCACACATCTTCTCGTCATGCGAATTCATACTGTAGGTCAGAGCTCACCAAACTTTCAAACGAAACTAAATGCAAAACTTCTTCACAAGTCTATGGAACAAAAAGTCTAATTTCACCATCCCTTTAGTCACAACATTCCATCGCCCTAGAGTCCAGTCCATATACTGTTGTAGTGTATGAATGTTTTAGAATCAGTTTATGATGAACAGCAAGTATTTATGCTGCAAAGAATTATCCTGTCAGTCCTAATGCATTGAGCTTTACCTCATTTGTTATTGAACTATCACACACAGCATCAATGGGAGATGGCAGAAAACAGACACTGCAGATTAATGGCAAATTAGGGCTGATTGAAATTTTGCCACAACCTAGAGGAGACAAGCCCATGATGACTTATATAAGATATTTTCATTGATTTATTTTTCCCAGAATGCCTTTTTTAAGCTGACAAGGCACACCGATGTATAGAGCAGCCAAGACTATACATGTTTAATCCATTTGATAGGTGAACTATTGGCAGTTCTGAAAGATATCACAGCTTTTAATGTGAAGTAGGAGAACACTTATCTTGTCATTTGTTTTTATGTGAATAATACCTTAGCCGTAGGGGTGGTCGATATGGCAAAAATATCATATCACGATTTTTTTCAGGAAAATCAGGATTCACGATTTTTATCACAATTCTTTTTCATTTTGGTTTTACTATTTTGCAAGTGACTGAGCATTACAGCCAAACTAATGCCCCTAGTTTAAAACAATGCCTTATAGGTAACAAAATATAAAATAAAAAAGAATGGCAGACATTTAGGCCAAAGTGGCAAAGATAAAATTCATTGTTATTATTTAATTTGTTATTAAAAAATTAGAACAACGATACTGTCACAGTTATGTTCATCTGTCCTGTTGTTTGTTTTGTTTTGATCAGTCACATGTCTTCCTTGTTCAGTTTTCCAACTCTTCGTTAGTCTTCAGTTGTCTCATCTGTGTTTAGTTAATTATCATCATCTGTGTCACCTGTCTTCGGTTCATCATGTTCTTGTGTTTGTATATAGTTCCCTTCAGTTCATGTCTTCGTCCGTTGTTAGTCGTGTTTAGCGTGTGTGTTTTCCTGCCTGTCCGAACCTACCTGTCTGTAGTTACTATTTAATAAAAACGTGTGAATTGGAGCCTTTTGACTTTGGGTCTTCTTCTACCAACACATATACACATACACAATTTAATATACAAATTAAATAAACAGTGCATTCTTTTTTTCAGCTACAGTAGGTGTATGTAACATTAGGCTAAATTAACAAATATGAAAATAAAACACTACATAGGCTTCACTGTATAACAGTTAGTTCATGCGTATATGACCTTAAGGCTAGATTACTGTAATGCTCTACTGGGGGGTTGCCCTGCACGCTTAATAAACAAAGTCCAGTTGGTCCAAAAACGCAGCAGCTAGTACAAACCATAGTATATTTTTTCCTACTATGGAAGTCAATGGGGAGCAGCATCTGTTTGGATAGCCACATTCTTCAAAATATCTTCTTCAGAACTATAACGTTCTGAACTATAACATTTCAGAACTAGAAAGAAAGTAATACAGGCATTGGATTGCGTAAAAAAACAGAATTTTTATTTTTGGGTGAACTATATCTTTAAGGACAAGCGGCAGCAGGTTTAGACCTGCACGCGACGGGTCTAATATACACTTTTTCAGATTTTTTATTCAGATTTTCTTTTTTTTATACAGATTTTCTCTCAATTTTCTCTGTTTGCTTTCACTTTAAACATAACGAACTTTTTTTTATTTAAACCTTGTGTGTATTTGACAGTATTAGCGCAATAAGATGAAAGATAACTTAGTCCAGTAAACAGACACTGTTAGACAGGCTTTAAGTGCATGTGCGCTTCGGGTGTATGCACTCAGAAAAGCACACGTTAGAACAGCGCTTAAGCATGTGAATGGCATGTATAACCAGCAAGGCTTTAAAGCAGGCATTCTCAACCCTGGTCCTTGAGGGCCACTGTCATGCAGAGTTTAGCTCTAACCCAATCAAACACACCTGAGCCAGCTAATTAAGGCTTTCAGGATTACTAGAAAGCTACAGGCAGGTGAGTTTGATCAAGGTTGGACCTAAACTCTGCAGGACAGTGGCCCTCGAGGACCAGGGTTGAGAATGCCTGCTTTAAAGCATATGCAAATAATGAACTTTTGTGAACTACAGTGTCCCGGTAACATTTGATGTGAATATATGTCGCGTTGTACAGTATGTTGAGATGGAGGCGCGAGAACTGCACCTAACAGAATACACGATACTACGATTTTTCTTCAAAAGCAGATCGTGGAGACATTTTAAACATCCACGATCAAAAACGTCTCTGTTACATATGGTAACCCTCGTTCCCTGAAAGAGGAAACGGAGACGCCACTTCGAGACCGACAAATAGGAATCTCGCTAGAGAGGCCAATCTACTTAGAGTGAAACTAAACAAGCCAGTGCACATTGGCGTGCAATCATTTGCATCAGCTGCTCAGCCTCGCAGCGGCAGTATATAATGACCAGCAAGTGGGATTGCACTTCAGTTTTTTGCTTAGGGACCAAGCCTGATAAGCTGGCTGCCCCAGCCACTTTCTTCAAGGAGTTATGTGGGAAATGCATGTGGACTAGCCCGAAGGTTGTACTACATATGAATACTGGGTGACTTAGCCCAAGGGAAAGACACAAGCTTCCGATAGGAGCAGACATGGAGAAAATATACACATATGGGACCCCGTAGGGTCACACATATGGGACCTAGTCTAGACCCGGTTCTTAAGGATTCCGCGGATAAAGGCGCCGTACCCTCTGCTATGTCCGGGCTGAGGATGTTGGAGGACTCAACAGGTTTTTCTTGTAATAAGTAATAACCCTTAAGATATAAGGGTGCACAGTAGTCTCAGTACTACGTGGTTGTCACCCTGCGCCTGAACTCTAGGCACGATTCGTCAACCAAAAATGCCTGCAGGTCCCCTACCCTCTCTGACAGAGGCCAGTGCAACCAGCAGCAAAGTCTTCATGGAAAGAAGCTTTAAGGCTCAAAGGGAGCATCCTGAAGTGCTCAAAGCACCAGAGGAAGGTCCAATAGGGAATGGAGGGGGGTCGAGGAGGATTCAATCATCTCGCCCCTCTAAGAAACCTGAAACCTTTTGCCATCTATAAGGTCGCGATATGCTGAAATAGCTGCAGCGTGTACTTTGAGGGTAGAGGGAGACAGCCTTCTCTCCATCCCTTGCTGCAAGAAGGAAAGCACAGACCATATCGAACATCTTTGGGGGTCTTCTTGGCGAGAAGAACACCACTCGACAAACAGGTTCCACTTCAGGGCGTACACACGTGGACGCCGCACCGTGCAGAAGTGATGGTGTTAAGTACCTCTGGGGTAAGTCACCTACAACCTCCATGTCCCGTCCAGGGGCCAGACTTGGAGTTTCCAGAGGTCCGGACGCGGGTGACATAGGGTGCCCCGTCTTTGAGTCAGAAGATCCTTCCTCAGAGGAATGGGCCAGGGAGGGACTGTCACGAAATGCATAAGTTCTGGGAACCAAGTCCAGGTGGGCCAATAGGGAGCCACCAGAAGGACCTGCTCCTCGTCCTCCCTGACTTTGCACAGTGTCTGCGCAAGTAGGCTCACTGAGGGAAACGCATATTTGCTGTGAGCAAACCAGCTGTGTGCCAGTGCATCTGTGCTGAGTGTCCCCTCGGTCAGGGAGTAAAACAGCTGGCAGTGGGAGGTATCTGAGGAGGAAGACAGGTCAACCTGAGACTCCCCGAACACTCTCCAAATCAGCTGAACAACCTAGGGGGGGAGTTGCCATGCTCACGGAAGCACAGCTCATGATAGCTGTCTCTGGGAGGCGGCCTGTAGCGGGGTCTGAGTGTGCTGTGCAACACTGACCTGTTTCCACGGGGCAGGAGGTGGTTGTGGTATTATGGAATAATAGTGTAAAAGAATGCTTGTATTTTGAAAATAAAAGGGCTTGTTCCGGGTCTCGCCCGGATGTTATGTACTGATGCCTACATAAAGACCAGCTCCAAGTACGTTGTTGTACGAACCTCTTGTTTATTCACTAATAACTTGGCATGGTGTCAGAAGTGGGCGACTTGTGAGCGGAGAAGGGAAAAGAAAAGGAACTAAGTGATCGGTTTTGGAAAAAAATTAGGAGACGAGCCGGCAGAGATGGCGCAGTCTACACCAATTGTTACGTTTACAATACAACCTCCAGAGCCATTCGATTTTACCAAGCCTCAAGAATGGGAGCAATGGATTAGGAGATTTGACCGAATTCAACGGTCGCAAGCAATTTAAACGCAATGTCGGAAGAAAACCAGGTAAACAAATTAGTGTATTGTATGGGCGATGAAGCCGAAGATGTGCTTAAGTAGCTAACGCTAACTGCAGAGGAGAGGAAGAAGTACACGGATGTTAAGGCGGGCTTTGATAAATTTTTTGTGCCTAAAAAGAATGTAATATACAAAAGAGCTAAGTTTAATCAGCATGTGCAGCTGCCGGGAGAAACGGTGGATTCCATTATAACTGCTCTGTACGGATTGGCGGAACATTGCAAGTATGGACAACTACAGAATGAGCTGATAAGTGACAGGTTGGTGGTTGGGCTGAGAAACGTCTCATTGTCAGAAAAGTTACAGCTAGACAGAGATCTAACCCATGAAACTGCTATAACAAAGACAAGGCAGTCTGAAGAAGTTAGACGACAGCAGTGTGACTTAAGGGGAGAAAATGGCGGCGCTAGCAAGGGCTCTAATGTTTATGCTGTGTCAATCAGCTGGGCCGCTTCCTGCCTAACCTGGCTGAAAAAGACAAAGTGCTAAGAGACCTGTTGTCTAAGAAGAAACACTGGTACTGGGGGACAGAGCAGCAGGTGGCCTTTGATCAGTTAAAATCAGAGCTGTCATCCACACCAGTGCTCGCACTATACAACCCCAACAGTGCATTAAAGATCTCTGCTGATGCCTCTTCCTTTGGCCTGGGGGCAGTCCTGCTGCAGAAGAATGATGCCAGGTGGTCACCTGTGGCATATGCGTCCAGGTCAGTGACACCGACAGAGCAGCGCTATGCTCAAGTAAAGAAGGAGGCATTAGCTGCAACGTGGGCTTGTGAAAGGTTCAGCTGTTTTATCCTGGGAAGACCATTCGAGCTGGAAACTGACCATAAGCTGTTGGTGAGTCTGCTGGGTGGGAAGGCTCTGGATGACCTCCCACCAAGAATCCAAAGATTTAGGATGCGACTCATGAGGTACAATTATACAGTCAATTATGTCCCTGGCAAAAGCCTGTGGCACACACCGACACAAGCCTGCTAGAGGAACATCTATGTAGACATCTATGTAGACTCTGTCATCTGCAACATTCCTGCCAGTGGAGATTATCTGAGCAGCTTACGCGAGCACCTGAAGGCAGACGGCACATGCTCTGCACTGATGAAGTACTGCACAGACGGCTGGCCTGACAAAAGCCAACTGCGGGGAGAGCTGAGACATTACTGGCCTGAGAGAACAGTGCTGACTGCGCACGATAGACTGCTGCTGCAGGGCACAAGGCTCGTCATTCCATCCGCCTTACAAGGTGATGTGCTACAGAGACTACATGAGGGACACCTGGGGGTGACAAAGTGCAGAGGCCTGGCCAAACAGACGGTATGGTGGCCAGGGCTCAGCAGCCAGCTGAATGACATGGTACTAAAATGTAGAACCTGCATTCAAGAGAGAAGGAACGTCAAAGAGCCACTAATATCGACGGAGATGCCAGACAGGCCGTGGCAAACGGTGGGAGCGGACCTATTCATGCTGAAAGGCAAGACCTACTCGTATTAGATTACTTATCAAGGTATGTGGAAATTGTGCTGTTGTCACCCACAAGGTCTACAAATGTGGTGGTGCACCTGAAATCCATGTTTTCTCATCATGGAATTTGTGACAATGGGCCCCAGTTCTCTGGTAGCCATTTTAAAGCCTTTGCAGCAGAGTATGGCTTTGTGCACATTACGAGTAGCCCCAACTTTCCCCAGAGCAATTGGGAGGCGGAACGCGCAGTACAAACTGTGAAAAACCTACTAACAAAGGCATCAGACCCATATCTAACATTGCTGGCTTACCGAGCAACCCCTCTACGGAATGGCTATAGTCCAGCGGAGCTGTTGATGGGACGCCGCCTCCGCACTACAGTTCCTGCCTTTCCAACCCTGCTGACTCCAGTCTTGCCTGACTACAACGTGCTGTAGGCTAAAGAAAGGGAGAAGAGGGGGAACGACGCAAAATACTTCAACAAGAGACACGGCGCGAGAAACCTGGAGCTGCTAGTACCTGGAGAGGATGTGTGGATCACTGATTCACGAGTCCAGGGCACAGTGATATCTACACACAACACCCCTCTCTCGTATTGTCCAGATGCCTCAGGGCACGCTGAGGAGGAACCGGCATCAATTGGTGCCACTGCACACCAACAGTGGGGTGGTCAACGTTGATAAGCCACCGAAGGAAGAAAATGCACCAGATTAACCAGAGCCAACATCACCAGAACCAGCTCCACCAGTGACAATATCTCCCAGCAGAGAGGGCCCAGAGACTGTGCGGACCAGATGTGGGAGAGAGGTTAGAAAGCCGCAGAGACATTGATTTGTGATTTATTGATTGATTCAAAGAAAGGGAGATGTGGTATTATGGAATAACAGTGTAAAAGAATGCTTGTATTTTGAAAATAAAAGGGCTGTTCCAGGTCTCGCCCGGAAGTTATGTGCTGATGGCTAAATAAAGACCAGCTCTGTTGCCTTGAGATATTCACGTACAGTAGTATAATTGCGTAGCACGTCTGTGTTCTAAGTCACACGTAGGCTCACTATTGGCCAATGCTGGTCATGTGTGTGATGCGTGTGACGTTCAACCAGAAGCATTACAAAATTATACTACGTGAATATCTCAAGGCCAACAGAGCTGGGGCCTGTTTCAGAAAGGAGGTTAAGTGAAAACTCTGAGTATGTTAACCCTGAAATGAGGGAAACTCTGGGTTTTCCGTTTCAGAAAGGGAGGTAAGTCAAACCCAAGAAAGCAGAGTAAGTCAAGCCCGTTTCTGAAAGAGAGGTAACTTATACTCAGAGTCAGTTACCATGGTAAGTTACTCTGTGAACCTTACCTGGTCGGGAGCAGGTTTTCTTCAGTAAACCGAGAGTTTCTTGCGGTCTCCTCCCCTTTTTTAAAGAGGAAGTGGTGTTTAAACACCAACAATAATACTAAAATGTATTCTTTAAGGAATATATATTGTTTGTCCATGGTTTAATTGACTAAATCTGTTTTGCAGCACTTTGCCAAAAAAATAAAAGATTTAAAACGTTTGCTAAACTTTTATTTGATTACCACCGTTTTTGATAATATATTTGTATTAAATCATAAAAAAAAAATCTTAATAAAAAACATTTCATAGAACTCAATTATTTTTTAAACATAATTTAATAAGTTATTAATTATAAAACATAAGATGTTAATCTAATTCATAATCAATTATTGAAATTAGTTGATTAGATATGTTTTATTGAACAAATGTTTAATTTATTTAACTGTCATTTTAACTGATGATAATAATAACAACCGTAATTTAATAATGCAGTTTATATATTTAATAATTGTTTAATACCATAAACCGTGATATTTTCTGAGACGGTTACCATACTGTGAAACTCTCATACGTTACTACTCTACATGGGAGAGCTTTCAAATTAACAATATACAATTGCATGAATTATTCTTGAATTGATCAAAGTGTGTAGAGGGAGAAGGTCACATAAAAAATATACCTTTTAAAAATGTATGTTAAATCCACTATTGTTTAATACTGAATTGGTCTATCTATGCAGTAGCCTATTTAATGTAATAAAATCATATTTTATTTTAAATTACAGAAGAATTAAGAGTAATCCCTTTAATTAAATTACAATATTTAGATTACTTGGTAATTAATTAACCCAACACCTCTTTTTGTCTTGCGCTGTTGCCATGGTGACTCATAATATCTGCGCTCCATTGATAATGGCTTTTTATAGTTGCGGTGCACGCGCTTAACTCAGAGTCAGTCAACTCAGAGTTGATTGAACCAACTCATTTCAGCTGTTCTGTAACCGAAAACTCAGAGTTTCCCATCTCAGGGTAAGTCAACTCAGAGTTCAAGTTTTAACTCAGAGTTGGTTGAACCTCCTTATTGAAACAGGCCCCTGGAAATGAATATTTGAATAAAGTCGTTATTTTTGTTTGTTTGTTGCGCTCAAAAAGTATTCTCGTCGCTTTATAGACTTAAGATTGAGCCATTGTAGTCACTTGGACTATTTTAACGTTTTGTTTAATAACTTTTCGGGGATGGCAAGTTTCAATCCCTTAAAAGCCTATGGAGCAGTGATCCAGCTCTCAGATTTAATCAAAAATATCTTAATTTGTGTTCCGAAGATGAACTAAGGTCTTACGGGGTTGGAACAACATGAGGGTGAGTAATTACTGACAGAATTTCCATTTTTGGGTGAACTAACCCTTTAAGATGGCAGACAGAACTAAGATCAAAAAATAGCAAAGGAAAACAAAACAAACCCAACACAAAACAGACGATGTGTCACTTTGCCATACTCCCTGCATTCCTGTGATTGTCTTCAGTAGATCAGAAATCATGAACAGAACAAAGCATGAATATGAAAATTAAAATAGGTTGAAATAAACCAGTACAGTAAGTCAAAGCAATATACCAAATCTGCAAAGTAAATATTTAGACAGAAAAGTAATGAAATACAAATAAAGAAGCTTGGTCAGTTCAGGGTTGTAGATTCCTTGCGCAAGTATGGATTCACTACAATGAAAGTTAATTGTCAATGATGTTTAGGATGGTGTCCAATTTCCTCAATGGTTAGAAAAATAGACCTTCAGGTGCCCAAATAGTCCACAAAAATAAGATCCACATAGTACAAAAACTTCCCCATCCCCACAAATCCACAGCATCAAATCCTTGTACTCAGGACAACTTTCTCTTGATTAGCAAACCTCCATATCCAAAAAGTGAGCTTTAGCAAACCATAAAGATTCCTCACACCATAATATAAGGTCACCTTTAAAGAGTCCATCTACAAAAAGGAACAGAAGTCTAGCATTAGCTAGAGAGCCTACACATAAATAAGATAGTAAGTGAAAACAAATGCACAAAATAAATGAGAAACAAAACTTAAAAGAATGACCTGGAAACAAAGTTTCTCAATCTGGACTCCAAGTACATATTTGCAGGACAATACCTTGCTTTCCTCTTCCAAACACAACTTGACTTCCTCTACCCTACTACCAGTTTAAATCAAAGGGGTTTTTTTTGTAGTTCAAGCGCCCCCTACTAGTGTGTATGGAACATTACAACGGTAACAGCTAATACTGTTACAACCCTTACTGTTAACAATTGCGTTGTATTTTTGAAACATATGCTCTGCATAACAGTTGTTTTATTGTACATTATACTTGGCCCAATAAAACGTGGTAAGAGCAGCAGGGTTTTTTTTTTTTACCATGATGGGTAATTTTCTCCACTCTTCCACCACAGATCTAACAGTGCTTTAGTGTTCTCAACCGCTAATTGCTACATATGGTTTTATAGAATGTGAACCATAACAGTGGAGCATTCAGCTTTACATGAGAGCACAACATGGCCGTCAACTGATTGCCTTCATTTTTTTTTTAGTGCGAAAAGATCCAAACAGCAGGCTGTGTTTACACTGAGACTGTTTATCATTGTCATTACTACATGAGTGCTCTGTTGTATGGTTAAGAGGCCATAGAAAACATGATTGTTTGATGTTATTGGATTGGAGAAGTGTGGGAATAGTTAAAGAAGCGTTTCTGTATGTCTGACACATTGTATGACAATTGTCTCCAGGGCATAATGCTGGATAATACCACACATCTCTAGTACACACAAGAATATCAGTGTAGAGTTTCTGTTGCATTATAGAGACTGTTAACGTGAAGGATCATGACGAAGTCAGGCATCTGTTCTCTGAGGTAATTTCTGTAGGGTTCATAATAGGTTCACTGAGCATTATGCAATTGGCTGAGAGGGGCCTTTTACAGCTCTAGCACCGACTGTGTATTGAAAAGTACAGTATATTGGAAATAATGTGACACTGTCACATACATGCATAATAAATGGTATAGCTATTTATTATTATTTCATGATGTAATTTATGTATAGATTAGTTTAATCTGTGCAGTCTTATTTCGAAATACATTTATCCATCCATCCATCCAAAAGTGAACATGTGTATTTGTTGCTATAAGGAGGTATTTCTATGTTTTATACCGATAAAATCTAATTTTGTTGTTGTAACCTAATTCATTCAGGATTATGTAACATTAAACAATGGAATACTGTTTTAACTTAAAGGTATTGTAGGTAGGATTTTTATAAAAAAAAAACTTTTTCCCAAATTTGTTTAAAATTTCTATATCAATGCATAATTAAACTGCAAGTAGTCTCAAAAAGAAAGTATAAAAATCGAGTGTCTGTAGACCTCTCACGACTGTTTTAAAGACAGCTCATTATTTCCATTCACACCCTTCTGAGCTCCTTCCAAAGCCACGCCCCCAAAACACATGAACGCGTGACTCCGACCGCTGAGCTGAAGATGCATTATTTACCTGAGACGAGCGGAGAGGAAGGAGCGCAGTGCATGTACTGACATTATGTCAGAATCACATGTAATAAAAAAATCTAACTTTATCATTATGAAGATAAACAAATAAGATGTATTTTAGTACTCACTATCAAGCTAGCATATTGATATTGGTAAAGTTTAAAATATATATATTGATTCGCTAACGAGCAAGTTATCTATAAGGCAAAGCTAAAAACAGGTTGCATGATACACGTTTTTCCATTGCCATCATTTACACTGTGATGAAGATGAATTTCGTGTAAGATTCATGACATATATGGTGTTCTGCATGTAAGAGTTTCCATGATGAAAGCATTGTTGTTGACTCTGATGAGGACTACACTCCAGAGACAAGTAGCCTACCGCATCGTCAGCTCGAGGACAGATCCGGGGTCGAGGGCGAAGCAGAGGAGGTCGTGCAAGAGGCCGTGCAACTAGGGTCCAAGGAAGTAGAGGCCGAGGACGGTGGTCGAAGTGCAGGGCAAGGAGCACTTCTTGGACAAGAGGACTTGCGTCGAGTTTTGCGAACTGCATATGAGAATTTTGATTGGTCTTTCTCTGCCATTGTTTTGCTATTCCTAGGTTCCGTGCCTCTTGAATTACTCGAATCAAACAGGTACGCGCAAGTGGGCAGGTCCTGTGTGGCAAAAGGGTGGTTGCCATGGTTGCGAGAGAGTGACAGTCGCCTAAGCCAATCCTTTGTTTCGTCCCGAATGGAAATAATGAGCTGTGTTTAGTGCAGATTAAACGGTCTAGAGTCACTCGATTTTTATACTCTTTTTATCAGAGTACTTACATTTAAATTATGCATTGATATATATATAGAAAGTTTAAACAAATTTGGAAAAAAGTTTTTTATAAAAATCCTACCTACAATACCTTTAATTGAGTTACATTGACAAATTCCAGTAAAGCTCAGGAAGGACACATTCCACACATTGCACTAGGGCTGCACCACACCTATAGAGGGCGGTATAGTCGTGGCTCGTGTCAGCTACAGGACATCTGCTCTGAAGGACAAAGAAGAAGAAAAGGTTTGTATTTGGCCGCTCCTTGTTGGGCCCTGTCCCAAATGGCACACTCCGGACTTGTGGACTTCCTCAGAGTCCACACTTCGGTGATGTCATGTAGTGCAGACCTATAGGGCCCTTAGCGCGAGTCCGCGAGGGCGCATTGAGAGGTATTTTTGGGACAGACTCGATATATACGTTTATATGACTCAGTAAAGCCATGACATTCGGTTAGAACTATTTATGTAATGAATGTACGCAATGTACGCCTATGTCATAAAAACCATAATGATACTCTTAAATATTCTCTTCTCAGCCATGTTTACAGTCCGTGAGCGAAATCTCCTCCCATCCGTTTTCTGATTGACATTTCGCAAGGATTCCTGGGTAGTTAAAGTGCGTGGAGCCTGCATCTATGCGGGCTTCGCGGAAGACCGCTTCAAGGGTACCAAGGGGGCGCTGCTGAGCACACTTCAGAGCGTTAAAATGCTAAATGGGACGGCCTACGGACTCGTAGACTCGACGAGCACACGCAATTTAAGTCCACGAGACCGAAAGTCCGCATGAAGTGCGCCATTTGGGACTGGGCCTCGATCTGTGATTTTGCGTCAATGAAAAATTGTGATTTCTGGTTATTATACACACGATCTTGCATCAAAGTGAAAATCAAACAAATATACACAAAAAAGAATGTTTCTGCCTCTTGTTCAGTTTAATAAAATAAAATAAACTTAAATTAAGATTTAAAAAAATAAATAAATACATTTTAATTAAATACTTTTTAATTAATTAAATAAATATTTTTGGTAACATAATTAACTGGGCTGCGTCTCCCAAAAGCATCGTAAGCCTAAGTAGATCGTAGATATACTAAAATGAAGCAAAAATGTTTGCTAAAATGTGAGGGGTGTACTTACTTTTGTGAGATACTGTATATAATTCCTTATCTTAATCTTTATTATCTCTGTTTCATATAATCATGTCTACTTGTTTATAACGCATCCAGTTTTTAATCCCTCTTTTTGATTGTCCTCTATCGAGACTGTTCAGATGTCCACTTTGGGTCAGTAACATGAGCTGTGCAAATAAACCTTGAGGTTTTCCATGCCAGAAATGGGAGAGGGGATTGTGAGGTTGTAGGTGCTGGCTAATGGCTTGTGTCATTGTAATTTAGTGGATTGTGTGGCAGGGTAGAATTAAGATCAAATGACAATGTCCTGTCAGCACTTCACAGCGACACTTTCAAAGTGTCAACGTTTTTTTATTTTTTATGCGAGGCAGAATTCTATGATCTCTAATACTATCTGATGTTAGTTTAGTACGAATCACTTGAGAAGGCTGGATTTGTTGAGAAATTCAAGGGCAGCCGCAGAACACAAAGGAATAGAAAGAGATAGAAACCAACACATTCATATAACCAATAAGTCCAATAACACACTGATTTAAAGGAATATTTTCTGAAGTGGAAATCAAGGTTAGTGAGAGACCAATGGAAATTACTGAGACATTTTGATTTTGTTGTTGATGGATTTCTAAGCACAAATATGAGTTCATCATTTTTATTTTTATAAAAAGTACATTTATCTCGTGTTTAGAGCTGTAACAATTTTCAAACATTTTAATAATTACACAGAAAAGGTTAGTAAACAATTTGGTATACTAAAATCATGTTAACACTTATATTGTTTACTCCTTATGGCTGAAACAGTGAGTATTTTAACATTTACAAATTGGCCAATTTCCTTTTTAAAGAATAGAAAAATAATTAACATTAAAAATGTATAATGTGTAATATAATTATTCACATATATTGTATTTAAAATGATTTTTGTGGTAATCAACCTTATGGCACAAACGCTGTCGACTGAGTGTAACTTGTAATGAGCCCAGAATATTAATGTTAGCTCAGAAATTACTAATAATCTGACAAATTTGTAACTGGTGCTGGTAAATAGATTACAGCCAATACAATATGTTTTTGCTTATGGTTTCGAAGCCTGTGTACTGATCATCGTAGATCATAGAGTTACTTTTGACATGTGATTTTTCTGCTCACGTTTCATTTTTCCAAGACATTTGAATCACACATAAAGACAGACACAAAAGGCATGTGATCATTTTTTTTGTTATTCCGAGCTCCTTTGACTTCTCAAGCCATACACAGTGATGCTTATGGGGGATTAAAGGGAAGCAGAAATGTCACCATAAAGCAACACAAGTCACACTCGTATTATGACATATGTGTCTCCCACATAAAGGATGATCCTGTTACAAAGCTTAATTTGTACAGAGACACTTCCTCACACACTGAGGATGTGTGAGTCGACCATGGTCACAAGGAGCCAATTTTGACACAAGTCAGTTTCACTGAGCATTTTTGCACTTCCCAAATTTCAAAAAGTGTGAAAGATCTACTGTATACTGTTGTGCTATGGTTAATCAAAGGATTGGCCTCTATTCATATTATGTGCAAAGAATTTGATCAGTAATATTCCAGACAGTGATCAGTGATCCTCAAAACAAACAACATATTGTATATTTAATTTGAGAAGTAAAACTGTGTGAGGTATATATATATATATATACCCCTATATATATATATATATATATATAATATATATATATATATATATATATATATTATATATATATATATAATATATATATATATATATATATCTTATACAATTTTGCTTCTCAAATAAATTATGTTGTTTTAATGATCACAAAACATGTATCGAACACACAGGGGTGCCGCCAGAAATTCTGGGCCCTATGGAAACCAAAATTTCTGGGCCCCCTACATTTTTTACAGATAAAATTTAACCCAATAAACATGCCCAGTATACTTTAAAAAGGATACTTAGCACACTGCATAGTTAAAATGTCTAAAGATGAGTACAAAAAAACAAGTTTTTTTTTTTAGAAATATGTACTTGTTTACATAAAAGGGAGAACATTTATTATCTCAATTGCTGACTCTGCATCTGTATAAGTCAAACACACACACACACACACACACACACACACACACACACACACACACACACACACACACACACACACACACACACACAACACACACACACGTAATAATAACCATATTATTTTTATTGCCCTATTTAGTTTTCTTAATGTAAAATATTAATATATCTATTTTGTAAACTTATAGCCAGTGGTTACTACAGACACATGTTTTATTCAATTTTATATTATTTTTTTCTGGGGCATTTTATTCACATTAATAATGTCAAGTTTGACAGCATCGATCGTAGCAGCAGCACTGTGACTTCACAGAACACAGAGCCCGATCTCATGAAAGTGCGTATCAATACTACGAATGTTATTTCTCGCGCCATACGCCAAAAATAGTTTTTGCGTGTATATTCGCGTGCATATGATACGCATTTTATGGCGTGTAATACGCACGCACCCCCCTCCCCTTAATCCTACCCAAGGGGTTTCCGTGCGTAGCATGCACGCAAAAACCATTTTTGGCGTATAAATGGCACGAGAAATAACATTCGTGGTATTGATACGCACTTTCATGAGACTGCGTTGGAACACAGGACACATACACGGGCACGGCGAACTGATTTTGTAATTTTTGAATAACTTTTTGTTTTGTAAAGTTATCATCATGTGGCGAACACAGTAGATAAGACGTGTTTAGAGGCTTCAATCTTCGTGAAGTTTCGCGCTCAGGCTCACCTTGTTCGGCTGAGACGGGGACGGGGGACGGGGGACGTGGGGGGAGGAGGACGTGTGCAGCAGCCGCTGAATCTGTGTTTCATAATTCAATAATTATTTTACTAAGCTAGCTAGATAAAAGCGGGTCATGTAGCAACAAAAATAAGTAGGCTAACTCTGAAAGTTTTGGAATACAGGAATAGGGCAAGCTACCTTTCTTTTTGAAAAACTGTGACACATACTGTCTACTTCGACGTTCTCTGTCTTCTCTTTCCTTCATTTCTTTCCGTTTTTGATGCCCTGACTTTTGATGTGACATGCCTGCGTCAGTGTCACTGTCTGCACTGCATCATCATAGCAAGTGCAATAAGCAAGAGACGCTACACTAGCGATCGTAGCTCGGACAGCGCAGGTGGAATGAACCATTGTGAGAGGGAGGGGTGTGACGGGAAAACAGTAAATACATTATTTGTTTTTTAAATATTAAATCTATGGTCAAAACGGACAAAATACACATTTAGTGCACGAGGGGCCCTAGCACATTTAATGTATGTATAAAAAAGAAATAAGAAAAGAAAAAGGGGGTCTGCTCTTCTGGGCCCTAAATCAGCCTGGGCCCTTAGAATCGTCCTAACCTTCCACCCCTTTACGGCGCCCTTGCGAACACACACACACACACACACACACACACACACACACACACACACACACACACACACACACACACACACACACACACACTGCATAAAATTGATCTTTTAAAGCTGCAGTCTGTAGCATTTTCCCTTTTTGTCACCATCTCTGTTCGAAATCTGTTCTGCAGTGATTCGCAGAATTATCATCTTTACGTGGGTTGTAAATCGGCATGAAACAGCGCGGATGAACACAGTGTTTTGAGGCGAGTGCTGCTGTCAATCACCGCGCTGTGTGGATACTGTCATTCAGAATCACAGATTCACTTTTTGAAAGTTTGACTAACATAAAATTTTTCACCAGAAAATTTCTTCTGAACAAGTAAGTAACATCCTTTTTTGTTCTGATCAACTAAGGGGGGAAAAGCATTCGACATGACAAGCGATCGTTAGATTTACAGCAACCGTGCAAATCGTAGCCTACTTTGTTCTCAAATTGTTCATGTTAACAACATCAGCATTGCGTGACTAACGTTATTTAATGTGTTTTATGATTACCAGTGTAGTTCAGAATTCATATTCTCCATAATAGCTAAACGAGAAAGGCACAACAAAGGAAACTCCATAACTGTGTGAATTAAGAAAACGTACTGTTACACGATTGACCTATTGAAATGTCTTACTTGTTCAGCAGAAAAAGCCGTCTCTTCTTCCGTTTCGAACCCCTTCGGGAGTTCACGCACCTTTCAAAAGCCCCACCGATGTGTATCCTTGTGTTCGCATGAGACGGTTCCTTTCTCTTTCCACCTTAAATCCGAAGTACAAAGTCTTTTGGGTTTTATAACTGGTTAATCTCCAGTTGACACTGATGATTGTTGTTTGGATCTTTCTGGATCCGCCATGAGTTTAATGATGTAAAGTGCTGCGAGAAAAGCCTATCTCTACATCTCCTCACGCGCAGTATAGCCGGCTAGCCGAAACTCCTTTTTTATGTGTACGGATGTGACGTAATGACGCAAATACATGCTCGAATTTCCCACGAATACCCACCAGTACCACTGGAATTAAAATCATTATTACAAGCTAACCGTTTTGAATCTAGCTATGGCACGCAGATAGTTTTGAACACTGGCTGAAGATGTTTTTTTTTTTTAATAATTAATTTGGATTATTTTTAACTTAAAAATGTTACGGACAGCAGCTTTAAATAATTAACTTTTATTAATGTGTGTGGATTTTGCATTTCGCAAGAGCCTTTATAAGCTTGAATGAGAAACAATAACTTAAAAAAATGTGGTTTGCCAGAGGTGTGAAGATGTAGCTGAAAGATGTGATATCAGACACAATTATAATCACAGCATTTGTGACTCTGTTCATTTATCACAGGGAACATTATTTTGAGAAAGAGAGATGAGAGTGAGAGAGATGTCTGCTCTCATTGTACAGTTTTGTTTGATAGAGAGCAAATTTTCATAAAAAAATAAATAAATAAAAAACACTTAACTGTATTCAAAAGAAGAATTATTGTGTCTATGTATTCACATTTACATTTAGGAGGGTTATAAGTATAAATAAACCCCAAAGGCCAAGGGTGTAAATCATTTGTCAGTGCTTCAACACAATTTTACTCAAAACTCACTTCAGGATGCAGGAGTGAGTTTTGAGTAAAATTGTGTAGCATGTGCATATCATCCACAAGTCATCAAACCACAAGTCATCAAACCACATCACTTTTTTTCTTGCTTTCCTATTATTTTTGGCTTGAGGAATCTGAACACTCTTGTTACATTTCACTCACAGCAGACTATGTAGTTAATGTCACTATGTATAATACAATACTTTTAAAGCTAAGTATTACTGAAAAAAAATCAGGGAGACAAAAGAGACATTTCAACAGCTCAGAAAAGTCACAAATTGTAGAGCAAATTATTGAAATACGATAGTATCTTGCACATGACTTAATTTAAATATGATGTAACGAATTAATTCACATACATTCAGGTTTAGTTCATATTGATCCAGACAATTTAAAAAAAAAGTTCGGCCTCAGAAGAAACAGTTGCCCTTCTGTCTATAAAAGAAAGAGAAAGAGACATTTTTTTTTTCATAAACCAAAAATACACCCATTCCATTTTAACTTTTCATTTAATGTTTAAATTACAGTTGTTCTTCTCATTGTACTTGGGGTAACACCATCACTTAAGCAGCAAGACAGAACCAATAGCCCACTGTTAGGGTCCAAATGGCTCCAATTGACTCTAAAGAGCATGTTCTTTGGAGGGGGCATGTGAGGGTGAGGGGTTACGCTAGACTCTTGGCCTGATGATGGTAGAGAGCCTGTGAGTTGACCTGACTCTGACCCACTCTCTAGTGAAGTTCGCTTGACTGTGGCCTCAACAACACATTACAAAATGGCAGAATCTTAGTGTGAGGGCCGCCTAGGGGAGACTGTGATGGCCAACATATACAGTAAGCACAGTAAGCAGCTGTAGCTGTAAATCAACAGTGGGAGCGCTTCAAATTATGAATACGAGATGATGATAAACGAGGACAAAAAAAGCTTTTCTTTCTTTTTAAAGTCAAATGATGTTCCATACATTTAAAATGAAGAATAAAACAACTAAATATATGAGAAAGTCAATAAAAATACAATATATGTACTGTATATGTACCCAGCCTACAGTATTATGTTTGATTTGCAAAATTCTAAGGCCTCAAAATGATTAATCACATCAAAACTTTGCTGAAAAATCTGTTTTGATAAATAGTTCTGCCCTCTGATTGATAGTTCATACTTAAAATAAAAGGTCTTTTATTTTATAAAAACATCCCCCTTCAAGTCATAGCACACACGTCTTTTTGCAATGAAATCTTTAATGATTTTGATAGTCTGCAATACAGTATGAAGATCTCATTGAACAGAATTTCATATTACTTTTTGGCCATATACTGTCAGCAACTGCATCAAATTGCATATTTTGCTCAGTTTGGTCCTCGAGTGTGAGCTCCATATTCTATTTTACATATTTTACTATATGAGCCATGAAAGCCAGAAGTATCAAATATGATGCTTAAGTTTGGAAACATTACTTTTTAATGTTTTTTAAAGAAGTATCTTATGCTCATCAAGCCTGTATTTATTTGATAAAACATATAGAAAGAAACTCTTATAGTGTGAAATATTAATTTGATGCAAAGCTGAATTTTCATCAGCCATTACCCCAGTCTTCAGTGTCACATGATCCTTCAGAAATCATTCTAATATGCTGATTTATTATCAATTTTGGAAACAGTTGTGCTGCTATAATTTTTTATAACCTGTGCTTCTTCTATCAGTATTCTTTGATGAATAAAAAGTAAAAAAAAAAAAAAAAAAATGCAGCATTTATTTAAAATAGAAATCTTTTGTAACAATACACTACCGATCAAAAGTTTGGGGTTGGGAGTTTTTCTTTCTTTTTTGAAAAAAAATATTATTTTTATTCAGCAAGGTTATTAAATTGGTAAATTATAGTAACGATTTTTTATTGTTAGAAAAGATCAAAAAGAATATAGGCTATATATGATTTTTCTGACTATTATTTCATGTCAGGGTTTACAGGGTTAAAATGCACATAAGTTTTACTTTAATAGATATAATATATCAAACCTATTTTTGCAATTAATTTAAACCAACTGATCGCATGGTTTCAGTCAAGTCAAGTAACAGAGATTGTTTTGGCTTTACAGCAGCTCTAGAATAAAGTTATTGTCTAGCTAAAGTTAGTTTTGATTGATTCAATTCCATCGCAACGTTCATTATTTATTAACTTAGGGGATGCTAACACGACACCGTTCTAACATGAAAACCCTTAATGTGATCTGGCCGCTCATTTGCACAAAACTGTGCCTGGTGGCTCGAGAACGCAAACCATGAAATAGGTTCCAAGGCACAATCCTTGAAAAATATGTAATACATAATTTTGTATCGCTTCCGCGTAGCCACGTGAACACTGTAAAAAATTTGGAGTAGGATTTACTTGAAAAAAGCTTGCTAACTTTTTTCACTCAGAAAATGCTAGTAAATTTACAACGATTTGCCAAGTAAAAATTAAACATATTTCTCAGTAACTTTAATTAGAAATATTTAAGTTAAATTTACTTGGAATATGGAATTAAGTAAACTTTACTTAACCTAGTCAAGTGAAAGTAACAAAGTAAATAAGAAATTTTAACTTGGCTAGTAAAAGGTTGAGTAATATCAATTTAGTTGAAAATTCCTTTGCTTTACATTCCACCTAAACAATAATAATATTGAAATACCAGTATGTGCTTTACTTAGAACTACTAAGTAATTTATACTACATCATATCAGATGTTAAATATCATGTGAATGCAAAGACCTCAATACTTGGTAGAAAATACACAATGACGGTAACATTTGATGGATCGTTTTTGTGTTTGAATGTGTCATTTTGAGCAGAAAATTTCCCCGAAATGTCACAAAATGGCAAGTTACTATAATCCTAACAACAAAAGCAATGATAAAACAGTGTAAATACAGCTGGAAACCAGTGAAAAATCAACCTCATTAATTATTCAAGGTCCAGTGCATGATGGGAACCCCAGTATCAGAAAAGTTGAGTAATATTTACTTAATTTTATTAAGTTGATATTTACGCTTTCATTTCTACTCGCTTGAATTAAGTACTGATCTGGATTTTACTTAGTTTTTTTAATTCTTGCCTGAACTAACCTTTTCATGTAAATTACATCGTTTTTTTTCAGTAGTATTTACTTCACCACAAAATCATTTTTTACAGTGAACCCGAATTATCCTGACAACATTTTATCTGTACAGAGAAGGGAAGGAGGCCACAGTGGAGAGACTAGTTGATACTTCAGGACTGCGTTGTCGTCGTGTCCAGGCGCTGGTCCTTCATCAGATCTGGATACGGCCTGGATCCAGCAGACTGCGGTAAACCAAGTACGACAAGTGTAACAAGTACATCAGGATTTATGGGAAGTGTTCCTGGTTCTGGCTGACCTAATCTATGCAGCCTAACATTGAATTTTAGAAGTCTATAATGTGTTATTATGAGTATGGTCTGTCAAAGATATATGTTTTTAGTCTAGATTTGAACTGACAGAGTGTGTCTGCTTCCCCCAATCGATCCAGCAATCGATTTTGATATTCTATTATAAACTGGCCGTAATTTTGAGATCGCAATAGACGTGACGGACTATAATGTGTTAAGAGGTCGCTCAAGTACTGGTGAGCTAAACCATTTAGTGATTTGTAAGTAATCAGATTTTTTTTTTTAATTGATACAATGTTTAATAAGGAACCAATGCAGTGTTGACAGAACCGGGTTAATATGGTCATACTTCCTGGTTTGTAGCGAATTACAAACCTGCGCATATATATTCAAACGCACATAACTATAGAATCAATTCTTACAGTTTTTTACAGTCGCTAGGACACATTTCTCAATACTTAGGCCACTTTTTCAAAACTCTTCACACAGTGAGCACAACAGAAGTATATGTGGGCTAAACTGTGGATCATTTATCATTGCTTTGGCACAAAATGCATTCAATGACTACATCTTTCAAATTACATTAATTCTTTTCTCACTTTGACACAACAACCGCCACAACTCTGTGTACCTACTGGCCAATTTGCACATGCTTACACACTGTTTTCAAAACTGTTAAACTTAAGTTCAAAACAATAACATAATACAAAACTGAATAAGACAGCATTTTTGCCACATTTCTACAGTATTGTAATGAAATATATTTAGAATCTAAAAATTAAATGGTATAAAAACAATTGGAACAACCACAGCTGATTCCTATTGTATCTCTATCGGTGGATGGTGTGTATGAAGAGTTCAGATGCAAAAGCCTCTAAATGCCATCTGAAATTTTCTTCTAAAATGATCATTTTTATCAAGCTCGTATATTTAAGTTCAATAATTACACTTAAATGGCAAGAAAAATTACCCATTAATTGTCATTTAAGTGAAATTACTCAATTTATAAATATACGAGCTTGATAAAAATGATCATTTTAGAAGAAAATTTCAAATGGCATTTAGAGGCTTTTGCATCTGAACTCTTCATATACAAATTGGTATACTTTGGAATTACTCCAAAAACATAAAATATAATAACTGCATGATGTCTGATTCATTCTAGTAACGTATATTGCAGTGAATTCTAAACAGTAGAGAGGTAGAAGAAAGAAAGCATTTACATCTACTTTTTTTTGTTCAGTGGGTGGGTTGTGGGGAAAGGGAGAAAATGTAAAAACAAGGAACATTGTTAACTTTTTCTGTATATGATACATCATTCTGTTCTTCCTTTAATAAAAATATTATAAAAAAAAAAGAAAAAAAAAGAAAGCATTTACATAGGAAAACATTGTATAAAGTTACCTGTTGTTAGTGTTTTTTATGTTATTGTTTTGTGGGTGACAAAGTGTGTTTGTTAGCTGTCAACCTTTGCTAGTGTTATGGAAGAATATGTTGATTTGAGATATGTATGAAGTGATTTGGTAGTTTTAGTGCATTTTGAATGTGAAATGAATTGCTGTGCCGAGCTGAAAGTTGGTTAGGATAACTGTGTGAAGAGTTTTGAAAAAGTGACTTAAGTATTGAAAAATGGGTCCTAGCGACTGTAAAAAACTGTAATGCGCATGTGAACGCCATCAGCGTTTATCACAGGTTTGCGTTTAAAGTCTGTTTAGAGAGAACGGCGTCGTCTTAGCGGCCCCTAATTTACTAACAAATGATCAGTTCGACGGAAGAGAATCAATCAAAACTAACATTAGCTGGAAACAACATTATTCAAGAACCGCTATAAAACCAAACCATTCTCTGTTACCTTAAATTATATGTTTCTCTCTGTAAAGCTGCTTTGAAACAATCTACATTGTTAAAAGCGCTATATAAATGAGGATGACTTGACTTGACTTGACCTAAGGGTAGCATGTACAGAGTGAACAGCAGCGGCCCTATAGTGAGTACCTTGTGGTACGCCATACGGAACTTTTGATCGATAAGACATCTCTTTATTTACTGCTACAAACTCATAACGGTCAGATAAGTATGATTTAAACCACGCAAATGCAATTCCACTAATGCCAACATTATATTCAAGTCTATTTTAAATAATGTTGTGGTCAATGGTATCAAATGCAGCACTAAGATTTAGTGGACGTAAAGTTAGTTGTCCTCAAGTTCACACAGGTGTTGTCCATCACATTAACTATGAACATGATCTACTAATGTTTGGCAATTAGAAGTGTCACAATACATTTGATCTTAATTTTTACAGAAAATCTATTGTTTTATCATTTTAAACCTAACCAACTTTATATTTTATACTGTACACAGAAATGTATGCGCTTTTAAGTTTTTAAATACTTTTTAGAGCCCACTGTTTGCCCACTTGTGTTTATCACTTTTTTGTATACATTTACATTTAGTTAAGATACTTTAAAGTAAGTTCCAACGCATGGTCGCATCTGTACTTTAAGTATTTAAGGACAGGTCATTCACGTTACAGACTTGGCACTCATATTGTAAGAGCCAGGTGGTTTTCTAAGCACCCTCTCCATATGGTGCCCTTTTGTTTGCCTCTCTCCCTCTGTCTCTCTCCCTCCGACTGGGTCTCTCTGCCTTTTACGTCTTGAGAAAGTCCTAACTGTTGACAGCTCTTTGAGCAACAGCAGTCTGTTGTTGTGAATGTATATAGAGCGAGCGAGTGAGCGAGACACAGAGAGGGAGCGTGTGTGTGCTGGATGCTAATGAAAAGCAGATGTTGGGTCAGTGTCAGAGCCTGCGGTTGTGCGTGTATGTGTGTGTGTGTGTGTGTGTGTGTGTGTGTGTGTGTGTGTGTGTGTGTGTGTGTGTGTGTGTTTACATGTTTGCCCCCCTACTGTCTCCTAACCGCTGAGTGCTCTTGGTGTTCCAGCACCTGATAGGACGGCAGTTATTGATAAATAATATGCAGGCTGCATGGTGCAACTAGCCCAGGGAGTTCATAGTGAGTTGACCATCTGGATACACTGGTGGAGATGCAAACAGGGAGAGAGTGTGCCAAGTATCTAGGGCGATGGAGAAGTCAGCCACACTTCACTTACTAATTATTCACAGCAGTAAATCCTTCGACTCATACTGAAGCTCATACAGCGGAACTGGGCCTCACTGCTTTGAACAATGTATTTCAGTATATGTATTTTCATTTAATTTTGTGTTGTGCTCTGTTGGAAAATACTCACCGCTTGTAAATTGCGTACGTGCATTTTGCATAAAACATGAATCTTATAACATTTCAAGAAGCAAAAAAAAAAAAAAAGATCTGATAATAATCTGATGGAGAGATGGTCAACCATAACTTTAAAGGCCAAAGCTTAAGGAATACTTCCCCCAAAAATGTAACATAATGTATAATAAAATAATAAATAAAATAAAATGATAAATAATAAAATGTATAATAAAAATGTATATATATATATATATATATATATATATATATATATATATATATATATATATATATATATATATATACACTTTATATATATATATATATATATATATATATATATATATATATATATATATACTACTGTTCAAATGTTGGGGAGAAATTAGTAGTAGTTTTTTGTTCAGCAAGGATGCATTAAATTGCTAAAAAATTACAGTAAAGACATTTATAATGTTACGTAATGCTGTTCTTTTGAATGTTCAATTTAATTAAAGAATAATGAAATCCAATGTTTATTGCACCAAATGACTGGAGTAAAATTCAGCCTTTGCCATCAAATAAATAAATTACATTTGAAAATACATATTTTTTTTTTACACTTTTTTTCCGCAATATTACTTTTTAAACATATATATTTTTTTTAATTTTGTGAATGGTAGTGTATGTTTTATTATGTATATTTGCATTCCATGGAAAAACTAACAGCATATGGGTTTGAAACAACATGAGAGTAAATACATGATTACATAATGTTTCATTTTCCATGAGCCATTCCTTTAATTGCAGGCTTGTCTATAATTCTTCCATACATTCACCAGTCCAAACATTTTTACATTTAGTTCATGACAATTTTTTTCCAGAACTCTCATGATGGATGCATTAAACTGTGTGTGTGTGTGTGTGTGTGTGTGTGTGTGTGTGTGTGTGGTGTGTGTGTGTGTGTGTGTGTGTGTGTGTGTGTGTGTGTGTGTGTGTGTGTGTGTGTGTGTGTGTGTGTGTGTGTGTCCGGGGGCAAACAGGTTTAATGGGCTGTGTACGAGGGGGTTGGGGGGTATTTCTCTTGAACTGGTGATGGTGGGAGGAAGTGTAGAGATTTATGACGAGGCTGATTGCCCCTCTCTTTCCTCCACAGTGGCTGACCAGCAGAGAGAGTGAGACGCACTAAATCACTCCTGCCACTGAGCCCCTGCACTTGGCGTTGATCCTTAGGGGATCAGTCAGTGAGACACATCTCAATTTGTCTCCCTGAGAAAGTCACGCTGCACAAGGATTCTGGTTCCCTATCACTAACCCCTGGTAATACCACAGTTTGATGGAGTTGCTCCTGTTCTGAGGGTTGTGGTGTTCTCATTTCAGTTGTGCACCATCACTGTTAGTAAATCTCTATAGGAAAACAGCTCCTGAGAGCATAGACGGTATCTGACAGAGTAATTACAAAACCTGTAACAGTAAGTGATAAAGAGGCTAGCTAACTTTATATATATATTTGTATGGCTGATATAAATAAATTCCGTAACAACAGTTCTGAATTAAGATATACACTGCAGTTCAAAAGTTTAGGATCGGTAAGACTTTTAATGTTTTTAAAATAAGTCTTCTGCTCACCAAGGCTGCATTTATTAAAAAAAAAAAACATATATATTGTGACATATTATTACAATTTAAAATGACTGTTTTCTGTTTAAATGTATTTTAAAGTGTAATTTATTCCTGTGATCAAAGCTGAATTTTTTTCAGAAAAAAACAGTGTCACATGATCCTTCAGAAATCATTCTAATATGCTGATTTGCTGCTCAAGAAACATTTATTATTATTATTATTACCCATGTTGTTTTTTCAGGATTCTTTGACGAATAGAAAGTTCAAAAGAACAGCATTTATCTGAAATAGAAATCTTTTGTTACATTATACACTACCATTGAAAGACATAATGAAATTAATACATTTATTCAGCAACGATGTATTGATCATAAAATTTATCTGTAATTTTAAATTGAATTGTAAATTGATCAAAGTGACAGTAAAGACATTTATAATGTTACTAAAGATTATATTTCAAATAAATGCTATTCTTTTGAACTTTCTATTAATCAAATAATCCTGAAAAAAATGTACACAACTGTTTTCAACATAATAATAATAATCAGAAATGTTTCTTAAGCAGCAAATCAGCATATTAGAATGATTTCTGAAGGATCGACACTGAAGACTGATGCTGGAAATTCAGCATTACATACAAGAAAAAATTACATTTTAATATATGCATGTTTATATATTTATTTATTTTTTTCCTGCACGATGTTTACAGGACCGTCCTCAGAGTTTTGTTCTTGAGTGATAGTGGAGAATGTGAACCATAAGAACTCCACTGACCAAACTCACTTCTACTGTCTGTCATCCACACAAGAATAAGAAAACACTGTGCTTTCATCCTGACTCAGGTTGACATTTCCTATCAATCTTTAAAGCATGACAATATTTGGCATAATGTAATATTTAAAATTCTTGCAGTAAAATAATGTTTACTTTAGGTGTAAAAGAGCAGATTACAATTGTTAAAGTCAATTATATAAATACGGATATATAATGATACATGATACATTAAAATAAGAAAAGAAAACTGAAAACTTGTTTGGACTGCATTCTAAAACTGAACTGATCCTTATATTTTGTACTACATTTTATAGGTGAAATAGATACAGTATCAGTGAAAAAGGTACATTATATTTGAAATGAATAACATTTGGATGACTGGATGATACATTCTCTCTATAGAACTAAGGAATAATTGCAATCTTTCTTGGAAAACCTTTGGTCTCCTCAGAGAATGATAGTATTTGAAAAGTGAGTATGCTCTCCCAATCTCACCAGCTGTTATTGTAACCTATGACTCTCTCCTCATCCGTTTTTGCAGCTATGAGTTGCAGTATAGAACTCAGATGTTGAACTGTGCCATTTGCTTTGAAAGGCTATTTGACCTCTAAACTTACCATTTAATTAGATCTGAGGCAGCAGTTTCTTTGCTCAGACAAGCATTATTGGAGAGGTGTCAAGTTTGCACTGAATTAGTACAGTATAATGCAGACCAATAGGACAGACAAATCAAGGCTGTAAATAGCCATTTAAACAAACATCTAATCAGATGGCACAGCTAATAACATATGAACCCCAAACTATAAAAAAACCCACATGATGTGCAATATTTTGTTCTCAGTGTTAAGACTTGTGCGAAAGCTCACTTACATCTTCTCCACAAAGGAAAGCTCATGACATTGACCTGCTTGAAGAGATTACAGTATTAGCAACGTTTCAAAGATCCCAGTTGCACTTACTGTTGAAGTGAAAAGGCCCAGTTTCACAGACATGACTTAGATTAAGCCAGGATTAGGCCTTAGTTCAATTAGGGCATTTAAATAGCTTTTTATTAACATGCATAAAAAAAAAAATAAATAAATAAAAAAAAAAACCCTTACTGTTGTGCATCTTGAGACAAAACAATGGCACTGACATATTTAAGATATGTCGGTGCAAGTTACATTCGGTTAAAACAGCTCATACATGCATTATGCCCCAAGCCTTGTCTGTGAAACCAGGGGAAAGAGTTTAACAAAGATGATACAATTATGTGGTTGCACATAGAAAGTCATTTTCATTGCAGAACTTGCTGTAATAAAATACTGCCTTTCTACTGCAATAAGATACTGTCTCTCATTTTTGCAACCATTATGTATTGTATTTCTCTTTATAGGCTTTTATGTAAGGTTTTAATATAGGCTACCATGTCATGATATTTATATTAAAATTATTACACTTAATTAATTCCCCTTGGCATTGATATTTATTTAAATACTCGTTTCATAATGCTGATTATGGTTTTGATCTTTAATGTGCCATGTACATTAATTAATGATGGATTCCCTGGAGGATACAACACCAGTGTGATGAGACACACAGTGACACAATACGTTTATCTATAGATAGACAACCCTGAGGTTGAAAGAGAAAAACATATTACAGATACATGTTTTTATTCATTCGGGGGGACTTGACCAACATTTTAATAGCTCTTCAATGATAAACCTATTAAATGTTTGTTTGTTTTTTCGTTTACATAACAAAAACAATTGACATACACGTATAAATATTGTTAAATACACATATGTATTGTTTTATTGCCATGTATTCATAGTCCGAAAGAGGGTTTGGGCATTGGCAACAGTACCACATTGTAAAAAATAGAGGTGGCTTGTCGCTGCAAAAGTGCTGCTGATCAGAGTCCCCCCTGGTAGGGTCCCTATAGTGAGGCAGTGCTTGATCGCTGAAGGAATACTGGGAGTGAGTGAGCGAGCGCTCTCGCGGAGTTACAAACTGGATGGAGCCGATTGAAGTAGATACTTTAGTTATATTAAGTGGATTTTGACAGCGGATCTCTGGCTTTGGTCTGACGGCGTTTCCTACTGGATCTTACAGCTTCCCACTGGGAAAATAAATCACTATCTACAAGAAAGAAAGCTGGCATGCGCTAATATGGAAACCAAACCATTCTTGTCTCTAGGTGAGTTAGACTCAAGGGAAATATGGTCTCTATTATCTTAACGCTAATGTCATGCAGAGCAGAGGTACAGACATCTACCAGTTTCTGCACTGAAGTGCTGAACAAAACGAAACTATGCTGCATGTTTACGTTCATATGTGACTTAAAGCCGTTTTTTCTTAAATAATAGCATTTCTTTATTTTTCGCGGGCAGGTAATGGGAATTAAATGGAATGAGCAAGCGCTACTAGAGTTAATATAATGGTGATAAGCACGATTGTCATCTTTATTATTAGTTTATATCTATGATGTTATCATCTTAATAAAATAATCAGTGTTACTAGAGCAATTAAGGTGTGTGACTAATAATTCATGAAGTGCAGAAGACTCGATCACTCCAGTCAAACAGTGAATAGTTTATTAAAGCGCGCTAGTCTTCAGTTGTGCGCTGTCACATTATTACTCTAAATGAACATGGCAAGCTGTTTAAACAAATATTTCTTGTGAACTATTTTATGTCTCTAGTACTTTTCTTATGCGTTTAATTTATTTAATTGTAGTTACTGTAATAGTCAGAAATAGTACCCCAACTAACTAATTACAACAAATAGATTGTTTTTGTGTGTGTGTGTGTGTGTGTGTGTGTGTGTGTGTGTGTGTGTGTGTGTGTGTGTGTGTGTGTGTGTGTGTGTGCTATAGGCTAATTTAGTAGGGATTTGTGGTTCAGATTTCTATCCACACTATGCATTCCAGTTGTTATAGCTATTTTTTAAAAAAAAAGCAAAAAAAGCAAAAGTAAAAAAGCAACCAGTGAGATATCAAATGTTATTGTAGAAAATGGTATATAAATCCCATTAAGTCTCATGAATAAGTTCTATTATCTAATAAAGAAGTACTAAAGTTCTGTAAATACATGGGACTACAAGTCAGAAGTGAATAGTTGATATCTGAACCACAGATCCCATTACAATTCAATGGCAAAATGGCAATATAATTGTTATGGCACTATTGGAGTAGTGACTAGTAGCAAAGGAAGAAGTATCATTGGGTAACACTTTATTTTACAGCGTTACACATGCAGTTACTATAGTATTAACAGTAAATTATGCATAATTACAAGCATGTAAATCTAAAACAAATCCTAACCCTAATGTTATAGTTAGTACATGTTGTTAATTAATATTACTCAGTACTTATTTGTGTAATTGCACTTTGACAAGGGCACCTTAAGATATATTTGATTAATGACTGGTAAATACAAAAGAAGTATTAGTAATATAAAAGCCTGTTTAAATGAATAAATGTTAAAACGGCCTGCCATAAAAGCTTAACAAATCGATGTCAGCACACTTCATTCGTTATCTCAACCACTTCAAAGGGCGGCACACCGAGTTCTGAGGCCGCTGAGATTCGGAGACTTTATTAGATCTGTCGGAATTATCGAGATTTTTCTTTTTTCTTTGGTTCGCTTGGTAATTATGTACTGCGATCATTGCGAATGATAGAGTGTAAGAGTAGTCTGTTCTTACCTGAGCTTCAACATCGGCCTCTGCTTATCTCTGAAATGAGAAAATGTGTGCTTGTTGGTAAATCATAGTTTGGCGGTAGACATTGAGATTTTGAATGGAATCACTCACGACACATGTGATGGTACAGAGCTTGTTGTGTAAACTTGCACTGAAACAGTTTTGCAACAACATTCATTTTCCAAGCCACCTATTTATACATTCTTCCTGCATGAATTCCAGTGTAAACAGCAAGTTTTGCGGCTTAATGTGCCCAACTTTATTGGCATTTTTAGAGTTTGCTCTATATAGGTCTCTGGGGGCCACAACCTTTCCCTGGAGCGTCCCAAGTCCATGAGCGTTAATAAGAAATAGAGGGTCCCATTGTAAGAAGGCCCGTCTGTGGTAGTGAGGGGGGTGTATACGGGATGCCGGACCACCCCAATAAAAGACAACCAGTTTGGTTTACGGCAGCGCAGTTTTGTGTTTCTGAAGAGGTGATTGGTCCTTTGTGAATGTCTGCAGCTGTCAGTTTTATAAGAGCGGCTTTAAAGGGAAAGTTAATTGCTTAAAGTCACAGCGTCTCTCAGACACCCTCCAGCCACTGTCTGTCTCCAAATCAATAGCAACTCGGGCTGTTTCCAGACAGGACTACACAGAGGGCCAAACTGCACTTGAGAAAGTTTGTCTGAAGTGTCAGGTGATACACACACGTTGGAGGGGGAGTCTGTGTTTAGATCTCGTGTTTCACTGTTGTACAAACTGTTGCAATTTAAGCATCTGCTCTTCAGCTTTGAAACTGATGAGTGATGTCAAGGGGGGTATATTTGATCGGCTCAAAAAGCTGCCCTGTTAATCATTTGCTCTATGTAGTGTATGCATGACTCCTTGATAAAGGCAACTCTGCACCTTGTACTGTGGGGTCCTTGTTTGGTTGCATACATTTAGAGAAAGCTTTAGCATACAAAGTACAGACATCACCAAATGTCTGAAGGAAACGTCATGAAGTTGAATGAATATGAATTATTTTCAATGCCACTAATGTAAGTGAATGTGTGATATTGAATATGTAAGATCTTGGTGTTCTTCATGCCTATGCAGCCTGTCATTAAATCAAAAGAAAGATAAACCAAATACTAAAACAGTCAAATATTTTGCATTTTCAGATTCAGTTTTCACTGAATTGTATGGTTTGATTATGAAATCAAATATTGTCAGTAGTAGACTTTTGGGTTTGGGTTAACATGAATTGACCAAGTAGAAAATGATCCTGGATCAACATTGTTGTTGATCCTGGAACAACATTTCAATTAACCAATCAGATTTGAGGGATAGATTTTTTTAAGTTTAGGGTTAGAGGCTTCTACCATTCTTATTCACCTATCATTTCCCTCTGATTTTAGGGATAAATTAGGGTTAGGTTTAGGGGTAGGGATAGGGTTAGGCCTGTGTTTTTGGACAGGAATGTTGTTCCAGGATCAACAATAGATGTTGATACAGGCAGGACTATGTCTTACTTGGCAAAATCACAGCATCCACAGCACACTGTATGCGTGTCTATTTGTAAAAGGTGTATTCATGAAGGTGTTTGATGTCATCAACACCAAATTTTTGAAAATCGCAGACATTAACAACTTTAAGTTTAAGTTAATGGATTTGTAGAATCTAAAGAATGAACAATACCTCTCCCATCCCCACTTTCCATCTTTATGGCCGCAGTGTGTGTGTGTGTGTGTGTGTGTGTGTGTGTGTGTGTGTGTGTGTGTGTGTGTGTGTGTGTGTGTGTGTGTGTGTGTGTGTGTGTGTGTGTGTGTGTGTGTGTGTGTGTGTGTGTGTGTGTGTGTGTGTGTGTGTGTGTGTGTGTGTAGACTCCTCTGACTTTAATGTTGTCTAGAGGCAGGTCACCGCCGGTGTAATTATCTAATATGTTTAGTTCTGTCTATCTTTGTTTTTGCATGCTGCGACAGACACGTTAATGAGAGGTCCAGCTGTCTAATTACCAGGTGCAAACTTTTAAGGTCAACTTCTTCACTGCACATGATGGACACTGATATTTGCAAACTAACCCCTGTCTGTGGCACCAGAGTATAGTGTATGTGTGTAAGTAAAGCAGCGGTGGAACTGCAAAAGCAGGCACATGCCAAGCTGTCATACTGTCCCAAAATTAAATAATCTGTATTCAGTCTCTATTGTACTTTACCAATGAGAAGTCTGGTGTCAGTCTTTTTTTTTTGCCTAAGGAAATTAATACTTTTATACAGCAAGGATACAGTGATCAAAAGTGACATTATAAAATACTTTTACATGGTAACGAAATATGTCAAAAAAGCTGTTATTTCGATTATTATAAAATCTTGAAAAAATGTCCACAAAAATATTAAGCTGTTCCATTTTCAACTTTAGTAGAAATGCTTCTTGAGCACAAATGTTAAAAAGTACATTTGTTTAATACATTTTTCCCCCAACTCTCAAAGTGTCAAGCAATACTTTTATTTATTTTTTAGTTTATCTTTGTGTACATGATTCTTTTTAATGCTGTTTTATGTATTTTGTTCCAGAAAGCACATTCTTCAAAGTGCAGGTCAGAACATATCGTAACTTAAACCTCTACTGACTGTAAATATGATCCATAAAAGCTACCATATCTGATTGTGGTATCCTTTCCTCCCTTTTTTCCTTTCACTGCTCTTTTCGTCTCCTCATCCTGTTCACACTCTAGCTCTTTTGAAGGATATGCTACAGGGTGAATGCAGAACAGTCAGTAATTTAGATAAGATCTGATGGAGATATGAATCTTGTATTTTTTCTCCCATGAGAGCAGCAAATTAAACACACCAAAAAATTCCATTAAACAGTAACGGGGCCCCTAAACTACTGTTCATGTGATACTCAGACAGGTGTTATTTGCTGCACTTACACCCTGCAGAACAGACGGATCCAATTTGCACCCTGGAGAAGACGGCAATTTGAAAGGAAGTTTAGTTCCTCTGAGTCACTGGCTTGGTTTAGAATAGCTCTCAGTGCGATTCTGTTTTTTTTTTTATTCGAGATATTTGAAAATTAGTTGATTCATTGCTAATCTAGTGAAGAGATGACCATCAGGATAGCTTAACATATGCTTTAATTTAAAGGGACAGTTCACCCAGAAATGACATTTCTGTCATGTTTTACTCACCCTCATGTCATTTTAAACCTCAATGACTTCATTTCTTCTGTGGAAAATAAATTATTATTGCACGGCTCTGTGGAATACCTGATTCTGATTGGTCAATCACGCCATCCACACTAAAAAAAACAACATGAGTAAAATGTACCGATTTTGTATGTAAAGTTTACATCTGGAATTAAGTTAAATTAACAAAGAAAATTAAGTAACTTTAACTTGACCAGTAAAAGGTTGTTGAGTAATTTCTACTTAGTTGAAGGTTCCTTTGCAATACTTTTTACTCAAACAATATAACACTGAAATAAACCATGCTTTTAAAGTGTGTAATTAACTTAGAAACATCTAAGCAAATAATACAGTAGATATTGTGTAGACAGCATCTAGAATGACGATAACATTAGATGGATGTTTTTGAGTATGAATGTGTAATTTGGAGTAGAAAATGAACTCCAAATGTCACAAAATGGCAAATTACTAAACCTAACAACAAAAGCAATGATAAAACAGTGTAAAAAAATATTCTCAAAAAGTCAATATTACAGCAAAATGGTAAAAACCAGCAGGATGTACATATCCCCTACATACATTCTGAAAAATGTTTCAAAAGTTGATGACAATTGATGACAGAATTTTCATTTTTGGGAGAACTGTTCCTTTAAATTTAAGCAAAAGTGCCTAGAGACTAAAGGTATAAAGAATGAAAAGCAGATTAGTTATGGTGACTCAGGTGTCACACAGATTATCGTTCCTGCTGGGCATGTTGGGAGTATTTTTGTGCATGCGGATTGTCCATGCAAGCGTGAGTCTCTGTCCCTTTTCATGCTCCGTGCGTGAGCTCTGACACACTTGTGCTATGTGTCTTTAGCTCTATTACAGTCACAGTAAGAGCACTAAATCACTTTTCCTGACAATAAAGAATGTTGAAGGCTGTTCAAACCACTTTGAAAGCTCAGTACCAATGCGACACACGTTATCTTATTCCATAGAACAAGAACACAAAAGGGAACATTTTGAATAATACTGGCCATTTTTAAAATTACTTTAAGACCGGAGAATTCAGGCTTAAAAAAGGGCACATCATAAAAGTTGTCCATACTACTGAACTATATTCAAAGCAGCGTTATTTTAGTATTTATTAATATTGATATTTTCATAACAGAGAAAAACTGAGGGCTTAAATACACTGATGATTGTAATCAAAGGAACAGGGAACAGATGTATAACAATCAGACACAATAGAAACTATTGAACAACTAGACCTGAACTGGTGACAATGAAAATTTAGGGTGTTTACATGACAACATTGTACTAACAGTTGACAACGATGTCCAAAAGATCCCCTGTTCACACGGATCTGCAAAAATAACTAAAAAGGCAGTAATTTGCATGCCTGGCCAGTAGTTGGTGATGTCACTTTGTCAATAAACACCCCGCAAACACTAATACTCATGCGCATGAGGTCACCATTTTCACAAATTCACATTTTTGTTGTTTACATGGAGACGGGAAAGGCATTGTTTTCAAAATCTTGCACTTTGAAACCCGTTTTCAAAAACGTACACTTTCAGGCAACCAAAGCTCCATTGTCATGTAAATGAACAGCCAAAACGCATAAAAAGTTTTCAGTTGGAAACGGTGTTGTATAAACATACCCTAAGGCTACTTTCACACTGTCAGTCCAAATCTAATTATTTGTTTTATTGTTTTACAATTATCCGATTGGAATTTGATCTAAAATTATTGATTGTCCACATTGTGAATTGCAACTTTTCAGATCTGATTTGTGCCCCCGCTCTTTCAGTTTCTGGAATATCTGTATTGGTTTCTATGGCAATGGCGCTTGTGTTGGTTGGTAGGTATAGGCCAAAAACAACAACAGCAATTTGGATGGGTTTGCAATATAGATGTTGTCTTATTTTCAACATGACAATATGTAGCCACTTTGCTGGTGTACTGAATCTTATGAGGCTGTGGCAGAAACATAGGAGGCTGGTATGCGTGACTTTATTCAGTGCTGACGTCTCCACCGGTTTTAAAACATGTCTCCGTTATTTTGTCATTTTCAAAACTGTTTCTGCAGCGACTTTCAGCATGTTTCCTATAACAACGTCTGACGTTTACATTTTATGTGGCGTGAGAAAGTCTTATAAACCACGTGAAATCCGATGAGAGCAGTGAGACTGAAATGTACCGGTATATCCAGAAATGCTTTTTTAGTTTTAGTAATTTTAGTCATTTTAATACTTCAGCTTAAGCTTGTTTAATTTCATTTACTTGCAGAGGCAACATTTTTTTTAAACATAAGTTTAAGTTTTTAATTTAATATTTCTAATTTATTTTATTTTAGCCTAAGTTTAATAAAGAAAATGATTTTGAATAGTTTTAGTTTAATAACAACACTAAGCCTTTATGTGACAATCTACAATGTACAATGTAATTATACATTTAAGTAGTGAGTAATATAAATTAACAACATGTACTTAATATAGGGGATAGGATTAAGGTTTGGTTTAGGGTAAGTTAATGTCTTACTGTAGTAAGTACATGTAACACGTGTAATAAGGACACAGTAAAATAGAGCTACCAAATATTGACATCTGCTCCAGCTCTCTTTGGTGTAAGAGATGTAGTGAGGTCTTATTTATGAAAGAATGATTATTTTCAGTAGCATTGTTTGATCCAGTCTGAATGACACATTACAGTAACTATACCGTTTTTGGACCAAAGAAAGTACCTTTCGGTAACGCTTCCTTTTACAGTCCAGTTACCCATGTACATACTCAGTACTTATTTTAGTAATTACAATTACTGGGTAATAACTAGGTACTAACCCTGAACCTACCCTTAAACCTACCCCTAACCCATGTACTTACCTTATACTAGCCAGTCTTTCTAGGTAAGTACACAGTAAGTACTGTACTGTAAAAGGAAGCGTTACCGTACTTTCAAGTGCTAAGTTAAATAAATGCAATATCTTTTTGATGATTATTTTCCTTCTGAAACTGAGGTGTAGATGGAAAATAATGGCTTATAAAGGGCATATTTTTTATTATAAATGCAACGTTGTGTCAGGATTATGTTCTGTTCAGTGTGTTTTAGTTCTGTTTTATTGTGACCTAGCTTCCCAGTTTTTGTCTGTTTCATTCTGTTTACCTGTTTGTCAATTTTCTCATTATTCCCTCGTTTAGTCTGATATATCCCTGTTTTCAGTTTTCAGTTCTTTGTCCTGTCTCGTCAGTGTTTTACGGGGTTGTAGTATTCCGTTACCTGAGTTTTCCTTGCCTGTTGGATTTATTGGATTAACGACAGTTTTTGCTGATCTCCTTCGTCTTTGTGCGCTTTGTACAGCCACCAAGTGAGCATAAGACTTGTTTGTCCTTTTTAACATTCCCAGATGCAACATGCTTTCATACATTTTCATTAAACTATATACTGTCAAAGCACACTGGAGTCATTACAACAGCCCTGAACTTGTGTCAGCTGTACTATTTCTTGCCACGTCTGTGCTGCACTAGTAATTGCACCAAATGTTGACTGTGTAAATTTGCCAGCTCCATTTTGTACCTAATAACTTAATTGAGTCATGACTCATGTGACTAGATTGTTCCAATGGCTTTTGCATAACCACTTAAAAAGAGGAAAACAATGTGTTTTTCCTCCATATGACTATAAGCACATTAAAAAATGCTAGATCTACTAAAATCTGGTGTATTTTTTTTAATTAGCTTTTAAATTAGTAAAATGAATACAGCATGACAGTATTAAGTAAAGCACTTCTGCTGTATACAATGGCTGCTGTAGCTGTCACTTCCCTTTAAAATGATGTGTGGCTTTGACATCATTATTTGACGACACCTTGTCATGTACAGTACATGTAATGGTTGTGTATGTGTTCATTTTTATGTACTATGTGTTCTCCCTAAGGCTGACACTTTTTCACTGGAAGAGAACTGGATGTACTGACCGGGGACCAGTTGCATTAACATTGCCTTTATGTTAAGACTATGTCTTAAGAACTTGTCAGATCAAGAACTAGTTCAATCAAAACAGTTTCTGGTTTGCCTAATTAATTAGTCAGCCTAAGTAAACTCATTAAAACAGATCCTGAAGGGCACTGCGATCTGTCCATCTCTTCTCCAGTTGGTCGTTAAAGACATTTTTACATTATGCATTCAGTACAATCTGTTTTTTAGAGTGTGATTAGGACGTGTGATTCCCAACATGGTTGTCCCTACAGCATTGTGTCTTTCAAATGAATTCATGTCATCTTTTTTTATTTCATTGTGTATAAAGCATGAAAGACCCTTGTCCTCCTTGTCCTTGCCCTTAAATGACAACTTATATCTGGTTGGAGTATTTTTTGTGTATGACTTATGATTTCTTTTTCCTTGGGCGTGAAAGATAAGACTGAATTGTGCTATGCATTTTGTTCAGCTCCTTTATGCGCGTATGTTTCCTTCCAGACTGATTTAGATGTCTCTGGGGTAAAGTTGCACTGTTGCACTTTAAAGAATGTTTAGGAACGAATGAACCTTTCACCCTTTGCCCTCATCCAGTCAGATGATTTTGCGAGCCATCAGACACGTCTTATTTAATTGTTTTGTAACATGATACAGTATCATGACATAATGTTGATGGAATGATATGATATTCCATCATTCTTGTTAACGCTTTCCGAGTGATGTAACTACAGGACAGGACATGAAGTGTTTACTGTCATACACTTTTTCACCCTTCTTTTCGCCGTTATTTTCTCTGAGGGTTGTTTACATTGGTGAGTGTGTGATTCGGTACAGCAGGAAGTCATAAGAGAACAATGAGGAGACGAGGAACAGGATGCCAGAGCTATGCGTGTGTGTGTGTGTGTGTGTGTGTGTGTGTGTGTGTGTGTGTGTGTGTGTGTGTGTGTGTGTGTGTGTGTGTGTGTGTGTGTGTGTGTGTGTGTGTGTGTGTGTGTGTGTGTGTGTGTAAGGGAGGCTATTTACCTGCTGGAGACACTAATCGGCCCCTGAGATGAGAACACACGTAAATGCATGTTAATTAATAGCCATTTGCTATAGAGTAAATATGACTGTTTTACAGGAGATTGTAACTGGGACAAAATTCAAACCTCCATTCACGAATTTACCTGCCCATCCAGTCTTAATAATTAATGTTAAACAAACTTGGCTTGCTGTCCTCGAAGGAGGCTTAAACCCGAAGGTTGGTTCCAGCTTCAAACTTAAGTCCCCCCATTACCGTGCTAGGAAGAATGAGAGAAACAGAGGAGGAGATGGGGTGGAGGAATGCCGGAAGAATAAACTGCTACTTATATACGCTCATAATGTTGATTTACCGGACTGAATGATTAGGCTCCTCCCGAGCCTATGTTTTGGAACTTAATTTAAAGTCGACATGAAAAGGAAGTAGCGACAGATCTTTTTTTTCTGTATTATGACGTACATCCGAGTTTAATGAAATATCGGGGGAAAAAAAATTTGTTCTATTGGTTGTTGATTGAATTTTGAGATGTGGTCATTGCACTCAAAAATGAATGCTAGCTTGTGGACAATTGTGGAGGGGCCGGTTTAAGTGGAATACATGATTGGACAAGGCCTTAATACGTCAACAGAGAGAATTCTGACTTTTCGAAATTACATTTACATGCCAAATTTAAAGTCTCCTGAGCTTTGAAAGAGCTTTCTCTGAGCAATTAAATTTGGTATGATTGAACGGGCAGAGTTTAATATCTTCAAGTCAAGTCAAGTCACCTTTATTTATATAGCGCGTTTTACAATATTGTTTCAAAGCAGCTTTACATTGATAACAGGAAAATAATGCAACAAAGTTTGTTTCGGCTGTACAGCAGATCTAGAAGAAAATAGCGTCATAGTCCAGCTTAAGTAAGTTCAGTGATGGTTCACTTTCCTTTATTCTCACCGTCAGATGATCTATATGAAAATACACCTCTATTTCTTATAAATAATTATAACATCTTCTAAGGATCTCAACCGATTATTTCCAAACCATGGTTTCCAAAACCTTAAGCGCTTCTCCCTTTCAATCCTGTGGATGCTTCCAGTATTCCAAATTGCCTTAAATAATTCTTCCCCACTACATAATTAATATTATGATTGCAAGTGAGCCAAATATTTTCTAAAATGTATTCTTGGTATAGCCAACATTCTTTCCAGATGAACTCAACTTGTAGGCCCTCATGTGTCATACACCAGGGATATATGGACCTCATATTTTACACATCACTGTGAAGCAGACATACTGAAAAAAACAAAACAAGAAGATGGCACATCCTGTAGCCATCCCGTCACATATCTAAAAGAAAAACAGCACATTTAACATTAATGTGTACACATGTGTGTGTTTACACATGTGCATGTTTTTTTGCAGGCGGTCAGATGTTCTAATCTAAGAGACTGAATGTTCTGTTCTGTATTGATGACGTCAATCATTAAAAGCCTCTCCCATAGTATTTTTCCTCATACTTTCATTGAACCACTGTTGTTGAGAAGCAGATTGGTGTATCTACAGAGAGATTAATGGACAGGACACTCCAACAGCCATAAACACTCCATGCTGTTCCTTCCATAGGAAATAGAAGAGAAAAAAAGGGCTGATGAAATATTGAAGTAGATTTCAAAAAGCTAGGTGTTTTTGCCATTGCTCTTGATGTTCTTCTTTCATTAACCTTCCTATGCTTTTTCTCCCTTCTTTTCCAGCTCCTAACTAATAATTGTATTTGAAGTGATCGAGTTTTTAGGGAATTTCTTATGACCAATAAATTGGAAAGGTTTAATAAAATATTTCCAGACATCCCATAAGCCTTCCCATGAAATCACTTTACAGGCACAAATTGAAGGACTTGTCCCTTATTTTAATTGCCAATAGCCATTAGAGACATCACAATCTTAAACCATGATTTGCTACTTGCTAATCTATTGCAGGTGGTATTAGATTCCATTCTTATTCTAGAGAGCATTTGATTGCACTCAGGTCTGTGTAGTGTAACATTATGTCATTAATATTTTGGGTTTCACAAATGAAAGACCTCATAATTATAACAATTCAAAGGTGAAATGTTAATGTCCTTCATCCTTCAGTGCCATTTTATTAATGCTAGCCCTCGAACATATATGTTTTCTCTTTCTCTCTCTCTTTTTTATTTTATTTTTTAGCTTTTTTTAATATTTTCCTTCATAACTCATGGACTACTTCGAAACTGTCATATGTCACTGTAGTAAGTATATAAAAAATATACTTACTACAAAAATTATTAATTTAATGCTATATTAATAATATCAAAGAATTATCTAATGAGATTTATTGTTGAAAATGTATCAAAGTCAATTTGCAAGAGTATACTGTATCTATAAAAATTAATGTTGATATTTTGGTCTTGAAATAATTTGATGAGAAATTTTGAAGTCTCTGACTTTTTGATTGTAGACTTGATATCAAATGCAAATCTGCACTGTAAAAAATGTATATGCTATCTACTTTAAAATAATAATAGTAATATTACACATGATATTTTTTTGTGGTTTTTAAGGCTTGATTTGTTTATTGTCATCTAGATAAATCATGTAAATCTCCTAAATTGTTTAGTCTACGACACAATGAATGTTGTTTTTGGTGAAATATGTTTAATTAGTTGACACAAATGTGATTTTAAGTAAACGAAAATAACCTGTTTGTATTTGACTTTGACCCCATTTACACCTGGTATTAAAATGAGATCTGTATCCAGATAAGTTATCCGGATTATAAGTGTTCTGATCTTATCTTTGCGTTTTACCTTTTTTTAATGCGTTTCTCGTGACACCTGCACGGGAAATCAGCTGTAGTTTGTCAACAGGTGTAGGATCGTTAAAGATGCTATTACTGTACCGCCTGTTTCTACTTTTTCTCTGTCGCGGTAGGGGTCATTTTCAACGTTTTTCTATTAGGAGCAACAGAAAAGACGACAGGCCCTGTTTGCAGCTGTTGTTTTTGCGGCTACTGTGAATGCTACGACAGTGAACCAGTCTCTGTGGATGAGAGAACGGAGTAATGATTGGTGGGAACGTATTGTCTTGGGGTCTTTTGGCGAAGATGACTGGATGGCAAACTTCAGAATGAACCGACATTTGTTCGACATCTACGAGAAGTTGCGGCCTCTGCTGTCACGGAGAAATGAGCTTAGCGCTAGTTCTGCCAGGAAGACTCAATCGTTCACGTCATGTATTACCTTCTCACTATCCAATCACATCCTAATAGCCAGTATAAAAGGGTGGTACTTACTCATGTCTGAGTTCTCAGATGCTGTCGCTTCAACCACCTCCATCCTCCCCATCCACCACCAGACGGGACCTTCCTTCATCTCCCTACCATTCTACGCCGGGTCCTCCCCACCAGACAGGACCTTCCTTCATCTCCCTACCATTCTACGCTGGGTCCTCCCCTCCATCCTTCCCATCACCTCCAGACGGGCTCTCCCCTCTACCCTGAAGATGCCAGGATGTCCTCTCCTCCTTCCACCCCACCACCACCAGATGGCACCCTTCCTTACTTCGCGGGGGGTGGGCTGCGCCCCCGCCTTCATCCTCAGGCGGGATGCGCAGATTTCGTACCCTCGGAATGCGAGTTACGGACGGGGCCTACGCCAAAGAATTTGATTGCTTGCTGAGCTCGTAAATAAATGTTATTGTCTCAGTATTATTCTCCCGAGTCTTTCTGGTAGAAATACTCTGCTGCGGTCGTCGGTGTCTGTGGAGAAGAGAGTAGCAGCTGCGCTTTGGTATTATGCCACAGGGTCTGGGTACAGGACGAAAGGATGACGTTTGGCAGGTACGAATGCCATCACGTCGTACGGATTGCGTTTACACCTAGTATCCGAACACAATGCGAGCCAGACTACCTCCAGATGTGGTCAGGCAGATCCGATCACAATCCGATCACAACGTATTTACACCTTGCATTAACATGCATTTTTTATTATCCGGATAACTTATCTGGATACAGATCTCATTTTAATACCAGGTGTAAATGGGGTCTTTGAGTCATCTTGTACAATTAAAGGCAGCACAGCACAAGTAGTTTCTGCATAAACTGTCAGAAACCGTCTCAGGGAAGCTCATCTGCATGTTCGTAGTCCTCATGGGGGTCTCGACCTGACTGCAGTTCGTCGTCGTAACCAAATTGAGTGGGTAAATGGTAAATGCTCACACTCGATGGCGTCTGGCATTTTGTAGAGGTGTTCTCTTCAGGGATGAATCCTGGTTTTCACTGTACAGGGCAGATGGCAGACAGCGTGTATGGTGTCGTGTGGGTGAGCGGTTTGCTGATGTCAATGTTTTGGATCGAGTGGTCCACGGTGGCGGTTGGGTTATGGTATGGGCAGGTGTATGTTATGGACAATGAACACAGGTGCATTATTTTGATGCCATTTTGAATGCACCATGACGAGATCCTGTGGCCTATTGTTGTGCCATTCATCCACGACCATCACCTCATGTTGCAGCATGACAATGCACAGCCCCATGTTGCAAGGTACACAATTCCTGGAAGTTGAAAACATCCCAGTTCTTGCATGGCCATCATACTCACCGGACATGTCACCCATTGAGCATGTTTGGGATGCTCTGGATCGGCGAATACGACAGCGTGTTCCAGGTTCTGCCTAGCCTGGTTAAAACCAGACCCTTCTCAGTTTAAACTGAGTTAGGGTCTGGCAAAGCTTCATAGACAAATCATTTCCAAAGGGGCGTCACCAACGGACGTCGCTCAAATGCCTCTGTGCGCAATTGGATAGAGCTAAAACCAATCAGAGCGACGAAGGAGATGTATGCAGAGCGACGTTCGTCTGTTATATAACAACTTAGTTTGAATAAACGAGCAGACACTGATTAGCTACTTGCTCTACGTTTATTTAAAATTAACAGGAAGACAACTGGAAGTGAATGTGCTTTCCATTAAATAAATCACACACAGTAAACAAAACCTAATGAACTTTGCAATTTAGACGCGCAAACTGCGTCGGTGCGGTGAGAGACGTAGTCTATGGCACGGGCAGATTCGGCTTGAAGTCGTTCATCCTCGGATGCTGCGCGCGCGCGCTGTTACAAAAAACCCGTGCACACAAGCAAGCGAAATGGGGTCTTGCGCACCGAACGCGTCATTTTTGCCGCGCGCTCGTGCGGACGCGTCGAGTATAAACAAGGCTTTCCTCCGTGTCAGCGCGCGCTCTGATCGGTAAAGGGGAACAAATCTCCCGAATCATCTCCAGCAGGAACAGAAGCACCACTAACTCGACCTCCGTTTCCCTCCTAAGCTGATATTAGTATTTAAACATTCTCTATGATAAATGTTTGTGAAAAAATATTTTAATAACATGGTTTTGGCGGTTATAGAGTTCTAATGACGGTGTTCAACTATAACCGTCACACCTCTAATCCATCTTTGTAAATGTACTAAATCTGCTTCTCCGTCGCAGTGGTGTCGTCATCGTGTAAAGCCCGCCCCAACGTTTCTGATTGGTGCCGCGATTTCGACGGATTGGAAATGGACTTCAATGAGCTCTTTGCCAGACTAACTTTCAGAGCAAAACTAAATTTGCCGGAAGTTGTCTGGGTTTTCCCAGGCTAGGTTCTGCCAATGTCCAGCAACTTCGCTCAGCCATTGAAGAGGATTGGACCAACATTCCACAGGTCACAATCAAAAACCTGATCAACTCTATGCGAAGGAGATGTGTTGCACTGTGTGAGGCAAATGGTGGTCACACAGATACTGACTGGTATCAGTTGTGTGTGTTTGACTGTTTAAGCACAATATATAAGCAGCGACAAGAACTCAATTTAGTACGAGGTGGCTTATGTGCGTGCACTTTGGGTGTGAGCACAAAGTCTGCGGGAGCACAAAGTCTGCAATACTGCAATCTCTCGCCAAAATTCAAGCCCTGTAACACCAACAATATTCATCCAGAGAAAATGAAACGAGTGGATGAGGGGAGGTGGATTTATGTGTCAACTCACTGTTGAAGAGATGAGACTGAAAAAGTGCAGCTGGTATCGTGTATCTATTCTGCGGAAAATTAGTATTGAAAGTGATATTTCAGTATCAATATGTTTTGAAACATCTATTTTCTTGTCAACACTATATTGCACTTAGTTCATTATTTCAGATGCCCTTTTAAAAGACTACAATTGAAAAATGAATAGCCTATATTATGTATAAAATTCACTAAAGTGGCTAGTAGGAGTGACTGTGTTACACGCCCCTGCTGAAATCCGCCACTGGATTGGCGGGTATTGATGTCAAGCCCTGTGTATAAAATTGTACAGTCAAATGTATTCAATCTGTATGGAAAGTATGTGATTAGGTTTTACCCGATGGTCACAACACGTCATTTTTAGAGTCATTAAATTTAAACTTTTCAAAGCCAAACATAAATACATTTGTAGGCACATGTGTTTCGTGGGCACCAGTATGTGTCATTGACCCATTTTCTTATGGGTCTGATTTTCCTGACTGTCTCGTAAAGATTGCTCCATGTTTATGTGTGCAGCTATAAGGAGAAAGGCTGTGTCAGGGTTTGTGCAGGTGCTGAAGACGAGGACACGAAAGCTTCAATATAAATGTTTTAATAACAAAATGAAAACTTTCCAAAACTTAAACAGGAAACAAAACTCCAGGAAATCAGAAACACACAACCTCACATGGACGACGATCGACCAACACTGAGGGAAAACACAGGGCTTAAAAGAACTGAACCAAACAAGATAATTAACTGAACACAGGTGATAAAACTGAACACAAACGAGGAGCGGGAAAACTTAACAGGACTAAACCAAAATCACAAAAGACAGGGGAAGACAAGATCACAAAAGATTAACAGAACACATCAAAACGTGACAGTACCTCCCCCCTCCCCGAAGGCGCGTCCTCGCGCCGTATAACATCCAAAGGGGTGGGAGGGTGGGCGCCCTGGGAGGCTGCGAGGCATGGAAGCCCAGGTCCAGGAAGCCTCCAGGGCGGAGCTGTGGGCGTGGCCACGGCGGAGCAGGCTGTGGGCGTGGCCACGACGGTGCAGGCTGTGGGCGTGGCCACGACGGTGCAGGCTGTGGGCGTGGCCACGATGGTGCAGGCTGTGGGCGTGGCCACGGTGGAGCAGGCTGTGGGCGTGGCCATGGTGGAGCAGGCTGTGGGTGTGGCCACGGCGGAGCAGGCTGTGGGCGTGGCCACGAGGGTGCAGGCTGTGGGCGTGGCCACGATGGTGCAGGCTGTGGGCGTGGCCACGATGGTGCAGGCTGTGGGCGTGGCCACGGTGGAGCAGGCTGTGGGCGTGGCCATGGTGGAGCTGTGGGACCCTCGGGCGTCCAGGGCGGAGCTGTGGGACCCTCGGGCGTCCAGGGCGGAGCTGTGGGACCCTCGGGCGTCCAGGGCGGTGCTGTGGGACCCTCGGGTGGCCATGGCGGTGAGGACCCTTCGGGTGGCCATGGCGGTGAGGACCCTTTAGGTGGCCAGGGCGGTGCAGACCCTTCAGGTGGCCGTGGTGGTGAAGACCCTTCAGGTGGCCGTGGTGGTGAAGACCCTTCGGGTGGCCATGGCGGTGCAGACCCTTCAGGTGGCCATGGCGGTGTTATCTTTTCGGGCCTCCGTGGATCTTTGGCCGGCCACGGCGAAGGCGTATGGCGCCCCCCCAAAATTTTCTTGGGGAGGACAGGCTCATGATCGGGAACTGACTTGACATCAACGGGCGCTGGGTCAACGGGTTCTGGGTCAACGGGCTCTGGGTCTGGCTCTGGGTCAACGGGCTCTGGCTCTGGGTCAACGGGCTCTGGCTCTGGCGCTGGGTCAACGGGCTCTGGCTCTAGCGCTGGGTCAACGGGCTCTGGCGCTGGGTCAACGGGCTCTGGCGCTGGGTCAACGGGCTCTGGCTCTGGCGCTGGGTCAACGGGCTCTGGCTCTGGCGCTGGGTCAACGGGCTCTGGCTCTGGCGCTGGGTCAACGGGCTCTGGCTCTGGCGCTGGGTCAACGGGCTCTGGCTCTGGCGCTGGGTCAACGGGCTCTGGCTCTGGGTCAACGGGCTCTGGCTCTGGGTCAACGGGCTCTGGCTCTGGCTCTGGGTCAACGGGCTCCGTGCTGGATTGGACCAGCATATCAGGAAACTCGGGGCTGGACGGGACCAGCATATCAGGAAACTCAGGGCTGGACGGGACCAGCATATCAGGAAACTCGGGGCTGGACGGGACCAGCATATCAGGAAACTCGGGGCTGGACGGGACCAGCATGTCAGAAACTCGGGGCTGGACGGGACCAGCATATCAGGAAACTCGGGGCTGGACGGGACCAGCGGTGAAGGCTTGATTGGGCTGGACGGGACCAGCTGTGAAGGCTCTGGGGGAAGAAGCTCTGGAAGGTCGTCAAACGGGTCAGGCTCTGGCGTGCATGCAATGGGCTCAGGCGTTGGCGTGCAGGTGATGGGCTCTTGCTGGCCGTGGAGATCGGGCTGGATGTCTCCCACGGTGAATGAGGAACCACACACCCACAGCGTACGGGCAATGAATTTTACTAACGGGAGGTGGAGATCTCCCAACAACAGTCTCTGAGCGAGGGTATCGTCCATCCCACTCCAAAACTCATGTGTCAGGGACTCCTCGTCCCAATTAGAGTCCCGGAAAAGATGGAGATATATCTCCGCATATTCCTCCAGAGACCGGCCATCTTGTGGGACACAAAGTTCGTAGTTCATCCCTTTTTTTTTTTGTTAAGGTCGATCGTTCTGTCAGGGTTTGTGCAGGTGCTGAAGACGAGGACACGAAAGCTTCAATATAAATGTTTTAATAACAAAATGAAAACTTTCCAAAACTTAAACAGGAACAAAACTCCAGGAAATCAGAAACACACAACCTCACATGGACGACGATCGACCAACACTGAGGGAAAACACAGGGCTTAAAAGAACTGAACCAAACAAGATAATTAACTGAACACAGGTGATAAAACTGAACACAAACGAGGAGCGGGAAAACTTAACAGGACTAAACCAAAATCACAAAAGACAGGGGAAGACAAGATCACAAAAGATTAACAGAACACATCAAAACGTGACAGGCTGGAATTTGGCAGCTATTTTAAAAGCCTTTCTTAGTTTAGACTGCTTCTCTCTCCATCCATCCTACTGTACATCTACATGTCTGTTTCTGGCAGCGTCTCATGAAAGGTTATGGATCAGACCTTTTGTTCCTGCATACTATCTTGACTATTTCAACTGCATTGCCAAAGCAGTTATTCTTGTTCCCATTTACTAACAGGAAATGACACAGCAAACCTACTGTAAAAACAGGCTCAGACAGTCATTACTACATCTTATCCTGGTGTTAGTCTACATTTTTGGTTGTCTCAATGTGAATAACAGTATAAGTGGTAGATCTTCATTATCCTGACAGTCAAATCCATTGATCTTTTGCATTACTTCTTAGTATCCAGAACACAATGTAAATGCTGTCATCAAATCACACACTCTAATCATTCATAAAGAGGATAAAGAGGTATTAAACTGAAACCCCTCAATCTCTATACATCACTAATACAACTTTCAAGGCTACTAAAAAGGACTTGAAGGATCTCTAATGATCGCATGGTCAAGGCAACAACTTCTGCCTGTACTGTGGTCCATCCTTCAAGCCCCTTTCTAAAGAGCTAATCAAGAACCATTGGAAGAGAGATTTTTATGACAATCATGATGAATTGAATTGCAGGTTTGCGTTTGAATTGCATCTTTGACCTTGAGCTTGATTGTCTTAGAGATGAGATGGAAACCTTGAAAAAAGGAATCTGCTCTGCGTGGCACGACCTCTCATCAAGGTCTCGTAAATGAGGGCTTTGAAAGGAGCAAATATCCCGGGTCTCATAAAGTGAGCCTGCAAATTTTGCCTTTAGTCTGTGTGTGTGTGTGTGCGTGTGTGTGTGTGTGTGTGTGTGTGTGTGTGTGTGTGTGTGTGTGTGTGTGTGTGTGTGTGTGTGTGTGTGTGTGTGTGTGACTAGGTGTCCTTTGTTACTCAAGGTCATAGGGAGTCAGAATATTGGGTGGTCTGAAAGTTCATATTCAGAGACGGATGAAAATGAGGCACTTGCAATTTTACTAGCGAACAAATAAAACATCTGGAGGTCAAGTTATTTCAATATCAATCAGAGACATGTTGCATGGGCCACACACATTCAGTCACAAACAGTCTCACAAGGATCTTTCTCATAAAAATGACTTGGTTTTACATGCTACACAACTGACACTACACAACTGTTGAAATGTTTGTAACATGTAGAAAAGGACACTCATTAATTACAGATGTTTCAATTAAGTATGTACAAGAATGGAAGTCAATTTTATGCCTTAAAAAACAAAAATGAACTAATTTTTTAAAAAAATCATGATTTACTCACCCTCATGTTGTTAGCTGTTACAAACCCATAACAAATTTTGAAATGCAAATGAAGATATTTTTGAAAATATGAGAGATTTCTGTGCCACCCATCGAAAGTCCGTTTTACTTTGACACTTCAAAAAGTAATAAAAAGTTAAAATAATTCATATAAATCATCAAGCATGTTTCTAACATGTTTATTTGATGCACAAGACAAACCTTACTGGTTCTCGAGAGTCAAGCAAGCATGGTTTAGCTTGCATTTTACATATTTGATTAGCTCCATGTACGTGCATTGATCAATGTTTATACTTGAATAAAAGCCTAAATTAGATATGTTAATCATAAATTCAATTTGATTAATATGGATTACTTTTACAATGTTTTCATGAGCATTTTTAAGCATCAGTCCTTTGGTGGAAAGGACTCAAAATAGAGGGAGAGTAATCTATAAGGTTTCATTAAAAATATCTTAAGTTGCGTTTCAAAGATGAACGGAAGTCTTAAAGATTTGTAACGGCATGAGGGACATGAGTATGAGTATGATTTTTGAGCGAACTGTAATTGTGAGTGTTTAAAATAAGAAATAAAACCGCAATTAGGAGACAAAGTACCAATTATGAAAAATAAAGTCAATTTCCTGAGATTAATTTTTTGAGGCAGAAAAAGGCTTCTATACAGACACTCCTTCAGTAAAGAAAATTCACATATGATCCCTTTAATATGCAAATTTTCTCCTTAAAGGTGCCCTAGAATGTGAAATTGAATTTATGTTGGCATAGTTAAATAACAAGAGTTCAGTACATGGACATGAAAAAACACCCCTGAAAAACAGGCGAATCTCCACATAATACCGACTGTGACGCAACAGTCGGGGACCACGCCTCCAAAGATTTGCATATCCCACCCTCAATGAAGCACTGCGCAGCCGAGTCATCGGAACAAGCGAGGATCAGAGAGAAAATGGCAGATCATGGAAATAAATGCTATGTTCCAGGCTGTGCAGGGGATGTGAGGACTTTTCATATCCTTCCCACAGAAAATAAATGTCAACAGGCGTGGTTGATGTTATATATAATCGGATACCGCAACAGTTTCATTCGAAGTTGTTAGTTTGCTCTGCCCATTTCACCACGGACTTATTTTCTAACCTGGGACAATATCAAGCTTCTCTAAGCGTCTCAAACTGAAAAAGGGGGTAATTCCAACTATATTCCCGCAACCGGTAAGTAGTGATTTTATTAACGATAATTTACACTGTGTTAGATCCAGCGCAAGATCCTAGTACAGTAATAGCAAACTCCAAGTAACGAGCATACATAACTAACGTCAAATAGGCTAATTCTCAGTGAATAAACTACACAGAAAGCGGTCAAAGAACAATCCACACAGCGCGAGTTTATCTCTCTTGCCAAACTCGTTATGAAATCAATGACGCTGTTACACTGCACAACGAAGCTCTTACTGTATGTACATCGTTTGCATTGGTAAAAGCATGAGAGAGAAAAACTGCGTTGTCTCGCGATCAACAAACTGTCATCTGCTTACTCAATGCTCATCACAGCAACATTTTATGTGATGGAAATTGATTTAAATACTTTAAAAACATCTCATGATTCGTTAATCTCGATAGCTGTAATAGTTAAAACGTATTTAACAGCTGTAGTGAAAGTATTCGAGGGAGTTTCACGTGTCATATTTCATATGCAAGCATGTCAGCCAATCACAGCAGTGGGCAGTTCTCACAGCAGACACGCCCCTTCAAACAGAGTGTTCAAATAGGAGACTAAAATCAGGCTAGGAAAAATGCCTTTTATTTCTAAATTATGACTATTTTTGATCTAAAAAACATACTAACATTATAAGGGCAACCCAGGAAACATTATAAAATAATAAAAAAAAACATTCTAGGGCACCTTTAACAACAAGATTAAATTGACAGCAAATGGAAATCAAACTTTCCCTAATTATCTGAAACTGTTATGCTCTGTTATGTCCTGTTTTAGTTTCGTTTTCACTCTGTTTTTTCTCTGTTCTGTTTTTTAGTTCCCTAGTTAGTTTCCCTGGCTGTTAATTAGTTCTCACTCACCTGTTTCTGTTCTACTCATTATCTTCCTGTTTTATATGCCCTTAGTTTCCTCAGTTTATTTGTCCAGTATTGTTTATATCAATGTCAATGTTAATGCGGTTATATTCTCCTGTGTAATGTTTTAGGTCTAAATAAGATGATCGAGATGCAAAAAGGCAACGTAACAGTGTGTAACATACGACAATACCAGACAACAAACTGAAGGAAATAAGGAACTTAAATACACAATGATGATTACCTCAAATATTAACAGGTGTGATACCTAAATGAGTGTCCATGGCAACCAATGTCTGGTGGGAACAAAGGAACACAGGAAACAGGTAGCTGAAAGTCCAATTTGAAAACAAAATTAAAACAAAGGCAAACGTGACAGAACTCCCCTTCTGGAAGGTGACTCCTGGCACTGTAAATGTTCCAATAGATTTCAGGAGATTGGAAGAACAGAAACCATGGTGGAGCAGAAGACCCAAAAATACAAAGAAGGTGTGCACATTTCATGCACCGTTTCGACCTTTAGGTCTTCATCAGGCACATGAGAAGAAGACCACCACAGCAGGACTGACAAACCCCATGGACAGGCAGAAGACCACCACAGCAGAGCAGACAAGACTGAAGATCCCCATGGCGGAACCAATGGTGGGATGAGTCAAGGTGGAGTTAGCGGTCTGACAGCCAACGGTGGAGCCCGGAGAACTGGAGACCCAGGCGCAGCTGAGAAGATAGGGAGACTAGACAACCCTGTAGTTTCAGGAGGCCAGGGCGCAACCGCGGTGACGAGCAACTGAGGTCGAGGCTGGGGGCTGGTGGACTGAGGCGGAGCCATGCAAACAAGGACCAAGACGGAGCAAGAGGGAAGGCAGAGCACGACGGAGCCAAAGGGGTGGAGGGATAAAGTGCAGCTGATGGCCCGGAAGTCTGTGGCGCAGGCAGGATGAGGACTAACCAAAGTGGAACCGGAGGGACAAGGGAGTCCAGTGAATCCATTTGCCTTGGCAGAGCTGGTGAGCAGAAGATTCGTGGCAGATCCAACTCGAAGGGTTGAACCACTAGAGGAGGAGACTAGAGAGACTAGTGGAGGCGGACCGAAGGACTGACAGGCGTTGGAAGAGGAGGCGGGAGGGAGAGGGTGGGTGGGCAATATCATCAGCAGCGATGCAGACTTTGAGCTGGATGTCAAAACAGATTTGGGGCTGCCTGGGATCAGCGGAGCCGTAGGTAGATTGTACTCTTCTAGCTCCCCTGAAATTCCCACTTGTTTAGAAGTTACAACCGGCTCACACACCTAGGCAGACTGGATGGCAGGCTTCCATTATGGGATGGACGGGGCTACAGGCTTTGTATCCATAACGGGCATCGGCTCTGGCTCTTTGTCCATGACAAACGGGTGCCGCATCTGCTTTAGGCTCGGGTTCTGTCTCCACGGTGGCAGTGGGCTTTGTGTCAGCAGTGGCCATGAGCGATGGCATTAGCTGGAGATATGCGCCTTGCAGACACCTGGGGTTGGCTTCTCTTCATGTTCCACCTCCCAAATCAGGTATATACCATCTCTTTTCAACATGTCAGGTCTGCCCCAAAAACTTTTCCAATTGTCTATGCACCCTATATTATTTTGTGGACACCACTTAGACAGCCAGCCATTGAGTGAGCACAGTCTACTAAGTATCTCATCACTCCTGCGAACAGGAAGGGGGCCAGAGCAAATTACAATGCCTGACATCATACTTGCGAGTTCAAACACCTCTTTAACGTTAATTTTGGTGATCTTCGACTGGCAAAGTCGAACATTATTAGTGCCGACGTGAATAATAATCTGAGAGAATTTACGATTAGCATTAGCCAGCACTTTTAAATTTGCTTTGATGTCAGGCGCTCTGGCTGGCGGCAAACATGACTATGGTGGTTGGTGTCTCTATTTTCACGTTCCGTGTAATAGAATTGCCAATAACTAGGGCACTTTCAACAGGATTCTCAGTGGGTGTTTCACTGAGAGGGGAGAACCTTAATGTTGTTATCAGAACGGAAGAGAGTGGTGTTTTGTCCCGGGACTGCAGCGTCTCACGGTCGCCCAGTTGCCCTGCTGCACGGGCTCTACAGCCGGAACCGAACAATGTACAGAATTCACTAAGCTAGTCACATCCAAAGCAGTATCTAAAGCCCTTGCACTCTTACTATCGTCGATTAAAGTTTGGATGCGTGTCTCTAGTTCTGAAATCGTCTCTGTCAGCCTGACTGTCTCCCTGCATTTATCACATGTAAACCCTTCAATGCTGACAGAGAATGCTATACTATATTATATAAATGATTTGGCTCTTGAAATTAAACATCTAATCTTAGGGGTGCGCCTAGACAGTATCATTGTTGGCATTCTGCTCTATGCTGATGATGTTGCATTACTGTCTGAAAATGCAGAGGATCTACAGAAAATGTTACATGTTTTACAAAATTGGTGCTGTAGATGGAGACTTGTTATAAATCAAGCAAAAACGCAAATTAAACATTTCAGGAAAGGTGGTACTTTGCGAAGCACGAAAGTTTTTACTTTTGGTAATACCGTTCTTGAGTATGTAACCCAGTATAAGTATTTAGGATTTTTATTTTATGAATTTATGTTTTTTGACAACAGGAGTTAAAATCCTAGCTGCTGCAGACAGTAGAGCCCTGGGTTCTGTGATAAACAAGGTACAAATCTGTAAAGATCTTGGTTATGGTACATTCTCCCAGTTGTATGCTGCCTGTGTGTCCCCTGTGTTAAACTACGCTGCTGGGGTGTGGGGGGCCGTGCAGAGCCCAGCCTTGAATGCTGTAAAAAATCGTGCAATTCGTTGCTTCCTGGGGGTTCATAAGTTTGTCCCAGTGCTGGCAGCGCTGGGTGATATGGGCTGGGTTCCTGGATCAGTCCAAAAGAAAATGTGAAATGGTTAGGCTGTGGAATCTACTTGTTAATCTCCCTGAAAATAAAGTAACAAAAAAAGTTTTTCTGTGGACTAAGAAAAAGTCCATCTGGGCTGCAGAGCTCCAGACTGTTTTTGCTGATGCAGCGTCAATAACATTAAATCCAAATTGATGTCAAATTTTGAACAAAAATGGCTGACTGGGATTATGGCTAAGCCAAAGCTAAGGATTTATTTACAAATTAAAGATGTATATGAAACAGAGTTGTATGTAAAAGGAATCAACGATCTTTGGTGGCTCAGCTGTGAACTGGCATCACCCTGGCCTTAGAAACTGGTAGGTTCACTCGAACTCTTGAAGAGGACAGACTCTGTAGATTGTATGAGTTAGGAGAGGTTGAAAATGAAACTCATTTTGTGTTATATTGCCCATGGTACGATGATTATAGAAATGTATTATTTGGTGAATTGTTTGTTAAAAAGCCTGAAATGTTCTGGATTAGTGATGACGATAAGATGAAATGGTTGTTCAATTTTAAAGTGTTTAAATTGGCTGCTTTTGTTTGCAAAGCCTGGATGAGACGGCAGACTTATTTATTTAAATAAGTTCATGTATGTTGTGCCTACTGTCTGACAACTGGTCTTTTGTTGATGGCATTGGTGTCTTACAAGCCCATTAGGGCTGGGCATGCAGTAGTATGCAAGACACAATAATAAAAACTATTCATTCATTCATTCATTCATTCATATATACACATGTGCTATACATGTGAATCGAAGTGCAAGTGACAATAACAGGAGAAGACATTACTCACCATGTTTGTTGACTGATTCTACATAACTTAGTTGCTTGATAGACTCGTAAAAGGCACGAATGCGCAAGAAAAGAAAAAAAGACGGCAAGCACGGGTGGCAGGTTAACAAGCTAGCAAGAAACTGTAGTGTTGTGCTAGTGATAATGATTTAGATAAAAAACTAGCTATGTCAGAATAATGTGATGGGCAATATTAGACAATATCTAATATATGTTGATGAATAAGTTAAATGTAGCAAATAAGAACAGCAAGGAATTATAGTAAATAGAGATTCAAACAGAAAACTACACTGAGCTTACAGACAGCAGCAAGGCAGACAGGAGAACAAAGGAACACAGGGAACGGGAGAAAGTCCAATATGAACACAAAACCAAAACAATGGCAAAATGTGACATCCTGCTATCTCCTGCATGTTCCCTTTTTGGATTTGTATCAAAGACCGTTTTTGTTTTCTTTACCATTCATGCACCATATTACACCCACACGTGACATTTACCTCACATGCTTCATAAGAGATATCTATAATGTTACAAACTATGTTCAGATTTCAAAAATAAAAATCAATGTGAGCTAGCTTTTATGATCAGTTTCTTCCAAAACCAAATCATCTGAGTTATGCTATCAACATCTATTGTGTATAGCTAGCTGTGTACTTTTATTGAATGCCAACTATTGGTTTCTAAATGTATTTATTGGAGACATATTGAGACTATGACTGATGCCTACATAAACTCCCATTACGTTTCCAGAGAGCAACATTTGAGCAATTATTTTCCCCCATAGTGTCTGTGAGACTGTGAGATCCATCCATAACATATTTACGTAAAGTGTAAAGTGTACTTTCAAATATTGGTCTAAAACCCTCACCTGATTAAATAGCAATTGAGTGACTCTCACCCACTTCTCTTGTGTCACACACAGGGCTCCTGAAAAACCCCTGCACAGTAGCACGGAGCTGGTCGGGCGACGCTGGCAGTTCGCCCAATGGCTGCTCTGGCTTCACAGGGGCGTACCCACTACAGCAGCGCAGGATATCCACAGGTATAAAACCACATTCACGTGCACATACACATAGCACCTGCGCTTGCCACAAACACATCAGATCAGATTTTTAATTCTGAAAGCCATCTGGTTTGTATTAGCACAGTTGCATTGAACTGATATTGCCCTACAGTGCTGGATCATTCATGCATATCGTCAGCGATTCAACGCTGTAGGGCAAAATCAGTCTTTATTCCAAGTGTAGGATGTCTTGTCCTGTCATTCCCGAGCAGAACTCAAGATACAATTTCACTCATGAGAAATAGTTTCTGCTTCAAACATGTTACAACAAAGCCCTATGAGTGTCTCCCCTGGCCCCTACAGTAATGGACATGTTTCACCGGTCTTATTCCCAGTATTTACATGTTGTAGATCTCTTTGTTCTCAGTTGGTTTTCAGCTAGTGTACAGTCAGTTTGTTTTTCCCCAGGGTTGTTGCTTATTTAAAGTTAATTATCACTTCCAGAGAATATGTTTCAAGTTAATTGATTAACTAACAATGAGCCTTACATTTGTTACAGTATTTATCAATCTTTGTTAATGTTAGTTAATGTTAGGTCGCTACAGTTCAGGTATGCAATTAAGTACAGAGTAATATTAATTAACGATATGTACTTACTATAGGATTGGGTTAGGATTAGAATTTGGTTTACAGTTAGTTGCTTGTAATTATAGTTAACTTACTGTTATTACTATATATGTAACAAGGACACAGGAAAATAAAGTGTTGCCACTCTTCATTATTAGGTCATGTTAGCTCAGGTCCGTTAAATAATCTCAGATATTAATTTATTAGTATCTGTTAATATAATCATTCAATAAAATTAAATTAAATAGGCAACTTTTGATTTTATTAATGTATTAGTAAATGTTGATATTAACCTCAGCTAAGATTAATAATGCTTTAAATGCATATATTTTTCATGTCATCTGGTGTAGTTCACTAATATCAACAAATGGAAATGTATTATAAAGTGTTACCAGAAAGTATGTAGCTCATTAAAGCTAGTCTTTAGCGCGATCACTCAACAGTATGTTTTGGCTAAGATGTGTATATCAGGCGTTTAACATGAGGACTTATGTAAATATTGTGATTCAGAATGCATGAGATATGTGGGTTGCATCAAAACGACCATTTCAGAAGTTCACAGCAGCTGTCATTTCCACAGCTGGCATAAATCAAAACGGGTTCCTGTAACTTCTAGCGAGCAGGCATATTTGAAGTGTGAGAGAATGCTATAATATCGCTTTTTCTTTCTGGTTTGTGCCCACCATAATTACAGCCTTTTGTTGCAACTTCAGAGAGAGAGAGAGCAGAACAAAGAATGGGATGCTGGGAAAAGTGGGCGAAGCTCCAGAAGCAAACATAGCTCAGCTACTCTCCAGAAGCTTTGTGATGTGGTGATTGCCCTAATTCAGAGGCTTCATATTACTAGCTTGCTATAGAAAATAACTTACTGGAAGGTGCAGGGAAAGCTTGGAACGAAGGCAGATATGTATTTCAGCTCCACACGGTTCACTTAAAACACACTGACTGAGTAAGAAAGAAGAGGCTACACAAAGCCAGCCTTGTGCTGAAGTTGCTCTTTGAGGAAAATAGACTGAGTGTGAGAGAGAGAAAGACAAGAGAGTGGAGGGATGGAAAAGATTATCCATTGGAATGTCTGGGCTGACCTCAAATGGAGCGGACGGGCCCGGCAGCCAATAAGATTGAGTTGCTTAGTGCTCCGCTAATTTCTTCCTGATGATCGAGGCAGTTGTCTCCATAAAGCAGACTGAGGTGCCACAGCAGGCTGAGCTACATCACATGTGTAATGTGTTGGGTGAATAAAGTGACTAAAGATGCCTGTGAGAGAAAACTAAATATTTTGCTGGCATTTGATATTTAAAAAAAAAAAAAAAGAAGAAAAACAACTTGATTGTTGAGCTGACATGAAATTGAAAATGTAACTAGTTTAACACAGCGATGATAATTTATAATTGGGTGTTTCTTCAGTTATGGGCACTTTTGTCCTTGTAGCTGTTTGGGTCTGACTAAGATGATCAATATGCAAAAAGGCTCAAAAACAAAAGTATTAAAGTAAAACAAACTCAGGTAGTCCACAAGAAAGCAGGCAACATAACAGTGTGTAACATACGACAATACCAAACGATGAACTGAAGGAAATAAGGAACTTAAATACACAATGATGATTAACTCAAAGACTAACAGGTGTGATCCTTAAATGAGTGTCCATGGCAACTAATAACTGGTGGAAACAGAAAAGGAACACAGGAAAGAGTTACTTTTATTGAAGCAAAAGTCATGGTAATTTCCACCACTCTCATTTCATATGTGTTTAAATTATGTTTAATATCATTCTGTGATTTAAATGTTTTTTTTTTGTTTTTTTTTTTCAAATAACATCCTTGTCTTGCTAATGGTCATTTAATAGCTAGCATTTTGTGTATCATAAATACACACAATTAAATAAAATTTCACAACTTTAGCATAATTTGACAAGCTTTATTGGAAACAATACACAATACAAATATTATTCTGAATGATATTAAATGTGTTCATATGGTGCTTCATTGACACTGTTGTTACTTTTGTAAACGAAGTATCAACTTTTGATCAAATTCAATTAGCAACATTTTTGATTCTGATAGAAATGACGCCTCGTCTGAGGGCAGCGTTATTTTAGCATCATTGATATACTATTATAGTTTTTGTTAATATTTATAATTAGATTTTATTTTTGCATTTTAATGTTGTTTTTAGTTAGTTTTAGTAGTTTTTTTTGTTTGTTTGTTTTTTTGTTATTTTCATTATTTTTTTTCATTAAGTTTTACTCTTAGTTATTTTAGTACTTCAACTAAACAAAAATAATAAGTTGCCTTGCAACTAGCTGAAATAAGTTGTAAGTTTTTATATTTCATTTTATTTCAGTTAATGTTTATTTTATTACAAGTAATTCACTTTTTTATGGATTTAGTTAATGATAATAGCCCTGTCTGACTGATTGCACTGAATTTGTGCAAATATGTCTCACAGTACATCATTTTCAAACAATAAATATTGAAATGTTTTATGTTAATTTCACTCTAAATTTAGATCATCATGATTTTAAATAGGATATGGAAATAACACTGTATTTTTAAAATGATTAAACACTGTGTTGTCAAAATGGATATTGTGGCTTTATATATGGTCAGACACATGTATTGAGTCACTATATTATTAATATTTTATCAAAACCAAGCTCAAATGGAGTTACAAGGTATTTGACAAGCGAATTTCTGAAAATTTAGTACATACAGTTGGCATATGTGTTTCGTCCACCATTAGAATGGCCGCATAAGGTAGTTTGTGCATTGTGTTAAATTATCAAGTTATGGGTTAAAAAGATTACTGTGGCTATTTGGGCGCTCAGTTTTTTCTATTCATTTCTATTTCTTCATTTTGAGAAAATATCATGTTTTTAAAGATAAAGTGCTACTCACAGGCTATTTAAAGGAGAACTCTGGGCAATTTTTAAGTTAATCTTGATCGTTATACCTTTGTGAGTACTGTCTATAGAAAAAAAAAATGAACCGGATTGGTCCTTGTAACATAGAGCTGCTACAGCTAATGCCCAGAGCTCCCACTCAGCTAAAACAACAGTTATGGGGGCATATACATAAAGAGTGTCTTTGTGCCAAATTTCATTCACAAAATGCAATTAAAATGTCTGTCCAACATGAACAGGGCCCTTACATGACAACAAGATGCGTTTAGCAACTTAGCCATTGTTTAAATTAACCTAAATAGTGTTTTAGAGGGCTAGCAGTAGTCTCGCGCTGACGTCCCGTGGGAACTCAGTTGTAGCCGGAAAAAGGTAAATAGCAGTGTGCAGGTGGGAGGTGCACTCTGAGAGCATAGTGTGTGAAGAGTGAAGATCGGAGTTGCTCACAAGTGAAGAAGAAACTTTTGTGGCGTTCCGAATTGTGGCAACATAATACGAAAATACAAATAAGACTACAAAACCATGCATTACTGCACATCTCTCCTCAAGCCGTGTGTGCCCAAATGGAAGGATAAATAAAGTTTACATTACCTCACAGTGGTTGCACCCGCCTTCGTCCATGGAATGGCTTTTTTCTTCAACCGGCCCCGCTGTGTTCTGTCTGTGTAGTCATCCTTGTCAAAGTGTTCGCTGCAAATGCGGTAATCTTTAGCGCGTAGTACTTGTATGGGAGTTTGCACATCATGTTGAAGTACAGCTAGCCACAACTGCAGAATCTCGAGGTCATGGAAAGAAAGACATGGAAAATTTAAGTTCTTGTATTTTCGCATTCTGTTGCCACAATTGACCCTTCGCGTGGAGCTTGATTGGCAGGTGTTCTAACCAATCATACTTCGCCATCCGCCATTTTGTCCGAAAAAGCAGCCAGTAGAGTTAGGAGGGTTTGAACTTGGTAAAATGAATATACTGACGCCTTTCCGCGGTTAAAACAACATTACTTCTTATGTTCGTTCATGTTTATTTGATGCTATAAATGAACTAGAAGGAAGAGATGATCGGATAACGAGCAGCTTTAACTGATGCTCCACAGCGATCTGTCACGGCACCTTAAAGAGCCCCAAAACGGTATTTATTGTTTAAATTTCTTTCAAAAAATGACCACATTTGAAAGCTGAGACTTTGTTTAATATCAAAAGTAACCGAAAAGTAACCTGGTCTGTCCTGTCTGTCCGCGTGTTGTCAGTCTCCTCTCTGCTCCGCGATGTATTTTTCACTGCGTGAGAACATGGTGAGAGCGTGAGAGCGGCATAGCTTGTCGGGCATAGCGACAGTAACTAGGGCGGGTCTTTGCGAAGGGTCAATTCGGAATGGCACAAACGCAAACCATTTCTTTTTCACTTGTGAGCAACTCCGATCTTTACACTTCACACATTACTCTTCTCCCCCCTGCACCCTGCTATTTACCTTTTTCCAGCTACAACTGAGTTCCCACAGGACTTCAGCGCGAGACTACAGCTAGCAGTCTAAAACACTATTTAAGTTAATTTAAACAATGGCTAAGTTGCTAAACGCATCTTGTTGTCATGTAAGGGCCCTGTTCATGTTGGACAGACATTTTAATTGCATTTTGTGTCTGTTAAGAGGCACAAAGACACTCTTTATGTATATGCCCCCATAACTGCCGTTTTAGCTGAGTGGGAGCTCTGGGCATTTGCTGTAGCAGCTCCGTGTTGCAAGCACCAATCCGGAACAATGGCGGCACCCATCTTGGCCGGAGAAGAGGGGACAGGCAAGACGTTACGAGACTCTGGAAGGACGGTCTCGGGGGGACGAGACTCTGGAAGGACGGTCTCGGTGGGACGAGACTCTGCAAGGGTGGTGGCCATGATGGAAGAAGGTTCTGGAAGGGTGGTCTCGACGGGAACAAATCTCTCTAGACATCTGCAGATGGCCTCTTTCCAGTCCAGTCCTGAGATATCTGGGAGCTCTCTGGGATGTAAAAAGTTTGCCCCAATCCGGTACACTGCTTTGATGATTTCATCATTCAAGGGGCAGGTGACTGCGAGATGACAGAACCCGTGTATTCGAAAAGATGATGGCTTTTTTTGAGTCTTCTGTCATGAAACAGAAGGATTCACACAAGTAAAGTAATCAACATGTTTATTTGCAGAAGTGTGATTGCAACGATGGAAGCAGGTGAGTAACTGATGAATATAGAGTTCTGGATGGATATCTGGATGAGTAATGGTCTTATCTGTTGCAGGTTCTGAAATGGAGAGCAGATTGAAGACAAATAGTTTTGGTAGGTCTCTGGTAGGTAGGTAGGTAGGTGGTAGGTAGGTCTCTGGTAGGTAGGTAGGTAGATAGGTATCTGGCAGGTAGGTACCGTGCATGTAGGTATCGCGCAGGTAGGTATCTGGCATGTAGGTATCGCGGATGTAGGTATCGCGCAGGTACATCTGGCGAGAAGGGACAGGAAGCGTAGGATCTGAAGGCGTCCGGTAGGTACTCTGCCAGGGTGGGATATGGCAGATAGGTATCTGGAGGTGGTATCGCGGAACAATCTTAGGTCATCTGCAGATGGTCTTTCCAGCACGGTATGAGCATCTCGGAGGTAAGTTGAACCCGCAGTTTGATGTTCATATCAGGGCAGGTACTGCGAGATCGAGCCGTGTATCGAAATGAGGTTATCTGCTGCAGAGATTCCAAAGGTAAGTACTGTTTTTGAGGGAACGACGAGACCAGGAACATGGTGAACTGATGATATAGAGTTATGATATCTGGATGAGTGATCATGTGAAGATTGGAAATGACAGCAGTTGACAGCTGATCTCTGTGGTTAGGGAAGGTGGAGTAGCAGGTGAGGAGCCGGAGGTATGAGTGGGATAGTCTGTAGTGAGGAGGTGTGGACTGGGGGCTGTGTAGGTATCCGTAGGACCCAATAAGGCGTAGTATGAGATGTTCTATTTAACGATTGAAAGTGATTGAAAGACAAGAATAAAACAAAATCCATACATAAAACGCATTTTTATGATAACACTTTTCAAGACAACAAAGATCTGTTTCGATAAAAAATAAAGTGTTTAGTTAGTTAAAAACAAAAACAACAACATGAACCTACTCAAAAGCAGCAATTTAGTGCAAATCTAAGTATCCAATCTAATTCCATAATTTTGCTCTCTGGATATGGTGCACACACACACATGGCATTGAGAGGAGCGGCTAACAACACAGAAGCTGGAGGGAAGCTATCAGTCCTGGAGCTGTATCAGCTTTAATCAGCTCTTGAGGTCTCGCTGAGCTCTTTATCTCTCTGGCACAGTCACAATGAAATATTATCGCATTTCTGACGTCCCACTGTTAAACTGCACCTATCAGTTTTTTTTTTTCTTCAGTCAAAAGGAAGAGATAGAGGAAAATGAACACAAATCACTCATCTGTATCAAAAACAATATCATTTTTCATTTTGAATTCTTGCTCTTTTTGCTTTGAGAATCTGGGAATAGTTCCTCTCCTCTTGATCTTTTAACAAGAGCAATGTGACAAAGGCTTTTTCAGAAGGCTCTTTAGTGACTGAGGTTTATATTGGCCTTTTTGCATGACATTGATGGTCTGTGAGAATGAAATTAAATGCACATGCCTCCCCAAAAAACAGCTTGTTGGGCTCAGATTGGCAGACGCACAGAATAAGCTCCAGTTCTCAGGGCACAAGGCCAGCCATCCAGTCCCACCGGTGATTGTGCAAGAATGTGTGTGTGCATCTTTGTGTTTTTTTAACCTAAAAAGTGGGGCAGCCTCTAATCTTACTGCAAGGATAGATTGAGAGAGAATGACAGGATATCTACTGTCCCTATTAAAAGCAGAAAGAGGGAATAAAGGGGTCTATAGAGATGACGGTATATTGTCAGCATTGCAGCGAGAAGCTTGTAATGTACAGCACACTCAAAACAGCAGACATGAATCTTTTGTTTGTTGCTGATGGAAGTGATTCTTCATTATACTCAAACCAAAGGCTGTATGTGTTTCTTTTATTCATTTGTTCATCTGCTTAGTGACATTCGAATACTTAGAGTTAATTACATTTCAGGCTTTAGAGATAAAAGAAATTTTATGTCATTTAATTAAATTTTGCGCACATCCATTTTATTTTATTATCATCGATATACTTTTTTCAGATGTTTAGATGTTATTTTTTCTTTTTAATTTTAGTATAGGTTCAGTTGTAGTTTTAGTTCTTCCACTTAAACTAAACGAAAATGAGAAATGTTTTATTATTTTTTATTTTATTTTATTTAAAGTAATGAAAATTACGTTTTTAACCCTTTTCTTTATTTGAAAATAAACATTTTAAATAGTCATTTTAATATTTTTTTCTATTTTCTTCAACAAAACCAAATCTAAAATCTTTCCAGATACCCCCTCTAGAAGACATAGTTTAGTGGTCTCTTTTAGACTTATCTGAGTCTTATCTTAAAAAAAGTTCACTCAATCATACTAGACCATATTAAAAAAAACTTGAATTAATTAGTTAATCAATCCTTTAGGCATTGAATTTAAAGCATGTCAGGTCTGTGATCTTTGCCTCTGTATGTTCACTGTGTCATCTAGACTAATGTATGTGCTCTTTCCCTGGCCCCTGGACACTGAGCAGTTCTCTCCGTACCAGCAGTTCATATCTGTCCATCTCTGTCCAAACACGTGTAGCCGAGTGTGTCAGATAGCACTGGCTTAATCTCACAGGTGGCTTATAGAAAGCTCGCTTTCTCTGTGCGCTATAGAGACGCTTATCTGATTGTCTCATTCACTCTAGTCTTGTAGTGGAAACTGATAACATTTTGGTTTTAGGGACCAGCTTCCCATGCCCTGAAATCAGACAGACACTGTGCCTGTAGCCTTTATATTAGCATGGTTAGCATGGTTCTGACAAATAAAGCAAATAATATAAGCAAATGTTTACTTTAACATGCCAAGGACATAAGGAGAGCAGATGCTTGGCCTGATATCTGACACAGTCAGCAAGACCTTTAAACAGGTGCATCACCTTGGGCTCTGATGCTTATATTAGCTCAGCTTAAACAATCTGCTCCGCGGAAATGTTCAGCGACTTCTTGGATCAACATCCTTTTGCTACTGGTTTCAACTTTTTAAATCAGATTTTAGGGTTTGGTGTTGGCATTTAAACCTGTCCGACACAGTTTGTACTATGGATGTGAATTGTGTGGCTTGTTGAGGAGAGGTGCAATATTACCAGTGCTATATTTCTATAGGTCAATTCTGTAATTTCTAGGCATTTACTTGACAATTAAGAGATAGTTGAGAATTATATGAGAATAACATGGCTTTCTATCAGACTAACATGAGAATTCTATCATCATTTACTCACCCTGATGTCATTCCCAACCTGTATGACTTTCTTTCTTCTGTTGAACATAAAATTTAATTTTTTTGAAGAAGATTGGGTGCCAAACACTTTTGGTGACCATTGACTTCCATTATATGGACAAAAACACTAAGACAATTCTCAACATTTCTTATTTTATGTTTGACAGAAAAGGAAGTTTGGAACAGCATGAGGGTAAGTAAATTATGTCAGAATCTTTTGGGTGAGTGATCCCTATCTAAAAGAAAGTTTCAGATTTCTTTTACTTAAATCAATAGATCATCTTTATGGCCAAGCACTCAAAAAATAGTCAATTTATCTTCAAAAAAAGACTAATGCCACTGAACACTTAACTACTATACCACTTACATTTAAATTGATCATTTGATACGTATGTACAGTACATACCATGTTTTTACATTGTACTTATATTATTATAATTACCTGTATGGAATTACATCTGTAATTAATTTCTCTAAATGCAGCTATAATTACCCTTCCCTTACACTTTAACCCATTCTTAAACCTACCCATACCTGTCCCTAACCCCGTATTCCACCTCAGTAGCAGCAAAAGTGTTTTGGAATACAACATCAACTCAATAAGTAGGCTACATTGTACTTATTTTTTTAATGCAAGTAAATAATAGTTAAAGACACCTTAATATAAAGTATAAGATTTTCTCAATGCGAAAATAGTTCTCTTTGTAGACCTAATGCATTTTTCACATCCAGACATTTTTAATTTGAGGTCCAGTTCAAGGCTCATGTCAATTGTTTATGAGTTTAAGTCAAGCTTACAATCATTCTTTTTTTACTTGAGTGTGTCTCAGACTCAAATCACCATCTCTTCCAGCATAAGTTGGGAATCACCGTGGGAACTCGCTGACTGCTATAGTTATTCTCATATAAAATTTCCCAGTGATACTAAATCAGATGAAAGCAGTAAGATTTATATCATGCATCCAGTTGAACTTGTTCAGAACACTTTTTACGCTGACCACTTTATCATATACGTGATGTACAGTCTCTGTCTGACGGTTCAAGATAAAAGTTGTTTAAAATGAAATCTCTTTGGAACTGAGATTGAAATATTATGGCCGTCATTTCAAAAGAAACCCCAGAGGGGGAATAGGGATCATGAATATTTCAGATATCTCAGTGGCTGCCTGTTTTTTTGTACCACTAGACAAAAAATGCGAATGCATTGAGATCATCAGATCATTTTTTTATATTCTTCTCTGAACAGGATGAGAATTGTTGTAAAATGTACGTCCTGTTTATCTGTTTTTAATTTCAAAACAAGTCATCACATTGTTGTAATAATTTGTCATGAAATAATTTGTGAAGATTTTGTGTCTAAACTGGGATTAAACCTGTAAAGGAAATCCGGGACCTTCAGTTTCAAAATATTTATCCTGTCTTTGTTCAAAGTTTTCATTAAAAGTGACAGCCGGAGATGAATCATATATAGATACGTCATTTTGCTTTCCATTATTCACCCAACTGCTTATTTTGCATTATTCACCATGACTAACTGTTTGAACAACTGCATATTTTCTATAGTGCTGATTACCTAAAATAGCCGGATGTGTGAAACTGTAGAGGGCTCAAAACCTGGATGATTCTTTAGTCCAAACTCCTATGTGACCAAATTGGCAGTGTAATTAAATCTCAGCATGCTGGATAGTCTTTAGTTTTGTCTGCAGAATATGTATGTGTATGTGCGCATGAATATATGAGTGTATGAGAGTGTTTATGTGTGTGAGAGTGAGAAATGAAGAGACGGTGAGTGAGTGAGCATGTAATGCTTATTATGTCGACTAAATGTCCTTCCCGGACGCGATGGCCACACGCACTGCTTGATACAAACCCGTGTTTGTGTAGATCTGCAAAGATCAGACCAGTGTTACAGAAAAGTAGGATGAAACAGCGAGGAGAAATAAGGTGCTCAGGAAGTGTCAGACTAAACACGTTAGCGAAGGTTTGATTTAAACACTCTGTGCTGATTGAATGTAGGAAGCCACGAAACCACTCTCTTCCTCTATATTCAAATGACTCTGCAGCACTGCTGAGCTAGAGCGAATTGAAAACAGACTCATCTGTGTTGTTTATGACTGATTCATCCCTTTTTTAGCTCAAGTGTCTTGTTTTGTACCCGTTTAAAGAGTTCAGTTCGTAATAATATTGGGAGTCATCGAGTGCTAACCTCATCAATAATACTGAGGTAATGATTACTCAATGATGACCATGCTTTTTAACATTAATGGTGCTAAGGTTACCATTATTAAAGGTGGGTATGTGATTCTCTTTTTTGTCCATTTTTTCAAAATAACTTGAAATCCTATTCCTAACCCACTTACAGCCACTGAGTTAGAAGCACTGAAATTAATCAATTTAATCATCTGTGGAACGGGCAGGACTCGAAAAACTCCAGCCAATCATTTCCAAGACCACCTAGAATCATTGGACAGTAAGTTCGTCAATTCGTCAGTGGTTGTACCACACCCCCCTCCCCCCAGCGCGCGTGACCCCCGTCGTGCGCATACTCAACGCTCGTGACGCATGATTAGTAGTAAATCGTCATTACAATCTCTCACGTATCTGAGTTTTCGCTCGTGCATGATTGCGCGTCCATGTTCTTCGAATGGGTGGAGTCAGTGCCAGTGTTGGAGGAAAGAAGGTAGGACCATTTGAATTGTATATTTTCAAAATCTGCCGGTCGTTTTCCAAATCACATACCCCACCTTTAATAGGTCTCATATGTAGGGATTTAAACAAATGCATAAGCCTTAGTATTAAGCCAGACGCAGAGCAAATGATAAAACCGGTGGATAAATACTAGAAGAAGAATATCATAGAGAAAATGACTTTTTTGACTTAGGCCAACAGAGACTAAGCAACCGTCTAGAACAACCATCCATAACACCCTACCACATAGCAACACATTAAAACCCACTCAAAATGGATAGCAACAACCTGGCAGTCACCAACAACTCCATAGCATTGTGGTGGTGAGATTTCTATGAAAAACACCACAAAGAAATATTTGAAATGTTATCACTCTTACTCTTTGCCGCATATGTGCAATATGAAGTACTGAAGTAAAATTATAGTAGAGATATTATGCAATATATGAATTATTATTCATACATATTTGTTTATTAATAATCAGTTTATTAGCATTAAATAAATTCAAAGTGCTTACATAAAATGATAATAAAAGGTCCATCAGAAATAAAATATAACAATAAAGAGTAAGTAATAATAATTTAATGTATTAACAAAGCAAAGAAAAGAAAAGAGCATAAAATTGAAATACAATTAAAGTGCTAGTCAGTTAATACACATCTAAATATGTGTTTTTATTCTGGATTAAAATAAATAAATAAATACAAAGTAATAAATAAATAAAAAATACATAAGAATGTCAATCTATAAAGATTTCCACTCTTTCTTAGCTTGTATCAAACTCAGTAGCTTTGCGAGTTATAATCTTGCCATCTGTTTCCATGCGGTTCAGCAGTGTGTTGTGTTGTGATGAAGTCAACCCTTAGCTCTGCCTTCTCATCATCCCTCATCCTCCGACTAATCAGGCCTCTGCTCTGCTTCTCGCTGCCTCATTAGCGAACTGTAACGATGTTTTGCTCAAATACATGTTGCTTAGGCTGGCGGTATATCCTTATCCCCTAGTCTGTTTATCTCCCACCCTTGATTTACATTTCAGTGAGTAGGTGTTTGTGGCAATTGAGTAAACACTTTGTGTGGCAGTGTTTATATAGCGGTCGAGTCAAGATTGTTGTGTTTACACGATAAGGCCAGATCATATTCTTAATTGACACAGAGACTCTACTGGTTGTCTATATTAAAATAAAACGGAGCCAAAATTCCCAGTGTTGAGATATTAATGACATGGTTTTTGTATTCCAGGGGTTTAGCTTTGAAACTGGACACTCGTATGTGAAGCAGGAGACTTCTGTCAGCTTAACTGTAGACTGTAACAAATGATTTTTCGAAGTTGTGAATAAAACTAAGATAACTGGAGTAGGCCTACGTTTTGAAAGTTTTCATGCTTAATTAAATGTGTTACTTGCCATTTCTTTGTAGCTATTTATGAAATTCACTTGTAATTTCTGAGTTGGTTTAAAGTAAATCCAACACCACATATTTTTCAGTGTAGGCCAGTTTTATGCTTAGTTATGCTGTAAATCTCGCTGTCAGCATGTGGTCATCTTTGGGAGAAAACCACAATTTTCTGTTGCTCAGAATAGCTCTGATTCTCATTCAAATTAGTTTTGTGGTGTATAAATGAAGTGTGTGTGTGAGAGAGAGAGGGGGCGAAATGTCACGTTTGAGCCTTCTAATGATCTTCCTACACACCTTGTTTATGATCTGAAATGTTCGTTCAGTGCTCTGGGAATGTGTGTATATAGGTGTGTATTGATGTTTATAGTCTGTGTGAATGTACATGCCTATATTATGTATCTGTGCCCAAAAGTTGTGCAATATGAAGGTGTGTGCATGTATGTGGTGTGTCAGAGACACGTACTGCAGTGCCGACCATCATTTGTTGCCGACTCATAATCTGTCATGCAGATAGGAAGAGAAACCAGATCACAACCAATTTAAACTGTCCAGCAAGGCTTTCAGACAGATTTTTAAAAGAAAACATGAGTGTGAGCTTTCCACTTTTTGTAGATACGCTTTTGAGAAATGCTGGTTGGCGGAAAGAATCCCTGGTGTAAATCCAACCTGACAAATCTTAAACTTACATAGCTCCTCATAATCTTTAGTGGTTTGGTTTCACATTGGTATTTGCATTAAAGGGGTAGTTCACTCCAAAATGAAAATTCATCATTTAAATGTAAAAAGCATGTAAATAACTGCCCACTGATAACAGCAGACATGTATTTACTATGGTATAACAAAATCTAATAGAGTCACACAGTATACCTATGGGTGTACCGTCATACCACACAGCAATACTCAGTCATAATATGCATATTATATAAACTTAAACACACTGTACAATTGTTTTACCATCTAAAAAATATACATTATGGTAACATTTAAAAAATATTAAATAATTTCTTTGATTTGAAGCAGTCCATTTACTGCTTCAAATCAAAGAAATTATTTAATATTTTTTAACGAACTTGACAATATTGGGATAAACCAATGAAAGTAATTTTTATTTATCAAATCAAGTAGAAATATCTCTTAAAGTAACTGCTGATGTCACGACTGTTTAGGTTTTGTTCATGTTTTCATGTTCTCAGTTTATATTTTCATGTCTTTTATTTTGAAGTCCATGTTTACTGGGTCACCTGTTCTTGTCATGTGTCACGTTCTGATTTGTTCCTTAGTATGTGTCTTGTTTTCATTGGTTACTTTGTTTCATGTGTCGTGTTCTCATTGGTTCTTGTTTCATTAGTTATGTCTGTTCATGTTTGCCATGCTACTTTATCATTTATCGAAGAATAGTATGCTTTTCCATGTTCCATGTCATTGTTTACTGTTACGTTCATCGTTTATGATTAGTTTGTTTTATGAATGTCAGGATCGAGTTTTTTTTTTTGTTTCACAGTTTTGGATCTTCACTATTGTGAATAAACGGTTCTCCTCACCATAATTTTCGTCTTCTCCATGTAAGCTAGCGTTAGAGCTGACATGATAAAATCATAGGAATTACATCCTTATTATTTTTTTGTCCCAATTAACAGTGCAGCCCGTGATGGGTAACAGGACATTTTGTCAGTTGCCATGTAGCTCCGCCCACAGTGAAACAATCCCTATATTGTATATTAACATAATTTTCTGATTAGCAGTGATTTTGTTTTGTCGCTCAGTATTTTCCATTTCAGCGGAAAGATGTTACTTGTCACTGGACTTAAGACATGTGATATAAAATAACCTTGCTGATTTTAATAGAATAACATGATTGTGTTTCATGCTTTTCAATATAAATCATATTACAAACTTTCTTTTCCAAGAGAAACACACTGAATGACTAATGGCCTTCAGAATGTTTCACAATAAGCAATATTTGCTATGACACTTGAACTGTTACCTTTTCCTGAGATGTGTTGCTGCATGTATAGGAAGATTGATATTGTTTTCATTTCAGTCAAGGTCTTTTAGCTGTGGGGGGAAAACAAGGATGAGTAATTAAGCCCTCTGTGTTTTCTCAGCATGTGTTTACTCTCTCTGTAAAGAGAAGGCAAGTTGTGGCTGAAGTCCACTGTGTTATCAGAGTAGACCATGTCAACAAATCAACTGACAGTACTGAAAATATGTAGGATACGTATAAAAGAGCAAACACAAACACACGTTTTCATGTTTAATGGGGACTTTCCATAGACATAATGCTTTTTACACTGTAAAAACTGTATATTCAATCCCTAACCCTAAACACAACGATCACAGAAAACTTATATTAACTTATTATAAACTTATATTTTCAAAAAGCAAATATTTTTCAAGCTGTTTTCCTCACAGGGACCAAAAATGTCCCCACAAGGACAAGGATTTCTGATATTGCAATAAGTTTATCCCCATAACGTAACGTAAGGTTTACTAGGACCACACACACAAATAATTATGTCAAACAGTGTGTATGTACACAGTGTCTGTGTGAGTACCCACATATAATTAGCATGATAATACTTCTTGAAGGATACATAATAATATACATTAGTGTTTGGGGTCAGTAAAAAGTGTTCTTATGCTCATCAAGACTGTATTTATTTAATCAAAAATACAGTAAAAAACATTAATATTGTAACATATTATTACTTTTTTAAAATAACTATTTTGTTTGAATATATTTGTATAAGGTATTGTGTGTCACTACTCACTGCTCCTAATATGTGTGCACTTACTTGGATGGGTTAAAACTTGGCCTTCACGTCATATCACTTATTTTATATAGAAATTTATATAGATATTATATAATATCAATATAAAATATAATTTATCATTTTATTTTGTTCATGACATCCACTTATAATGTCTTATTATGTACCAAAATCGACTGTTAATGTATTCATTATATCAGTATATTTTATTAATTTGTTATATTAATTATTTTAATAATTTGACATGTTATTTGTCATAGTTTTTATGATGATTTTAGACACCTTTTCTGTGATGTCTTGAATTAGAAAGTTTTTGTTGCTGGACATTTTTTTCGTAAATGTTTACATTGTGGATTAAACACTTTTATTTTAAAAGTATAAGGAAAACCTTAAAATCTTGGTCATTAGTCAAATTTTAAAATTGAATGGATATTTGCATTCTATTTTGACATTCTTAAACTTTTCCACAAGAGCAGCTGTGTAAAATATCCTAACGTAGACACAATGGCATTATTTACCTCACAATGCAGAATATTCCTGAAATTCCCTTTGTGTGTAACTCTTTTTCCCTCTCGCCGTCCTGCAGACTCCTCCGGTCAGCTCTCGTCGCCTCCTTTGAGCTCCTCCATGGGTCACCGAGGCATCAGCAACCATCCTCTGCACCAGCCCCTGCTCAGCCCGTCTGCCATGAGCTCCAGCCCGGGTCAGCTGCACTCGCCCATCAACGGCATGTCCTCGCCGTTCCCCGTCATCAGCTCGCCTTGGGCCATCCCTCAATGAGCGGCCCGTCCTCCACCAGCATGACCTTCAGACCCAGTCTAAGCCCACAGGTAAGACATCACTGCATTTACTCTGGACTTATTTAACAGCTTCAGCCTCAATTGCTGAGAATTACCAAGTGCTATTGCAGATTTTTTTCAGAGATATGCAACCAATCAATATTTTTTTCAACATGTTCTCAGGCTCAGCTTGAACTGAATTCCCTGCTCAATTGGCTAAACTTGACCTGAACTCTGCTGGAAATTAAAGATCTGTTTTAAAGAGTCTGATTGCTCAAATGGGTTTGATTGCATGGTTAGATGGTGCACAAAATCACACACAGGGACATTTATTCAAATCTTTACCTCATTTACTGAGCCAATCAGTCAATTTAGTAAGGTTTTGAAAAATTGCTTTTCTTGCTACAATGAGACATGGTCATCTGCTTGTTCAAAGCAAATGTAATTGATTTGGCAATAGTGGGAAGGCTGTCTGCATAACTCATGAAAAATGTTGGTAATTATAAAGTTTGGACATTCAAAGTATTAAGAACTACATAATTAGTTTCATTGTATTTTCCCTATGGCATACCTGCATACACACTTGCATTTTATACACAGTGTAGCTCATTAATTTGATCAATCAGAGTTTAGTGGCCTCAATTGCGCTTTATTTCATGCTGCAGTCTTCCGCTTATTCACAGAAAATCTAATAATATTCGGCATCACTGCTATCAGCTTTATGATTGGCTTTTATTTAATAACACATAGCTTAAAAAGTTCTGCTGAAGCAGCGTTTTATTGGTGGAAAATGCAGCTTCTTGTAAAAATGTTGTGGTGTTATTGGATTTCTGTTAAATCCCTCTCACTATGAGTGGGGTTTTATGAGACATCATACAAGGAATATTACAGTTTCCAAGTGATGCAATTCCACTTTTGTATTATAATTGTCTACGTTTGTTTTCCAGGAAAGTAGCTTGGATTAATATTTTAAAATATTTATGTAGGTGATTTACTTGAGACTTTTTTTAAGGTACCTAGAAAAGAAATAAACCGATAAACATTTAAATAGCATTTGTGCTCAGGCATTTAGAGCAGACCATGTTGTTCACTGTGTATGCTTTAGTTAATGAAAGAAAAAATATTAGAGTGAAACAATGCAGGTGGAACTCTTTCTGTTTTTAAAATCTGATTGCCTACATCAATGTTATTAATACATGCTAGTTTTAAGTAATTAAAGAATATACACATAGACATAAAGATGATTAAACTTAAATGTCCACGTTGTTAAATGTCCCCAACTAAGCAAGCCAAAAGCCAATGGCGACAAAGGCGAAGAGAGGTGAAAAAGGCGACAGTGGCAAGGAACCAAAACTCCATCAGGTGACAGAATGGAGAAAAAAACCTTGGGAGAACCCAGGCTCAGTCGGGGGGCCAGTCCTCCTTTGGCTAACGAACAAACAGTGTATTATTATGATTTAGGCAGCATAATGTCAGGAGTCAGATGTGATCAGAACTTTCACGATATTTATCCAGTTCATCTGGTTGGAGGTTGGGTCATCCCGCCGGTGTGGAGATGAGTATTTTGAGGTGTCCATTAAGGCCTTCAGTGTTGATGAGGCTGGCACTTCAGGGATGTGTTGTCGTCGTGTCCAGGTGATGGTCCTTCCTCAGATCTGGATATGGCCTGGATCCGGTGGTTTGCGGTAAACCTCGGGATAAACAGAGGGACTAATATTAGCGTAGACGCCATCCTTCTTATGATGTACAAAGTACATCAGGAATTATGGGAAGTGTTCCCGGTTCCGGCTGATCTAAACTATGCAGCCTAACATTGAATTATAGAAATCTATAATGTGTTATGTGTATGCTAAGCCAAAGAGATGTGTTTTTAGTCTAGATTTAAACTGACAGACTGTATCTGCTTCCCGGACCGTGTTAGGAAGATTGTTCCAAAGTTTTGGTGCTAAATAGGAAAAGGATCTACCGCCAGCAGTCGATTTTGATATTCTAGGTATTATCAACTGGCCAGAATTTTGAGATCGCAATAGACGTGAAGGACTATAATGCGTTAAGAGCTCGCTCAAGTACTGGGGAGCTAAACCATTTAGTGCTTTGTAAGTAATCAGCAATATTTTAAAATGTATACGATGTTTAATAGGCAGCCAATGCAGTGTTGACAGAACCGGGCTAATATGGTCATATATTAACTATAGCGGCTGCGTTTTGAACTAGCTGTAGTTTGTTTATTAAGCGTGGAGGGCAACCACCCAGTAGAGCATTACAATAATCTTGCCTTGAGGTCATGAATGCATGAACTAATTGTTCCGCATTTGTCAGTGAGAGCATATGACGTAATTTAGATATATTTTTAAGATGGAAAAATGCGGTTTTACAGATACTAGACACGTGACTTTCAAATGAAAGATTGGTATCAATATGGTAGATATGGTATTTGAAGTCTCCTTCATCCGTATCATCTTCATCTTGTAACAGAACAACCGACCAAATGGAACATGCAGTACGATTTTCTTTTTTGGTTTGAGAGCCAGGATTTCTTAACCTTCAATGGACAATTCTGCCTTGCCGTCACTAGCCCCTTTGACGACGAGACCCTGCAGTCCCAGTTCTGGGTCGGGGTGAATTACAATCACCCCGTAGACCTGCTAGACACCTCTGGATTCTGGAGAGTGTTTACCCCCTATCCAGCCGGACCCAGAGTCCGTTCCACTACCATCAACCACGGATGAAACGTGTGAGCCCCCCGCAAACGGAAAGCTGCCACCCGCTGCGACATGTCAGCCTGTGCCCGCAGATAAAAGGTTAGCTTGGACCTTTGCCCCAGAAGAGGAGCCCTCCAGTGAGTCTGACCAGGGGTGTGAGCCCACGACATCAATGGCCAAGGGCATTTTGGTGGATTTTGAAACTGAGGACTGGCTGATTGACTTCAGCATGGAGTTATCGTCTCCCACTCTATCCCACCCCATTTCGGAATTTTCAATAGTTCCTAGACAGCGCCACTGACTGTATGAACTTTCTTCCTGTTTCCTCTGAACCTTCATCGCTGTTTCTGGACAGCACAGACACCTTCATTGACAGTCCCCCAGCCCCGGCTCTGCTGGAGGTTGTCAGCTCTTCTGCATCTCCTGCAATGCCAAGCAGTCATGTCAAGCCTCAGGTCTTGCAACCACCATCAGCACCTGAGCAGATAGAACCTGTGGCTCCACTCCCGACTTTAGATCGTCTCGCCCCGGCGACCTATTAACTCCACCTTGGCTCCACCAGACACCCTCGGCCTTATGGCTCCAGCGGGTTCCTTTGTCCCACCGGCTCCCCCTTGGTCATGTTCACCCCTACGGTTGCAGAGGGCTCCTCTTTCCCTTCGGGTATGGCTCGGTCTTCCATCATACCTGAATCTCCTCAGCCCTTGGGCAGTCCTCCTCAGATGATCGTCGCAGCGGCATCGCCTAGGCTCCTCCCTGTTTACGCTCTGGGATCCATCGGCTCCACGTCCATCGGTGGTCCCCAAGTTGGCGTTAGCCTCCACGTCACATTGGCTCCATCTCGTCCGAATAACACCATCCCCTCATCTGTCTCCTTCACTGTGTCATCGCCTCTGTACCTCTTAAGCCCCGTCCATCCCTCACTTCTGCTACTACGGTACAAGGTCGTGCCTACTAGAAGGGGGCATTCTGACACAGGTGTCTGGACTAATTTTTTTATGTATGTATTTATTTATACAGTTTAGAGTTACAGGGACGGTGCACATTAATAAACATTTATGTAAATGTGCCAGTAATTTTCAACTGTTGTCCCTGGGCAGGTGTAATGTCAATCAACAATACATATACATAAAATCAACAATACTTATACATACAATAAATCACATTTCATAAGAATACATAAAGTACATTAAAACAAGGACAACAAAACATAAAACAAGGCAATGTACGCTTCAGGTGATTTGAATAACTACAAAGTATGGGCACACACTTGATTGTCTTCTAACCATGATTTTAAGTTAATTTTAAATGACCAATATGAATCACAGTCTCTGATAGGCGTAGGCAAACTGTTCCATGTGCGAGCTGCTCTCACAGAAAAAGTTGACTGTCCAAAGGCAGTTCTCCTCATTTGTATTACACAATCACCTCTTGCCACATACCTGGTGTGTCTAACAGCAGTTGTTTTCTGCTTTATAAAAGTGGGTGACAGCCAAGCCATGTAAAATTTTATAGACAAAACAAGCAACTGTAAATTTGATAAGATTGTCCAAGGTCATTAAATTATGTTTTTTTTAGGCAGTAAAAGTGGTGATAGGCATTTGGCTTCCTTTCAAGCACCTTAGAAGCTTGATGGTAAAGTAGCTGCACAGGTTTAAGTGTTGTACTGGAGTCTTGTGCCCAGCTAGTCAAACAGTCTAACAAATATGGCATGATCATGGCATTCAAATACATTGTTGCTGCCTTGGTAGTTAGACAATTTCTGATATGATGGAAATTTGACAAGTTGAATTTGACTGTATTTATTCTAACTTTTTTAATTTGTTTTTTAAATGTTCGATTAGTATAAATTATTACACCTAGATATTTAAAATCAGATACCGTTGACAGCTGTTCCCCTGCAATATAAATATTGGGTGTGGAATTATCTGTTGACCTCTTTGTGAAAAACATACAAGCGGTTTTCTTTATGTTTAAATGAAGACAGGAATTATTAAGCCATTGCATGACATCAGCCATCACTGCCGTGAGCTTAAATGCTGCTTGCTGCTTGGTCGGCGCATATACATAAATGACTGCATACATTTGAATCTCAGACTCATTGCATACAGTGGGAAGATCATAAATGTAGGCTAAACAACAGGGGCCCTAAAATTGATCCCTGAGGTACACCAATATCACAACTGATGGCTGATGACACCTCATCATTTATCTTGACCCTTTGTTCTCGGTCTTCTAGATAGGACTGCATCCATTTAATAACTTTGGGGAAGACATTGAACATTGACAGCTTTTTGAGTAGGACACCATGATCCACAGTGTCAAAAGCTTTCTTTAGGTCTAAGAATATCCCAACAACTCCTCCTTTATCTAATTTAGATTTCACATTCTCCAGGAAACAGCAGTTTGCAGTTTCCGTTGAATGATTGGATCTAAAACCAAACTGCATAGGATGCAATCTGAAAGGGCTGTTGTTGAGGTGGCTAGTAGGTTGTTCTACTACATATCTTTCAATTACCTTTGACACGATAGGTACTATGCTAATTGGCCTGTAGTTACAGACCTTTGATGTATCACCTGATTTGTGGATCGGTGTTATTATAGCTGTCTTCCATGCTTTTGGATAAATTCCTTCATTAATGGATCTATTAATAATATGTGTTAATGGACTAGATAAACACTCATTAAACACTTTCAGGAACATTGTGTCCAGTCCATACACATTTTTGGCTTTGGAATTCTTTAGGGAACTTATTATCATTCTCACTTTAGCTTTGGAAATTTCCTGAATCTCAAATACTGGTTTATTGTAATTTACAGGCATCATAGTTAGTGGATTGATGGATCGGTTATCTATCAGTGTCGTTACTGATTCTACAAATTATTTATTAAATGTTGCTACTAGTTGCGAGGTTCGTCCTGTGTAATACTATTATTAACACAGATTTCGAGGCGCTGTTTATAACCATTATGATGTTTTCCTGTCAACCTCTTTATGTTCTCCCAAATCAGTTTGATATTTCCCTTTGCTTGGTCAATGACATTAAGAAAAAATGTTGCTTTCCTAATCTCTTTTGTTACCTTATTTAGTAACACTTTATTTTACAGTGTCCTTGTTACATATGTTACATGTACTTACCGTAGTAATAAGAGAAAATTTTGCATAATTACATGCAAGTAACCCTCAACCAAAACCTAATACTACTCTAACCCTATAGTAAGTACATGTAGTTAATTATTATTACTCAGTACTTAAATATATAATTACACTGTAACAATGACACCTTAAAATAAAGTGTAACCCCTTATTTCGTAGTCCTACAAACTTTAGTCTATCAGTTACTAGTTTTGATTTTAGGGCTGCTTTCAATGCCGAATCTCGTTCATCAATTTGTGTTTATCACTACTCAACCATGGAAAAGCATTTTTTTTCCTTCGGTCAGGTTTAGTTCTCCTTAAGAAATGATTCATTGTACGTTGGATTGTGGAGAAAAAAATCTGACAGTCAGAGTCAACATCAGAGTAAGACAGTATATTATTCCATTCAATTTCTTTATTGCATTTTCAAAGTCATTTTGTTGTCCCTTAGGTATTCTGAGCTGACTAGGCTTTTTTACACCACAATTAAAACGCCTTTTTGACAACACTTTGACAACACATTTATCTTTAGTTTCACTTTCACGGACTTTAAGTTTTGTTTTCAATCACATTTTCCTTTGTTTGAGTTTTCCCGCCACTCATCAGTTCCCATGAGCACTCATCAGATCATCACACCTGTTCGTCATCTCCTCATTGTCACTGTCTATTTAAGTTTCTCACCTTCATTCTGTGTTTGTTGGTTGTTGTGCATCATAAGAGCGTTGTTGTACGCTCTTATGCTGCCCTTCCTCTTCATGGATTATCTGAGTTTGTTTTCATTAAAATATCCTTTTGTTCATTGAAATCTTTTCTTCATCATGTGACATGTATAATGTTAGAGCATTGATGTTTTATTGTCTGACAAACTATTTACAGCACTAAATAATACTGATATGTATAGGTTTGATTTAAAATGTCGATAATTTTTTATGTTATTCTTTTAAATACAGGATTTAGAATGATGAATATTGAATGTCACATCGTATTGCTTTTTTTTGTTGCTTGTCTTATTTAAATTAAATGCTTTTCATAGTAGCCAATTGTCATTTGATTTAAAATATTGTGTCCGTGTAATGTGAAGAACATAGGGCATGTTGTAGAGCAACATAATATAATATAATTGACTGAACAAATGTTTAAATCCCAGCTGAATTTTTTTCATTGCACTGGAGTTTGTAGAACCGCTCTTTATGAGTGTGCTTGAATTACAAATGAAATCATGAATGTTTAACTTTAAATCTGTAGAGATAAGAAAGATGGATTCAAGTCAGACTTTGGCACAGTGAGATCATTGAGTGCCTGCCAGAGTCATTTGAGAATCAGTAAAGCCATTTAGTGTAACTAGTCATATCAAATAACAGCCTTTTATAAATTCATTTGAAGACCGTGGGGTGTTATCAGACACCAGATGCTATATGAGAACTGAAATCCCTGCAATACAGTTTAAGATTAACCACACACTATACTCGTTAGGGACAAGTTATTTTAAAGGGTTTCGTCTGATCATTTATTTCCCCCTTATATCACCTCCCTTCCACTACCAGTAGTAAAGTGTGTTGTAGCCCGAAATAGAAACAAGTTCCTATTAAAAACAAGTTTACGTTGGCATAAAAAAAGTATGCCATTTTTATTTATTTTTTTATTTCCACCACCTCATGTCAGACAGCTTTAATTTGACTGCTAAATGAAGTGGGGGCGTTTCACATTAATGGTGTTGCCTTAAGTAATGGCGGTTGGGCTTAAGGAGAGGCGTCTTGGAGGTGCCCTGGCCCCCATTCATCCTCATTAGCCCCGTCAGAGTGCTTGATCTCTGACCGCATGGTGTCAAACACGGCCTTAGTGTGCCACATGGGCTTTCTACTTTTTATTGGCATGCTAAATGGGTTCAGAAGAGGCCCGTTCGGGGCCTGGTCAGGGCCCAATCGCACAGGAAATGAGCTGGCTTGTTAAAATCTGCAGTTTAGCCATGTGGTGTGTGTCAGAAAGAAACTCTTTTAACACCCTGCCAATTCAATCTCCTCATACACACAGACAAATACACATTTGTACATTTGTATGTACACTACTGTTCAAAAGTTTGTGATCAGATTTTTAAATGTTTACCAAAGCTACATTTATTGGTATATAGTCAAAAATAGTAGTATTGTAAAATATTATTACAGTTTAAAATAACATTTTTTATGGTAATATTCACTACTAATGCTCAGTAATATTGTGAAATATTATCATAATATATTATATAATATTGTTATATATCGTATACATCATATTTTTTGTTGTAATGTGTTTTTTTATGTCATTTATTTTTTCATATAAAAATATTTTGTAACATTATAGAAGTCTTTACTGTACCTAACAATATAGTGGACCATAGATTTAAATGACATTTAAAGGAGCAGTCTGTAAGAATGACAGCTTGTGATCGAAATAGGTACTGCAGTCGAAATTCAAAATATCGGAGATTGTTGTTTCCCCCGCACCCTCCTCCTTAGATTCGACGCTCACCCGGGTTGCCAGTTTGAGGACGGGGCAACAGTAACGAGCGCAATTGACAATGAAAGCCGAGGAGACTCGTCTAAGTAAGTTGATGACCTGATTTATCCGTGTTTTAATATGCTCTCGTTCATATAGATTTTTAGATGGATGTAGAGGCTTTTTAGGTTGTGTGGAATCTGCAATCTCTAACCCAGTTTGTTTGCTGGCTTCAATACGCTGTGTTTCCTGCTAACTGGCATCTCGGGGTGTCAAAATACTATTGGATGAACTGGTAGTGGGCGAGATCACACAGAACAAAAACAAAATCTGACAGACAACAACACGGAACATGTAAAATATGATAACAGTTTCATTATAGTTTTTTTAGGATAGAACCTTCAATGTATTTGTGGTAAATCCCCCATCATTGCTTAATATACAGTATTGTTTATGCATCATACAGAAAAAGTTTGTAGCATAATTCAGAGCACAGATGATATTTTGAGCATGTTTATCAGTGACTTGACTCATGACTGTGCAATGCAGCAACACAAGGTTGTGGACAGATTTAACCATTCTAAAAGCTCTACACACAAAGCAGCAGCATGAGATGGTCACATGGCACATGTGATCTGTCTTCTAATAGCCGCTGTGGACTCTACAGTTTAAGACGTGATAATAAAATGTATTTTCTCGTTTCGTTTCTCGTTTCTTTTCTCGTTTCGTTCCGTGATTCGTTTTGTTCTGTTCACCATGTTAGCCAGGACCATCACTGGTGCCACCTCAAATTAAACATGGTTGTGTGACATCTTGGATTCCTACATTTACACATTTCACATTTGACAGATACTTTCATCCAAACTTACAGTGCATCCAATCTGTACCTTGGTGTTGCTAGCACCGTGCTCTACTTTTTAAGGATACTTTGACACTTGGTTCGATTGCCTGGTCCAAACTAGATTAGTACAATTTAGCAACGAATTGTACAGGAGTTCACATGAACCTTACCCTGACAACCCTTTTTAGGCAGACTCGGGTGGTTCACAGGTGCGCACATCATCCAACTCTGACATCAATCGAACCCCGGTGCGCACCAACAGTACTAGTGTGAAAGGTTTTTCATGTTTATCTGGCTGGTAGTCTTTTGTGCATTTTTAGGGATTGCTGTTGATCCTAGAGTGCATGAATGTGGGGATCTGATACTTTAAGGGGTTAAAGTTAAGACTGTCTCCTGGTCTAAATCTAGAGGCTACCAGTCCCATGGCACTGAACATATTCAATTACAGTTTGTGTGGGGGTGGGTTTGTGTGTACGCTCTTGTGACCCACCAGGATTTGACTGTCAAAAGAGCCATGCCTGCATCCAAATAGAAGCAGGCAGCAGATCTATTTGTGTGTGTGTCTGTGTAAAACGTAAGTGCTGGTGTGTGCTCAGTGGTACATACCTGGGTTCCTGCCACTCTTTTTTTGTGATTTACTATCACAATCACGTTGCAAGTTATTTTGTTTTCACTATGTACTGTATGCACATGGCACAGTTTTACATGTACATTGGGCTGCATTTGCATTTAGATTCGTTGTATTTCTTTACTCAAGAGGTAAGCTGTTAGGATCTTATTAAACAAATTTAGGTCACATATGTTTTCTCTAGCTGTAGAAGTAATAATTCAGGATTGAAGCTTCATGCTCAACGGAGCTTCATGTTAAAGCATCCCATTGTGTAATGCTAACCGTCATTGATCGTCGACTTGGTGTTAAGTCCTGGGCTTAAGTGCAGGACTATTATACCATATCTACATTGGAGTCCTAACCTCAGGTGTGGGGATGTCGTAAACCAGACACATTTGTCATGAGTCAGATTTGCTTTGATTGGGCAAACAAAATAATGCTGACACAATTTAAGGTGTGGAAATGCCAGGAGAGGGTTTTTGTTAAATGAACACAATAGTCTGCTGTCTGCCTCGAAATATTTTGACATGTCAACACTATTGGATATTTGAATACTTGACTCATATATCACAGACTTCGCTTCTTCTTTTTTTTTTGTTAGAAAGAGTTTAGCACTTGCATTGGTGAATGACTTTAATGTTTTCCTCTCTTCAGGAAGCTGTATAGTTTCATGTATCAGTCCCTCACGAATTACCAAAGAAAAACATAGTGAACATTCTTTCGTCGTAATGTTTCCTGTAGGTGTGCCTGTTGTGTCTTTCACAGGTCGGCTCATTAATCATCACATTTTGTGTGACTTTAGTTAAGAACAAATTACACATGTAATTGATTCCGTTCCAACTGACACTTTTTTATGTGGAATTTTGCTCTACCATTCATAAGTTAGTAAGATTTATTTAAAATGTTTAATGAAACAACATACTTTAATTCAGCAAAGATGCATTAAATTGATCAACAAGTGAGGGTAAAGACATTTATAATTTTACAAAAGATTTATATTTCAATTACATTCTGGTCTTTTGTAATTTCTATTTATCAGATTAATCCTGAAATGTATCGTGGTTTCCACAAAAATATTAAACATAAAAATATGAAAATTAACAATATTATAGTTTTTACTGTATTTTTGACCAGTGGCTTCAGTTTGTTGATTCAATTATTATCAGCTTGTAATGGTTTGATATCTAATATCTTTTTTTAAATATTTGTTTATCTTTTTATTTAGCTCAGTTCGCCCATGAATGCAGTCAGTAGTTCGGAGGACATTAAACCCCCTCTGGGTCTGAACGGGATGATGAAGGTCCCAGCACAGCCCACAGGCACATCCCTCTCCCTACAAAACACATCTGTGCCATTTGCGGAGACCGTTCATCAGGTGACACACACACACACACACACACACACACACACACACACACACACACACACACACACACACACACACACACACACACACACACACACACACACACACACACACACACACACACACACACACACACACACACACACGTTGGTGCAACAGCATTATGAGGACTCTCCATAGGCGTAATGGTTTTTATACTGTACAAACTATATATTTTATCCCCCTACACTGCCCCTATCCCTAAACCTACCCATCACAGGAGACATGCTGCATTTTTAATTTTTTAATAAAACATTGTTTCTTATGTTTTTTAAGCCATTTGATTTATGAGGACTTTTGAAATGTCCTCATAAACCACCCATAAGTTGTAATACCAGTGTAATACACGTCATTATACAAATTTGTGTCCTCATAAATCACATAAACCAACCCACACACACACACACACACACACACACACACACACACACGCACACACACCTAGATGATTTAAAAAATGTATTCAGGCACTGTGTAATTTGTCTCTGTTAGAATATAACGAAATAGCTATACCAGCATAATAATCTATGAGCAATACATTTATATTTATAAAGAAAATATTAAAATTGTTGTATTTCACGGCTACTTGGCAAAATAATAAATAATGCACCGAAAAAATGTTTTTTTATTGAAAATAGTACTTGTTTTATTATGTAAGACAAAAGAGCCCACAGACTGATATGAGAGACTGGCATGTCAAGTTGCATTAAAAACAAATGCAGTTCAATAGTCATTATCCACATTTTTCCTACGGGATATATCGTCAATTAATTTGGGAGAACAGGCCACAAATCCACATTATATGTTGTCCTTTTTCATACTGTTACAGTAGAACACAATAAAAAAAGAAGATAATCAGGAGGAAAAGAATGCAGTGGCTGAAAAGAGCTGTTTAATAATATTATTTTTTGTACTGCAGTCATAATATTGGTCACTCTATATATTCTGTCTTTCAGAGTAATGTGTGAAAAAACAGATGTGTGGCTGTTGAATTATTGAAATCAAATGCCAATTAAAGATAACCCTGCTGGGAAGAATACTAAAGCATATGTCTGCCGGCAGGTAAACACTACGGGGTGTACAGCTGTGAGGGCTGTAAGGGCTTCTTCAAGAGAACGGTGAGAAAGGATTTGACGTACACTTGCCGAGACAACAAGGACTGTTTAATCGACAAACGGCAACGCAACCGCTGCCAGTACTGCCGCTATCAGAAGTGCTTAGCCATGGGAATGAAGAGAGAAGGTGCGTTGCTTTTTTCTTTCAACACATGACAATTCTGAATAATATCAGAATTGAGTCATATTCTGACTATTGATGGGTCATATACTCATTAAAGGAGAAATGGTTCACCCAAAAATGTACTCAAGTAGTGATGGGAATTGATAAGAATTTAACGATTCCGATTCCATTATCGAAATTGCTTTTCGATCCGATTCCTTATCGATTCTCTTATCGATTCTCATTGGGTGAGGGAATAAGTACTAATTTGTTTGTTTGTACTATTAACTCGCTTTAATATCTGATCAGAAGACACAGAATATTAGGGGTGTGAACCTACACTGGTCTCACGGTTCGGTTCGATTACGATTATCATGTCATCGAATCAGTTCAATTCGATATCTCGATGCAATACGGTGCACTGCATCCTCAATTTTCAATTTTACTTCAAAAGTGTAGTGTGCGTGCGCGTGTGTTCGTAAGTCGCAGTGACAGAAACAGTGACATTCCAGTTTAAGTTTCATGGGACTAAAGTCGGTTTATGCCATTAAGAAAATGTACTTCTGTCAAATCAATTTTGTTTTAAAGAAATGTTCATTTAAAAGCAGCGCTCATTCATCAGTGTTTAATGTTACCCTAGAGATGCGCACATCAACCGTCGCAGAGTCTGCTGTTGAAGGTGACGATCATCCATTTATAATCACGCGTAACAACACAGAATAATTGTAATTTGACCATCGGGTGCGGACACTTAAATCAGAGAAAATTATTGGGTCAAGTGGATTTGTTTTTGGCTGTGGATTCGGGTGACGTTGGAGCTCATCCGCTTACTCGAAAAGCAGTCAGACTCTGCCAGGCGTTAACAGCTCGGGGTGAAAACGGCTAACGTGGTTTATCAAGTTAGTGGTATTACCTCCTGCATATTCTATTTGTGTGACATGAGCGCACCAGGTTGTTCATTAAAGCCGAATTGCATGCTGTGTGGCTAAATGTTTCTGTATATTGGAGGTAGTCCCCCCCTTCGTCGAAATGGACATTTTACAAGTGGCGCAAGTGACCGTATTGTCGTCTTATTGCGTGAAATATAACCAAACTTTAGAGCGCTTCTGCCTCGACGCCATGTTTGCTGCGTTCTGAACCAAAACAACGCAGCGCGTGTGTGTGACGTCATGACACATTTGCAACGAGCGGAACCAATAAGCGGAATTGTTAAGTAGGCATGCTAACGGTTCCAAGGAATTGATTCACTGGGCACCGGTTCTGAAGAAGAACCGGTTCTCGATTCCCATCCCTACCCTCAAGCCATCCTAGGTGTATATGACTTTTTTCTTTCAGCCGAACACAGTCTGAGTTATATTAAAAAATATCCTGCCTTTTCTCAGCTTTGTAAAGGCATTAGTAGTGCCAGAGTTTTTGAAACTCCAAAAGGCGCATCCATCATCAAAGTAACCCATACGACTCCTGTGGGTTGTAGCTAAGCAACACGTTTTTGTTAGAAAAATATCCATATTTAAAACTTTATAAACTATAACCAGTGGCTTTCGGCAACGGCCATTCGAGCATTCACGAGAGAGTCAAGTTCCGGTGGAAGGATGACCTCTGAGATAACGTAGAACGTAGGCATAGCGTATATGTGAGAAGTGACGAACACAGAAGGACAGAGGATAGGGCAAAACAAAACAACGGTCACACATTAGAAATCAAGAAGTTTCTAAAACAAGAAGTTTTAAAGGTGGGGTATGTGATTTGGTAAACGACCGGCAGATTTTGAAAATACACAATTCAAATGGTCCTACCTTCTTTCCTCCAACACTGGCCCTGACTGGGTCACGCGCACTGGGGGAGGGGGGTGTGGTACAGCCGTTTGATTGACGAACTTACTGTCCAATGATTCCAGGTGGTCTTGCAAATGATTGGCTGGAGTTTTTCGAGTCCTGCCCGTTCCACAGATGATTAAATTGCTTAATTTTCATTTCAGTGATTTTAACTCAGTGGCTGTAAATCGGTTAGGAATAGGATTTCAAGTTATTTTGAAAAAATGGACAAAAAAGAGAATCACATACCCCACCTTTAAAGAAAAATGTCAGAGGATTTCGATATTTCTGAGGGAGATCTTTTTACAGACTTAAAATAAATAAACAATCAACACATGGTTGTTGAAAGCACCAATGACCAACAATCTGTAGTTCATTGCACTGCTGTATGCTGTTGTCAAGGAAATTAATGAGATTCATTAATGTGTTGATTAAATTATGCATTTTAAGTCTAGAATCATCTAAAAGGAATTTAATTAAATGCCTAGAGATTTTATTCCCAGAATTTCCAATAGAGAATAGTAGGAATGGAATGTAGGTTACATATAATTTATTCTGAGTGTATTCGGAATGTTACATGTATGAGAACATTCCAATAGTTGAAGCATGCTATTTATTTATCCATTTATTTTTCATATATATTTTTAAGTTGGGGTCCTAATCAAGGATGCGTGTATGAAAATGGTAATAATAAATGTCAAATTAATGATTTTAAAATTAACCTCTTATTGTTCCTTCAAACTCTTTTTTAACATGTTTTCTGACATAGTTAAAGGCCAGTAGCCAGATATTATTGAAGCTTTATCCTTTTGTTTTACCACCAAGTGGGGATGCACTTTTCAGAAATATGACTAATATACATTCTAGTAACGTTCCTTTTGTCCAGGACGCTATAAAAAACACACTGTAGAAAAGTAGGCTACAATAAAATAAGTCACAAAACAACCAGGAGTGTATTATTACAATGTGATGTTTAGCATGTGAAAACTGATTGAATTTATCCATTGCTTTATATTAGACATAAGTTGCATTGTGACATTTTTTAATGGAAGACAGTTGAAGTAGAAGTTCGTCATGTTGTGCTATCAATTTTTTTTATAATCTGTTCTCAAAAGAGTCGAAAAAGTCATGAAGAATAAACCTGATACTAAAACGTTAGGTAATGGTCTTGAACGTGATGCCTGGACCCCCTATACTGAGGCCTCTGAGAGAGAGGTAACCTGACACACTTCTCCCCCACAAGCCACTCTCTCTGTCTATCTGTTTCTGAGGACAATAAAGCTTAAATAATTTCCTTGTGCCTCTCTCCTCACCTCTCAGTGACTCCTGGAGTAAAGCTTTATCCTTCAGCTGACCTCCACGGCTCTCTGCTGCTCCTACTCAAGAATTCCCCTCATGATCTGCTAGCGGTTTCTGTCGAACTGAGAGAAAGAGAGAGAGAGAGTCATAAAACAGGGCTTTTACAGACAGAATGGAAAGCTGAAATGTTCCACAGCCTGACGGCGAGGCAGACGGGGCTCATTTCCACCAGGTCCAGACCACAGTAGACCGACTGTGTGGTTTAGACCTGGCTCCCCCTCTAAACCAGGCCAAACAAACGTGTGTGCTGTGTACACAACACGCAGATGCATGCCCAAATGTGGCACACACACACCAATACATTGTCAGCCTGCATAACTAATCGTTTGACCGAAAGTTTTAGAAGGACGGTTTTATGGCCCATGACTTTGTCCATAGACTGAAAAGGAGCACAGAATCATGTTTGCACTGGATCGTACCCAAATAAAATATACATATTTTAAAAAGCAGAATATATAAAGTCACTCCATACGTAGAATGACCTCCTCAACTTTTAGCCTCTGAAGTTGATGAATAATGGGCTGGATGCATTTGCAGCACGATGAAAAACAGCCTGAGCTGTTTTTGTGGAAATGTGTAGATTACGAGCAAACCAAAAGCAGCTGCATGTTATTGTGCGCAAGGTCACGGTCTTGTTTGTGTATGTAACCGTGCATGTCGCACATGCAAGCCTTTCTAATTTTGTATGTGCACATGTGCAGCCGTTCAGGAGGAGCGGCAGCGGGCGAAGGAGCGGAGCGAGGCTGAATTCGGCAGCTGTGCCAACGAGGACATGCCCGTGGAGAAGATTCTGGATGCCGAACTGGCAGTGGAACCAAAGACGGAGACCTACGTGGAGGCCAACCTGAGTCCGCCTGCCAACTCTGTAAGCCAATCTCTCCCTCTAAATCACACTCAGTGACATTCAACTTATGGAGAACATTTGGCTCGTCTGAAATTTGCCATTTCAGAGTTACACTTCACAATTGCTCCTCAGTGAACCGGCCGGGCTCGATCATTTTCTGAATGTCAAGACTAAAGAAAGGTTCCAGCCTGCCTGCAGATATACGAAAAGACGGTTTTAAGAGTTTTGCAGATGTCCAAGAAAGAGTCAGATGCAGATGCATTTCTGTTTGTGAATAAGAAGGGCTATTTTTACGATCCTACTCCCAGCGGATGGATTCGGCTACATAGCAATACTCTTTGGCTTTGAAGGCCCCTGCACAGACCCCTCGAGAGGGGACACACTGCAGAAGAAGCACATTGTCATGTCACTAGATAAGAGCTTCAGCCATTAACCATGTCAATTTGACACACCGAGGCTAGCGCTGTGTATATTTATGCCTTGTGCGCATTTGTCCTCTGTTTTGTGCAGCTGTAAGCTCTAAATCAGGTAGAGGTCAGGCAAAAAGAGGCATATGCTTTGTCTTCCCTACTTTGTATTTTCAGATTGTTTGTTTCCCCCACAGTCGTTTTTTTAAATGGTTGTTTGTGTGTTCGTCCTTGAGCCTCGGGGAAGGTCCTCTCACATGAATAGGGCTCTAATGAATTTGGGTTTCTCTTGGGTTGATTGGAAAACTGTTAAGACGTGATGATCTTAAATGAAAGCCGCATAGGATAGGAGACTTTTAAGCAAGATGTATATCTTATTGTTATGATATTTGAGTATGGTGGTGAAACGAACTGAGCAATCATATCATATCATATCAATCAATCAGCCTAATTGTACAGGATGTGCACTTGTAGTGTACTTCAAATCTTAAAGGTCCCCTGACATGGGGTTATTTTATTATTTTATAATGTTTCCTGGGTTGCCCTTATAATGTTAGTATGTTTTTTAGATCAAAATTAGTCATAATTTAGAAATAAAAGGCATTTTTCCTAGCCTGATTTTAGCCTCTGATTTGAACACTCTGTTTGAAGGGGCGTGTCTGTTGTGAGACTTCAGTGTAACCGCCCACTGCTGTGATTGGCTGACATGCTTGCATATGAAATAGCTACATGTGAAAGTCTCTCGAATACTTTTACTACTGCTATTATATGTTTTTACTATTACAGCTATCGAGATTAACGAATCGTGAGAAGTTTTTAAAGTATTTAGATCTATTCCCATCACATAAAATGTGTAATGAGCATTGAGCAAGCAGATGACAGTCTGTTGATCGCGAGACAACGCAGTTTATGTACTCTCTCTAATGCTTTCACTAATGCAAATTCAAACACGATGATGTAAATACAGTAAGACCTTCGTTGTGCAGTAACGTGCCTCATTGATTTCATAACGAGTTGTCCTGATAAACTCGCGCTGTGTGGAAAAATGTTCTTTGATCAATTTCTATATATAATTTGTTCACAATTTAAATAAGATTATTTTCATCCTACTAAAAGAAACGATGTGAAGGTGATATTTTGGTACTTGGCTTGACTTACTGATGCATTAACAGTATTGAACGATTTTGAGAGAAAGATTACCTGTCTGAACTTGAATTGTTGCTTGGTAGCTCGATCGATTTATTTTCAGACGTTCATCGAGGCCAGTTATGTATTGTCCCAAGTTGAGGAAACAGTCGTCGGTGAAATGTTTAAACCATCCAAAACTTTGGGAAGTTGTGTCGGCGCATTTCCAGAGAAAATAAAATTAACCCATTGTTTCTTCAGAGGCTCGGATGAAGGAACTGTTCATTTGTACATCCGAACACTGATCAACTGCCATGCTTCGCTCGTTTGTAAGCCATTACATCTCTCTATTCAACTTTTGTGCCTCGATCAGTCACACGCCATGATATCTCTCCAGGATAAACAAAAATCGTGCGCGCGTTCGTACTTCCTAGCTCGTTTTCTCATGGGCGGGTCAAAGTCTCTTTGCGGGCAAAGCAGAGAAGGGGGAGGTAACATTCCCCCCATATGACGTCATATAGGGGAGATTCAAGATCAGCTCGTCTGAGATCTCATTTTCTCACAGGCAGAGAAAGATAGCCAAAACTCGGTTTACACCGACTGAAATTTCTAGACACGAGGGGACCAAATACAGGCTAGGGGAACTAATATTAATGTTAAAAAACCTCAGAAAGTGAAAATTTCATGTCAGGGGACCTTTAAAAGTATATTTAAAAAAAAGAAACTGTACTTGCAGATATAATATTAATTAAATAAAAGGCCACTTAGGAGTACCTAAGTGAGAGTACACTTTCACAATTTTCATAATTTTAAAAAGAGAACAGATACCCACGATACTCCACCCAAAAATGAAAATTCTGTCATCATTTACTCACCCTTAGGTTGTTCAAAATATCTTCAAAATATCTTCCTTTGTGTTCAGCAGAAGAAAGAAACTCATACAGGGTTGCAACAATTTGAGGGGGAGTAAATTATGACATAATTTTCATTTTTGGGTGGAGTATCCCTTTAAGTGGTTTTAAGTATTATGTACTTACATACTTACATTGAAAAATATGTGCAATGTACTTATTATGTTCATGTTGTATTGTAAAACACTTTTGCGGCTATTGAGATGTGATACTGGTAAGGTTAGAGGCTGGTGTGTTGGTATGGGTAGGTTTAAGGGTGGGTTAAGGTGTAAGAGAAGGGTCGTAGAGATGCACCGATTACAATTTTCTAGGCCGATTCCGATTTCCGATTTTTCTTGAGTTTGACCTGCCGATACCGATTTTAGCCGATTCCGATTTCCTTTTTTTAAACCACTTTACAGCCCACAAAAATATGTATTTTCTATATTCTCTTTAATAGAACATTTTGCATATAAGATTTTTTGAACAGATAAAATAGAACTGTATAAATTACTCCTGGTGTGGGAAATTCACACACATCTAAAGTGCAGTGTTATGGAAGAACCATTTCTTTCTTTTCACATCCAATATCCAACTAAAATTTATATATTTAGCAAACTAAACTTTTCTATGAAAACAGGTAATGGCAATGAAATAATATATAAATAACAAATAAAAATAAAACAACTATACCCTTGCAGTATATATTTCTCAACACACACACACACACACACACACACACACACACACACACACACACACACACACACACACACACACACACACACACACACACACACACACACACACACACACACACACACACACACACACACACACACACACACACACACACACACACACACAGGCCTATTGCAATCACTTGTACATCAATGGCAAGTTATATTTCTCAAACAGTTCTTCTCTCATCTGACACATGTCCAGGCTAAACAGGACAAGTAGAGCAAGTGCAGGAAAACAATTGGGAAATAATAAAAACAAGTTTAAATGGGTACATTTTCTATAAATATTTTTGAGTCTTAATTTTCTTTTCTGACATAGCCTAGGCTACTTCAGTTCTTGTTAAAACACACCAGACATGCAAATTCTGTGCATTTTGGGTGAAATCATATTTATTTTGTCCATCAAAATGGTGCTTTCACTTTAATTGAGCGCGAGCAGAATAGACTCTGCTCCGAAACCCGCGCTTCTCTTCTGCTCACGCGACGCTCCTGCTTGACGCTCACGCGCTGCTCCCGCTCCCGGTGTGAATGCGCTCATTGATTAACATGCACGCCGAAGAAAAAAAACCCGCTGCTCACGCTTGCAGTGTTAAACGGTCGTAATTCACGAGGTTTCCTACATGTGCGTTCCGTGTGCACGTGTGATGCTGATGTTGCGCGATGTTAATCATGCAGCGCCAGAGTGCATTTGACCGGCATAAAATCGGATTATGTCAGACTGACCGGCCGGTCACCGGTCATGGCCGATCACGTGAAAATCGGCCGATTCCGGTCACCAGCCGATCAATCGGTGCATCTCTAGTCAACAGTGTAACGGCTGAGTCTAACCCTATACCCTAGCAAATCGACGTCGGCGAGTCTAACCCTACACCCTAGCGCGTCTACACATCAACGGCGGCTGAGTCTAATCCTAGCGCATCTACACATCGCCGGCGGCTGAGTCTAATCCTAGCGCGTCTACACATCGACGGTGGCTGAGTCTAATCCTAGCGTGTCTACACATCGACGGCGGCTGAGTCTAATCCTAGCGTGTCTACACATCGACGGCGGCTGAGTCTAATCCTAGCGTGTCTACACATCGACGGCGGCTGAGTCTAATCCTAGCGTGTCTACACATCGACGGCGGCTGAGTCTAATCCTAGCGTGTCTACACATCGACGGCGGCTGAGTCTAATCCTAGCGTGTCTACACATCGACGGCGGCTGAGTCTAATCCTAGCGTGTCTACACATCGACGTCGACTGAGCCTGAACCCTAACTTGCTGCGCAGCTATAATAACCAGACAGACTTCAGACAATGCCTTCGAACATGCTTTAATCACGGCCAGAGGACCTCAGACAAATTGCCGAATAGAATCTCACCAGTAAACACGAATACAACAGTTTTTATAAAATAGAGGTATGGCAAAAAAGGTCATGAAACATTACATACATTCCCCACAATTTGATTGGTTATTCATAGACAAGCCCTCTTGTTAGTAGGTAACCAAAAGGTTTCAAGGTTAGACTGTCTAGTTCCATTTCCCATATTTGTTATTTTTACACTCGCACATCCAAAGTCATGAGTTTTCACCAGTTTCGAACAGTACATTTTGTTCAACTGTTAGAATGTTAGGATGTCTGAAAGGGAAGTCAGGTAAGAGTTAGTCATAATATTAGACCCAAAGGGAAGTCAGGTAAAAGGTAAAAAATGATCATAAGGTTAGATAATCTAAAGGTCAGATTTTTAGAGTCAGAAACATGATTATTTCTAAAAGACAGTTTACTATCTTATCTATTAAAAATCCATCACACTAACATACTAAAGCACATGTAAAGTACTTGATTACAATTTTATTACAAATGTGTACTTAGAAATCTATTTAAATACATGACAAAAGTCTCAAAAGAAATTACATTTTACTTTTACAATTACTTAAAGGTATAGTTCACCTAGAAATAAAAATTCTGTCATCATTTGCTCACCAACAAGTCTCTCCAAATGGTAGCCGTTGACTTCCATAATAGGGAAAAAAAATATTACGGAAGTCAATGGCTACCATAACTGTTTGGTTATCCACATTCTTCAAAATCTTATTCTGTGTTGGGCTGAAGAATTCATCCAAGTTTGGAACAACTTACTTGGGTGAACTGTCCATTTAAATGCTTGTCAGTACACTTGGCACTATGCTTTAACCATATTTCAAAGGCAATAAATGAATTTAAAAAAAATAATATATACAGATGTACTAAAGTCCTTAAGTGGGTAAAAAACTCTTTAAAGTTTCAGCTATTGCATTTAATATAGATTTATATTATATTAATTAATACATTTTCATGTAATTGCAGTTAACAAGCAGTTCAGTGTCTAAAACATACATTAGTTTCAAACAAGTTGGCTATATTCTTTTAAAGTATATTATTTTCAGTACTCTTTGTAAAAGGAGGCTAAAGCGTATTTCTTTTTCACAATGGTATGTTACCACTAAAATGGAAGAGCGTTTCACTCTGGGTATATGATGATGATGCTTCAGTGATGATGTGATTTTGTGATCCTACAGGGACAGAATTTGCTCCATGACAACAGCAGAACATGCACAGAGTGCTCTGACATGCCAGGCTGTTGGTTCATGAGTGCTTATTCTGATTGATTCTGGGCTGAAGAGCTTGGGTTATTCAAGCAGAAGGAAAGGCTTTTAGAGAGCAAAAGTTAAACAGGGAATACAAATATTCCATCTGGGAAAATGATAGGAATGATTTCCACAAGACTTCCCTCAAGATATCTGCTCATTTTCCACTCACTTCACTGAGTTTGACAGTTGAGTTTCTCTGGGTGATATCTTTGCAGAATGCAGATAAGGCAAGTAACATGTCACATAGTGAAGTCAATAACACTCGAAAGCTATTTTAGATTTGCAAAAACATGTTGTCCCATTTCCTGCATTGTTTTTTTGCATTCTTGTTAAAAGTCTGAATTATCCAAAAGCACATTTGTGAAGAAATACACTACCGATCAAAAGTTTGGGGTCATTTAAAAATGTTTTTGAAAGTCTTTTATGCACACACCATGTCAGGTTTGCGTGAAGGGATGAGGCGAGGACTCAAAGATGCAGAGAAATAGGCTTTTATTGTTATAAAGATTAAAACAAAAAGTGGAGCGTGGATTGTTTTCAGAGAAACACGTGATCAACGAAGCCTCACTTTCTTTCAAGTCACGTGAATGCTTCACTTTGCGTGTAGGAATGTTTGAACCCAAACCACTACTCTACAGGTTTTTGGACGATTAAGTCCTAATGGTTAACATTTTAACCATAAAATAATTAGACCACCTTTTACTTGCATCAAGCAACTCTGTTGGTATTTTTATTATTAATATAGCCTAATTGTTACATTTAATTTATTACCACACTTTAACTCGATTATCACGGGTTGCCAGATTGAGGACACTCAACAGGATTTGACAATTGACAGTGGAATGTGAATTGATGAGTTGATTTATTGATTTAGATATCGCTTTTTAATATGCTCTCTGATCCAGTTTGTTCGCCGGCTTCCATGGCTCAAAGACGCTGTGTGTTTCACCATCTGGCAACCTGTGGTGGCGGAATACTATTGAGTGAACTGGCAAAGTGCGATATCGCACAAAAACAAAAACAGACATATTTAGTACAGTCAAAAACTTACATACAACACCTTTAAAAGAACTGTTTACCTTTTGATTTTTTTTAAAAATGTAGTTGTTACGTACTTGTACGTAGTTTAGTGTTGCAATATGGACATGTGGGTGTGTTGTTGTTGTGGTGTGTGTGTGTTTCAGGTGGCCATTGGATCAATCTACTGCCAATCTTAATGAAGGGCGATGACGTTTCGGTTCACCTCTGCCAATCACATCTCACTGCTGCAGTTAAATACCGTGATTACTCCGATGTCGGACAGCTGTGTGCTCACTTTGTCTGTTGCGCTTGTTTGACTTGCTGTCATTGATTTCTGTGTGTCTAACATTCGAGTTCTGTTTATTGTTGCATATAGTGTTTTGAAATTATACTGTTCAGCCTGATCATCTTACACGGAGTGTGTAAAAGCGGGAAGAGAGAGCAGGTTAGTAGGTCGCGCGACATACACTTTGCACTTAGGATGTTTTGAATTATGTTAGACACACTAGTTTAGGAGAGTGCCCAATTTGTAAGTTTGGTTATTTAGTTAGTATAGTTTAGTCAGAGCGTCTTGACGCCGAAGACTTTTCTTTTCTACATTTTTTGTTTGGTAGTTAGGTTAGTTGAATTAACTTTAGCTAGTTTGTTTTGTTTTATTGATTTCTTTGATTTGGCATCTCTCGTGCTCGCCTTCCCACCTTGGGGTTTAAGTCTGTTTAAGTGTTTATGTTGTTTGTTGTTGTCATTCATTGTTTGTACATATTGTAAATATTATTTTCTTCAATCATTTATTATGGCCTTGAGGATTAATAAATCCCTTTGAGCTGAATTTGAAGAGTACGGTTTTCTTTTCTTGCTCTGTCCTGCACTTTGAGGTATACACACACCATTTTTAAAAGTGTTATTCCCTGTTCTCTAGACAACATTAAAAGGGACGTAACATTTATGGGGGCTCGTCCGCGATCCAAACAGTTGGATTTTTCCCGGTCAATGATAATTATAGTGTGTGTATTTCTTTATGCGGGATTTTGCAAGGAAACGCTTGGTTGCATTGTAAACGGAGATAGTGACAGTAACGTGAAAGTTGAAATCATGAGTACACCTGATTTTGATTTGCAGTCGTTTATTGATACACCAACGTTAGATGCATTGAACAAGTGCAGAAAGGATGATTTGTTAAAAATCGCTGACCACTATGGAATCTCTGTGGTGAGACAAGCATTAAAGGCAACAATTAAAGCTGCTATTCATCAAGGGCTGTTTGAACTTCATGTGCTTGAGTTGACAGATGCGGATGGTGTGGAGGCTGGCTGTTCGGCAGTGGAGACGTGTTCAAAAAGCCCTGGTACAGTGGAGAAGGTGCTGAGCGAGGCTGCCGAGGTGGAGGTCGGGGCCGAGACTAAGGCTGCCATGCCGCCCTTTTCTCCTTTTTCTCCGCTTTCCGGTGGTGCTAGTGGCGATGTGCGACTTAAGGTCCGACTCGCCCGAATGCAGATGGAAATGCAGGACCGGGCAGAGACACGTAAGGCCGACATGGAGATGCGTCTCAAGATACGCAGTTTAGAGATTGAGGCTGAAACACAGGTAAAATTGAAAGAACTTGAGTTGGAGTCAAGGAGAGTTGTCTCTGACTCGGTTATGTCCAATCCTGTGGTTACCTCACATGTTTCAAGTGATGTTTCAACAGCTGTCTTTGATGTTAGTAAGCACATATCTTTGGTGCCTCACTTCAGAGAATCCGAGGTGGATACCTATTTTTCAGCGTTTGAGCGTCTAGCATCCGCACTTAAATGGCCGAAAGAGGTATGGTCTCTTTTATTACAGTGTAGGTTGGTCGGAAAAGCACAGGCGGTTATTTCAGCACTGCCGGTAGAGGATAGCTTGCACTATGACACAGTGAAGAACGCGATTCTTCGCGCTTATGAGCTTGTGCCCGAGGCTTATCGACAGAGATTTCGAAATCAGAAAAAAACAGCACAGCAAACGTTCGTAGAATTTGCCCGTGAAAAAGGAATTCTTTTCGATAAGTGGGTAGCTGCGAATAAGACGAAAGATTTTAATTCTCTGAGGGATTTGATGCTTTTGGAAGAGTTCAAAAATTGCTTACCTGAACGTGTGGTTACTTATTTAAACGAACAAAAGGTAACGAATTTGTCTCAGGCTGCAGTTTTGGCCGACGAATTTGTTTTAACTCACAAGAGTGTATTCGTTTCGACTCGTGCTGACAAAATGCTGTCTTTGCCTGCACCACAAAATTTGAGTCCCCGTTTTAAGGTTAATACATCACAGCCGAAAGAAACAAGAGAATGCTTTTATTGTCATAAAACAGGACACGTAATTGCCGATTGTCTAATTTTAAAACGGAAACAACCTGGACCACCAAAACCAGTTGGTTTTGTGAGAACAATGCCCGTGCGCTCTGATCATGTGTCGAAAGCGGATGAGTTTGATGAGAGATTTAAACCATTCATGATGAAAGGTTTACTGTCCATAGATGGTAGAGCTGAGGAACAAAAAGAGATCCAGATTTTACGAGACACTGGGGCAATTCAGTCATTTATTGTATCTGAGGTCCTTCCATTGTCCGAACGGACATCGTGTGGTTCAAGTGTACTAGTTCAGGGTATTGGAATGGACATTATAAAGGTTCCGCTACATCGTGTTCATCTACAGTGCGAGTTGATTTCAGGTTTTGTTAAGGTTGCAGTACGTTCTGCCCTTCCTGTGAAAGGGGTTACGTTGATTCTTGGCAATGATTTGGCTGGAGGAAAGGTGACACCTGTTGTAGAAGTGGTTGACAAGCCTGACTTTGTTAACACTAATGATATTGCTGATACATTTCCGGATGTGTTTCCCGCAAATGTTGTGACGCGCGCGCTAAAGCGAAGAATAGGCAATGACATTACGTTAAATGATTCATTCATGATGCCACTCTTTGCTGAAGAGAACTCCTCATCCGAGTTGCAGTGTTCTAAGGTTGTGAAACCAGAACAAAGGGTTGATGGAGTTGTGACTGATTTAGAAGTGTTGACAGTACCAATAAAACGTGAACGGATGGTAGCATCACAGCGAGATGATCCTTCTTTGACCAAGTTTTTCACTGCTGTTGAGCATCCAAAATCTGTAAAAGATCGAAAAGCTGAATATGTGATAGACAATGAGTTACTGTTACGTAAGTGGAGACCTGTCGCTGGTATAGATAATGAGTGGGATGTTACCTGTCAAATTGTGTTACCCACTGCTTACAGACAGCAAGTATTAAGTTTGGCTCATGATCATCCGATGTCAGGTCATCTAGGAATTACAAAAACATATGATCGTATATTGAAACATTTCTTTTGGCCTGGTCTGAAGAAAGATGTCTGTCAGTATTGTAACACTTGTCATGTGTGTCAGGTAACGGGAAAACCAAATCAAAAGATCCCACCAGCTCCATTGATTCCGATCCCTGTAATTGGAGAGCCTTTTGAGCATGTCATTTTAGATTGTGTCGGCCCTTTACCAAAGACCAAGTCAGGAAATCAGTTTTTGCTAACAATTATGTGCTCCGCAACACGATATCCAGAAGCAATTCCACTGAGAAAAATTACTTCTGTTACAATTGTAAAGGCATTAATTAAATTCTTTTCCACATTTGGATTGCCAAAAATTGTACAGACGGACCAGGGAACGAATTTTCTCTCCAGACTGTTCAGACAGGTGTTAAAAACCTTGGAAATATCACACAGAGTTTCGAGTCCGTACCATCCCGAAAGCCAAGGGCAATTGAACGTTTTCACCAAACGTTAAAATCAATGCTGCGCAAATACTGTTTAAGCTCCGGTAAAGAGTGGGATGAGGGAGTTCCGTTAGTCTTATTTGGTGTTCGCGAAACAGTTCAAGAGTCTCTTTGTTTTAGTCCTGCAGATCTAGTGTTTGGACATACCGTGCGTGGTCCACTCAAAGTTTTAAAAGAGGGAATGTTGCGTGAGGATGCCGCACCTAAGGAAAATATACTGGATTATGTTTGCCGATTCCGAGAGCGCTTGCATACTGCCTGTACGTTTGCAAAAGAACATCTGGCTGCAGCTCAGAGGAGCATGAAAAAGCATTTCGACATAAAGTCTGTTATTCGTGAGATTAAACCTGAAGACAAAGTATTGATACTTTTACCAACTCCTGGTTCTGCTCTGTCTGCTCGATTTGTTGGTCCATAGGCCTACGTGGTATCGAAAAAGTTGAGTGAGACAGATTATGTTGTGCATACTCCAGATCGTAAACGGAAATTTCGAACATGTCATGTAAATATGTTAAAGTTGTATCGTTCCAGAAAATCATCTGAAAGAATTGAGGAAATGGATACTCTGAAATCTAATTCTGTTGCTACGTCTGTTGCAGTTGTTTCAGCACCCACTGCCAAGGATTGCGAGGTGATATCGCCATCTGCTGGTGAGTCGTTTGTTGATGGCGTTTCCCTTCGTAATGCTCATGGGTGTGCCAGACTGTCTAACTCTGAAATACTACAGTCATTACCATCGTTTCTATCTGATTTGTCCAAAGCCCAGAAGCAGGATGTTATAGAAGTGATTCATGATTTCCCTATGCTGTTTGGTGATATTCCATCCCAAACGACTGTGATGCAACATGACATTCAGATCACATGTGATTTTCCAATCAAACAACACGCTTACCGAGTAAATAGTACAAAACGATCAGTGATGAAAACAGAAGTTGAGTACTTGCTAAAAAACGATCTAGCTGAACCCAGTTTCAGCCCATGGAGTTCACCGTGTCTTGTCTCAAAACCAGATGGTACATTTCGATTCTGTACAGACTATAGAAAAGTAAACTCTGTTACTGTTCCAGACAGTTATCCTCTACCTAGGATGGAGGACTGTATAGACAACTTGGGTTCCGCAAGATTCGTAACCAAATTAGATCTACTTAAAGGTTACTGGCAGGTCCCTCTTACACCACGCGCTGCAGAGATATCCGCTTTCGTAACTCCTGATAATTTTCTACAGTACAAGGTAATGGCGTTCGGATTGCGAAACGCTCCGGCAACATTTCAGCGTCTTGTCAATATTGTGTTATCAGGAGTACCAAATTGTAATGCTTACCTTGATGACCTGGTGATATATTCCTCCGACTGGCATGAACATTTGTCCCTCCTGAGAACAGTATTTAAACGTTTAGCAAGTGCGTCCTTAACTATAAATCTAGCAAAATGTGAGTTTGGGAAAGCCACAATTACATATCTAGGTAAGGTAGTCGGACAGGGTCAAGTCCGGCCGGTGGGTGCAAAAGTTTCCGCGATTATTGATTTTCCTGTGCCCACCACACGACGAGAGTTACGTCGTTTCCTAGGCATGGCTGGGTATTATAGGAATTTTTGCCGAAATTTCTCAACTGTTGTACATTCCCTTACCAATCTGTTAAGTCCTGCAACTGATTTCATATGGTCAGAATCATGCCAACATGCTTTTAATAGCGTAAAGACCCTGTTAAGTAGTGCACCTGTCCTAGCCGCTCCGGATTTCTCGCGTCCATTTAAGCTTGAAGTGGATGCGAGTGCGTTGGGTGCTGGCGCCGTACTTCTTCAGGAAGATGACATTTGTCTAGATCATCCAGTTTGTTATTTTTCACGAAAATTTAACAAGCACCAGATAAATTACTCTACAATAGAGAAGGAAGCTCTTGGACTTCTTCTAGCATTGGAGTTCTTTGAGGTTTATGTCGGTTCTTCTGCTTTACCTGTTACGGTATATACTGATCATAACCCGTTAGTATTTTTGTCGAGGATGTATAATCATAATCAACGACTCATGCGTTGGTCGTTATTCCTGCAGAACTACAACCTCAACATTAAGCATAAGAAAGGTTCTGAAAATGTTGTTGCTGACGCTTTGTCGAGAGCATAATAATAGATAACTAATATATTTTTTTTTTGGTATGTCTACGTTTCAATGTTTTATCTTTAAAAGTAATTTAAATCTTTAAGGGGGAAGTGTTACGTACTTGTACGTAGTTTAGTGTTGCAATATGGACATGTGGGTGTGTTGTTGTTGTGGTGTGTGTGTGTTTCAGGTGGCCATTGGATCAATCTACTGCCAATCTTAATGAAGGGCGATGACGTTTCGGTTCACCTCTGCCAATCACATCTCACTGCTGCAGTTAAATACCGTGATTACTCCGATGTCGGACAGCTGTGTGCTCACTTTGTCTGTTGCGCTTGTTTGACTTGCTGTCATTGATTTCTGTGTGTCTAACATTCGAGTTCTGTTTATTGTTGCATATAGTGTTTTGAAATTATACTGTTCAGCCTGATCATCTTACACGGAGTGTGTAAAAGCGGGAAGAGAGAGCAGGTTAGTAGGTCGCGCGACATACACTTTGCACTTAGGATGTTTTGAATTATGTTAGACACACTAGTTTAGGAGAGTGCCCAATTTGTAAGTTTGGTTATTTAGTTAGTATAGTTTAGTCAGAGCGTCTTGACGCCGAAGACTTTTCTTTTCTACATTTTTTGTTTGGTAGTTAGGTTAGTTGAATTAACTTTAGCTAGTTTGTTTTGTTTTATTGATTTCTTTGATTTGGCATCTCTCGTGCTCGCCTTCCCACCTTGGGGTTTAAGTCTGTTTAAGTGTTTATGTTGTTTGTTGTTGTCATTCATTGTTTGTACATATTGTAAATATTATTTTCTTCAATCATTTATTATGGCCTTGAGGATTAATAAATCCCTTTGAGCTGAATTTGAAGAGTACGGTTTTCTTTTCTTGCTCTGTCCTGCACTTTGAGGTACACACACACCATTTTTAAAAGTGTTATTCCCTGTTCTCTAGACAACATTAAAAGGGACGTAACAGTAGTTTATTCCTGTGATGGCAAAGCTGAATTTTAAGCATCAATACTCCAGCCCTCAGCATCACAATTCATTTTAATATGCTGTTGTATAAAGTATAAAGTGCTTTGATAATACGTTAACCCATTCAATATCTTCCCCATCCTCACACAGTGGAAAATGTTATCTCAAAAGTTGCTCTTTTAAATCCCAGTGTCACACAGTGTGCTTCAGAAAAGACGGAGCAACAACAACATTTCTTTATTAATAAAATAACATATCCAGTAAGTAAAAGTAAAATCCAGAGTAAATGCAAAACAATAAATTCAGACATGGGCAAGGCAGGTAAAACAGATCTGAAACAACACATGCGGAACATCCACAATTGACCAGACATTGTTCACCAGACACTGAACAATGGAAACACTGTCTAGGGGATAAATAAACAGGGTAACAAGGGAGGGCTTGACAAGGAACAGGTGTGCAAAAATAAATCGCTATGGCAACAAACAAGGGGAATCAGTGAAACAAAAGGACTACAAAATTAGAGACAGAAACTAGAAATACAACATAAAAGTCCAAACAAACAGAATATGTAAAAAATGAAATGGCATTTACAACCCATTTATTGTAGTCTCTAAGTGAAATAAGATATTATATATAAGTGTTATAATATATATATATAATATATATATATATATATATATATATATATATATATATATATATATATATATAATATATATATATATATATATATATATATATAATATATATTTTTTATTATTATTATTTTTTTATTATTTTTTTATTGCCATTTGCCAAAAAGGAAAGTTGTTTTGGAGTTGGAGCAAGTTGTTACATTTTATTGAAAAATTAATGACTAACTTGTTTTTCCTTAAGATTATTGTGTAATAAGGTACATATCACCTTTGTCTCTGATGTTTCTCCTAAAATTCAATAGGACATATTTAAATAAAAACAATAAAGACATAGAGCTATACAATTAATGTGGAAAACATCGCTGAAATAATTTGGTCTAATTTAGTCCATGCAATTTGTTCAGAAATGTTTGAGTTCATATTGAGACTGACTGTCATTTGCAGATCCTGGAATGGCAGTTTGAGCTATGAGTTCACTAGTGTCTTTTCCCCAGGAGAAAATCAGAGAATCAGGACACCAAAGTAAAAGTTTCCTCTCTGTTGCTGTCTATAGAGAAACAGCTGAGAACTCATTTTGAACTCATCTCTCTCTCTCTCTCCCCCTCTCCCCCCCCTCTCTCTCTCTCTCTCTCTCTCCCTCTCCCCCCTCTCTCTCTCTCTCTCTCCTCCTCTCTCTCTCTCTCTCCCTCTCCTCTCTCTCTCTCTCTCTCTCTCTCTCTCTCTCCTCTCTCTCTCTCTCTCACTCTCTCTCTCTAGCCTAACGACCCTGTAACAAACATCTGCCAAGCAGCTGACAAGCAACTCTTTACCTTAGTGGAGTGGGCCAAGCGGATACCTCACTTTTCAGATCTCCCGTTGGACGATCAAGTCATCCTCCTTCGAGCAGGTGCGTCAGTAAATAAACAGACATCGACCTCAAATGACTCGTTTGCTGTACATCTATTCTTCCAGATATAGTTACCACTAATGAAATTAGTATGTTTGTGGTTTTTTGAAATTACAGTCTATTCCAGAAGCATTTATATAGATTTGCAAATACATTTGATCCAGCCTTGGGCCATAGCATCGATTAAAGAAGGAATTCCATCTCATTATCTTGGAGTTAGAGTCCTTATTCTGTAAAGGATGATGGCTTTTATACAGAGCGAGGGAGAATAAGAGGCTGGATTGTTCTCGCCGTTCACATGTTGCATTTATTTCATTAGGCTGTAGGTTGCCTGAGGACAACCAAACCCTCAGTGTATTTCTGTTCAGTGTGTTTTATTTAGAGCGTATATGAAACTGTTACAATGTATTAACATGTATAGAAATGTCCTCATTGAAACGAAACACAATTTTGTTTAAGAACATTCAACTTAAGTTGACATTGAGTAAAAAAAATTGAGCAGACACAAATCCACCACACACACACATACAAAGTAGATGTTTTGCTCCCTTTCTTGCTACCTTTGTTTGTTTTTTTTTGCTTATCAATGTGCTTTTGTGCTCCTGTCCTCTGCTAGGGTGGAATGAACTCCTGATTGCCTCTTTTTCTCATCGTTCCATAGCTGTAAAGGATGGGATACTATTAGCTACAGGCCTTCACGTCCATAGAAACAGCGCACATACTGCCGGTGTGGGAGCCATCTTTGACAGGTTAGTCCAAGCTTTCAGAGACAAAAAAAGCCTGAGCTTGTGTGAATTTCTATATTCTATCTAAAAGGTGAATTTCTGAAGAATATTTTAGATGTTCTTTTAAATACAAAATACAAAAATGTCACTTTAAAAACTTCAAGTATACGGCTCATTTACTGTAGAGTGCAATAGTCTGGTTCCTGAAGTACAAAAAAAATATTTTCTCCATATGGGAATTGATTTTTAACAATAACTTATAAAACATAAAGTCAAATCTACAGTAGTGGCCAAAAGTGATTTCCGGCCTAGGAAAATTGAAATTTTACCCTTTATTCAAATATTATTAAAGATGTATTAACGACTTTTGATGTTAGAAATGAAGGTGACTTGACAAAGAAATTATGAACACATGCAAAAACAAGAGAGAACTAACAAAATATTAATACTAATAATCAATGTATGCTTTTTTCCTATGCATTTTTTTGGCCAAGTAAAACAAACTAAGAAAGGAGCAATAGTTTGCAATTTTTGCAAAAAATTTTGTCAGATAAATACCTTTACTAAGTTTAGTGTTTTGTTCTTTCCTCATATTTAAAATAAATATAAAACAAATATGAAATATTTTCCTCATGTTTCGATGGTTTAATCAAACTTTTAGGGTCATTATGAACAAATATCCCCTCCGGAAATCACTTTTAGCCACTGCTGTACTGTAAGCTTCAAGGTCGTAAGTCAATGGTACATGCTTTTGTTGAAGCCATCAACCTGCATCATTTCAACTTAATTTTAAATTATCATGTTTAACTGCAGAATACCTGCATTCCCTAACTGTCAGTCATTTCGAAGTCGTGTCGAATGACGACACTAAGGGTTTCACTTGGGAACCACAAACACCTCTGATACTTCAAAAAAGGCTAATGACAATTAGCAAGTGAAAGTCGATTGCCACTCTTCCGCATACGGGTATATAAGAAGCAGTGTGCATTCACTTATTTCGATTTGTCCCAACCATTTCAGCAGTCAGTTCATCGTTGTGGCAGGAGGGACAGAACGTCTTGTTCCCTCCGTCAGGGAGCGATTCTCATGATTCTGCGGAGAAATCTCCTCCAATCAAATAATTTAAACAAGCAAATCACACCAAAAGAAGCCACTGATTTCCATGAAGCACTGTGAATGGTATAAAAGTCAGTTCAGTGCTTTTGCGAGTGAATGCAAAGTTTCTCTGTGTAACGGATGCAATACATTTGCAAGAAAAAAAGCATTGAAATAGAAATTTTCCTCCTATCTCATATTTTTCCATCCCCTTAGGGGCTCCCATATATGCATATTTTCAGTGTCGGCACCACAAGTGGGCCCCTGGGGGGCGTGGACCGGACACTTGAGTCACTTCGATTCCATTTCATCCGTTTCTTCTTCGAAGCAAAGTTTGTACTGTTGTTATTCTATTCTTGTTGTTATTCTGATACTTTTATGATACTTTCGGGTACTTTTTTTAATTTTGGAGCATGGTTGATCCAGTCCCCATTCACTTAAATTATATGGAAAAGAGCAGCTACAACTATCTCCTATATATTTTGTGTTCCACGAAAAAGAGAAAGCAACACAAATGTGAGGGTGAGTAAATAGGGGCTTGTTCCTATGACTGAGTTCCTATATACCAAAAGCCCCTAGTTATGATGACCGAATTTCCATTTTGGGTGAACTATCATTTTAAATTCAGCGTCAGTGTTCAGTTTATAGAGAGTAGGGTCTTCCGATCTACTAGGAAACCTTTCTGTCCTGATAGTACACCCTGTGGAAGATTTGTGACTGCCGTAGGTCATGCACACATGAATTTTTGAAAATAACCCCTATAATGATATTAGACGCTGCATCATGAAAGTGTCCTGCACATCTTACTCTTGATTGATGCCGTTTTTACATTAAGCCGTATGGCAGTTTTATGTAGCGCTGTGATAATGTTTCACTGGCTGCGTGAGATATGCTGGTGTCCTCACTAATGAAATATATGCTGTCTGCAGTCGAGATGAATGTGTCTTATAAGACATAATGACTTTGATTTTCAAGGCAATATGAAAACTAAATATAAAGCGGAGCGATTACTCACTGAGCCTGTTTAATATGTTACAGAACATTTACCGGCATTTTTAAGGGTATGTTGGAGAAAAATGAACTTGTTATAATTTAGATTGGCCTGTGAGCGTAAATATTTTGTCTCTTTTTTTTCAGAGTGCTGACAGAGCTTGTGTCAAAGATGAGAGACATGCAAATGGACAAGACTGAACTTGGATGCCTGCGGGCCATTGTTCTCTTCAATCCAGGTACAGTAATGTATACTTTAACTGAAGTGGCATTTTAAACGCACTTGCATAAGAGTGCTGTGTGTTTGTCTGATTAAGCTATCTTGCTATTTGTTTTGGTCCATTTACCGGAAAAAAAATTGATTGACAGGGTAATGAGATTCCTGTGACTGTAAACCACAGTATAGCAGGCGTATAGCTAGCAGTATATACTGTGTAGTCTGTACTGCAACATTGTTCTCACATGTACTCATTGTTTATCTTCAAAACATAGAAATGGTCATTTTGGTGTGTAAAAATGTCTTAAATATTGACTGTTCAGTCAAATAATATCATTTTGTGAATTATTCCTTCTTTTGAATTGTTTTTTTGTCAGCATTGGATGAAATGGATATTCCCCTAAACAACAACTCAAACAAAAGCTCAAAAAACTCAAAATTCATACTTTTTTTTGAGATAATTCTTCATACAGAATTGTGAGATAAAAACTAATGAGTTATAATGTCAAAATGATATGCATAATGCATATGTATATATGCAGGGAATAATCAGGAAGTAAATAAGATACAGCTGATAAGAATTAATCACAGGAATAAACTGGGACATAACTGAAACTAAACAGAGCAGTAAAACATGAACTAAAGGAACCAAGTCAAGTGAACTTTATTTATATAGCACTTTTTACAATACAGATTGTTTCAAAGCAGCTTTACAGTGATGACAAATAATGCAACAAAGACTGTTTTTGCTGTACAGCAGATCTAGAAGAAAGTCATTGTCCAGTTTAAGTTCAGCGTTGATGGCCTGAGACTGCAAACTTTGAAAAAGGTTTCAGAGTACAAGTTTTTGAAAACGATACCGGTGTCATCTCTGTGTAAACTTTAAAAACGTGAATTTGTGAAACCGGTGACGGCATGCACGTGTGTATTACGTGTTTGGTCTATAGGCATGCGCGTTTGAATGTGTATGTGCGCAGGCGCATAGTCTTTCTCTACAAAGTGACACTGCCAACTACTTGTCTGGCATGCATAATACATGCAATGTTGTCAAAACAGGCAGATCAAAAATATTAAGAGTAATAAGTGTCCCCAACAAAGCGAGCAAGAGGCGACAGTGGCAAGGAACCCAAACTCCATCAGGTGGAGGAATGGAGGAAAAAAAACAGAATAGAATGGAAATTTCAAAATAAAAGTCCATAACCGTGACAATATCTCACAATTCTGACTTCTATTCTCAGAATTGTGAGATATAAACTCACAATTGCGAGTTATAAAGTCCAATTCTGAGGAAAAAAAGACTGACTTTATTTCGCAGAATTGCAGGTTTATATCTCGCAATTCTTACTTTATAATTCACAATTGCGACTTTATACCACTCAATTCTGACTTTAGAAACTCACATATGCGACTTTATATCACTCAATTCGGACTTTATTACTCACACGCCCACAGTGGAAAATGAAACCATGTCTGTACTGAGCAGGATCGGCACAGAATGGAACGATTAAAGGACCCCTGACATGGGGTTATTTTATTATTTTATAATGTTTCCTGGGTTTCCCTTATAATGTTAGTATGTTTTTTAGATCAAAAATAGTCATAATTTAGAAATAAAAGGCTTTTTTCCTAGCCTGATTTTAGCCTCTGATTTGAACACTCTGTTTGAAGGGGCGTGTCTGCTGTGGGATTCAGTGTAACCGGCCACTGCTGTGATTGGCTGACATGCGTGCATATGAAATAGCTATGTATTACATGTGAAACTCTCTCGAATACCTTTACTACAGCTATTATACGTTTTTACTAATACAGCTATCGAGCAGGCTTGTGCAAAATTCAGAATTTCAGAATTGGCCTCCATTCAATTCATGAATTGGAATTTGAATTGAATTGACCCCGCCCCACGGGAAGTTGAATTTGAATTTGAATTGGAATGACAGGAAGTGGAATTAAATTCATTGCAATTCAAAGAAATTCCACACAGGCACACAACAGAAAGAATGTGTTGAATCGCATACATTCAGCATTAGGAAGGTTACTTTGGAAATGTAATTGCTTACTGTTATAAGTTACCCATTATAAATATGGTTTGGATTACTTTATCAATATAAAGCAATTTTCCTCAGTAATACAATTAAATACAATTACATTAATTTTTTCATTCAATAACATAATTTCATTACAGTTAACTCACTCCTCAACCCACTGAGCAAAATGATGTCCAAAAGATGTCTTTGTCACAAAAGTTGAACGTTGAAAAGACGTCCACTGAGGAGCCAGAATGAAAGTTTTTATGACGTCTTTTTTTTACGTGTTCTGCACGTCCGATATTGACGTTCATGGACCTTCTTCGTACAAGGTTAAAAACTAGTTCAAATGTGGCCATTGTGGACATATTTTCAACATCATTTATGGTCTCATTTATATTTAATTTATACTGTTTCTAGATCAAATAGGCTCAACACTCTCAGGATGCATTAAATTAAAACTCATGTTTATTTCAATGTAATTTTCAACGTTCAACTTTTGTGACAAAGACGTTGAAAATACATCTTTTGGACATCATTTTGTTCAGTCAGTGGGAACCCTGCATACATTTTGTTCACAAAAAAAAAAAAAAATAAATATAATATATATATATATATATATATATATATATATATATATATATATATATATATATATATATATATATATATATATATATAATATATATATATTATAACAAATTTTAAAACATTATAATGTCATTGTCCACCTCAAATTGTTTTAAAGATTTACTTAAGTAATTCTATGAAATGGAGTCATGTTCTATCATGTTCCACAAAATTACAATTACAATAAATCAAACTTAATTATTTGTTCTGTGACTAGAGCTTTTAACATTCATTGCTGGGGAAAATATTTCCTGTTAATGTAATTTGTACTAGTAGTTCAAACTAATATAATTTATAGAATATGTAATGCAATCATATCTGACATATACTGTAAAGCTTCATTGTTACATTGTAACACTTAAAATATCTATATGAATTTCTTAGAATTTGCTTTGAATTTCAATTCTGCTTCCTTTAATTCAAATTCGAATTGTAATTCTAGATCCTGTTTTTGAGATCAATTCAAATTCAATTCAAATTCAAGAATTGAATTGGAATTAAGGAGTCATTCTCAATTCAATTCTGAATTGTGCACAAGCCTGCTATCGAGATTAACGAATCGTGAGAAGTTTTTAAAGTATTTAGATCTATTCCCGTGATGAGCATTGAGCAGATGACAGTCTGTTGATCGCGAGACTGAAGATCTTATCATTGCAACACAGTTTCTGCACTTTATCTAATATTTTCACCAATGCAAACACGATGATGTAAATACAGTAAGAGCTTCGTTGTGCAGTGTAACGTGCATCATTGATTTCATAACGAGTTGTCCAGATAAACTTGTGCTGTGTGGAAAGATTGTTCTTTGATCGCTTTCTGTATATAATTTGTTCACAATTTAAATAAGATTATTGTCATCCTACTAAAAGAAATGATGTGAAGTTGATATTTTAGTCAGTGGCTTGACTTACTGATGCATAAACAGTATTGAACGATTTTGAGAAAAGATTACCTGTCTGAACTTGAAATTAATTATTGCTTGGTAGCTCGATCGATTAATTTTCAGACGTTCATCGAGGCCAGCTCTGTATTCGCCCAAGTTGGGGAAACAGTCGTCGGTGAAATGTTTGGACCATACAAAACTTTGGGAAGTTGTGTCGGCGCATTTCTAGAGAAAATAAAATTAACCCATTGTTTCTTCAGAGGCTCGGATGAAGGAACTAAAAAATACTTTTGTGTTCATTTGTACATCCGAACACTGATCAACTGCCATGCTTCGCTCGTTTGCAAGCCATTATATCTCTCGAGAAAAAAACTCAAATCGCGCTCACGCGTTCGTACTTCCTAGCTCGTTTTCTCATGGGCGAGCCAAATTCTCTGGGCGGGCAAAGCAGAGAAAGGGGAGGTAACCTTTCCTCCTTATGACATCATAAGGAGGAGATTCAAGATCAGCGCGTCTGAGGCTCTCATTTTCTCACAGGCAGAGAAAGATAGCCAAAACTCGCTTTACACCGATTGAAAATTGGGACCAAATACAGGCTAGGGGAACTAATATTAATGTTAAAAAACCTCAGAAAGTGAAAATTTCATGTCAGGGGACCTTTAAAGGATCAGTTCACTTTAAAAAAAAAACTTTTGCTGATAATTTACTCACCCCCATGTCATCCAAGATGTCCATGTCTTTCTTTAGTCGAAAAGAAATTAAGGTTTTTGATGAAAACATTCCAGGACTTTAAACGATACCAGACGATGAATAAGGTTCTTATCTAGCGAAACGATCGGTCATTTAAAAAAAAAAAAAAAAAATTAAGTTTTCTAAGCACAAATGCTCACCTTGCTCTCTTCTGTGATGACTCTGTTCTAGTAATGAGTCATTCATAAACGATCCGTTCATTGCGTCTGTCACGTGACAAATGAACGAAAGACTCGGAATGTAACTTAATTATTTATGTTCCCTGTAAATAATTTTTGACTGCATTATAATGATTTCTTTATTCAAAATATGATCAAGATTGCATAGGTGGATGTGTTCGGGGAATTTGCCGGTTAGAAGTATAACGTTTAAAGCCACTTGAATGAACGAAATGACTCGAAAAAAGATTCGTTCATTTTTATGAACGAGTTCAAACAGGAGAGTCTCAACGTAATTGCGTATTACGTGACGTCACGAACGCGCATCACAGAACAGAGCAAGGCTAGCATTTGTGCTTATAAAACTTAAACTTTTTTATTTATTTTTGACATCACTGATGGTTTCGCTAGATAAGACCCTTATTCATCGTCTGGTATCGTTTAAAGCCCTTTGAAGCTGCACTGAAACTGTCATTTGGACCTTGAACCGTTTGGTCCCCACTGAAGTCCATTATATGGAGAAAAATCCTGGAATGTTTTCATCAAAAACATTAATTTCTTTTCGACTGAAGAAAGAAAGACATGGACATATTGGATGACATGGGGGTGAGTAAATTATCAGCAAAAGTTTTTTTTTAAAGTGAACTAATTCTTTAAGCAACGAGAATGGTTTGGCCCAACAGTGGAAAAGCCTATGCTCAAAAAAATTAAAACTTCTCTCAGAGTTGAATTTTTAACATCAGCATATATTGAACTTTATAGTGTTGGTGTTTGCAAAAAATAAATAGATAAATAAATAAATCTCCTCTGAAATCCTGCAGGCGCCCCTGACAAAAGGTCAATTCAAGCACATTGCATTGTGGAATATGGTATCCGACGCTGAGGGCTTTGCCAAAAATAGTATGCTCAGCATCCTCTCTTTATATATACAGTATGTGAAGAACGTTCTTAGAAGCCGATGCACTTTGTTTCAAATGTCATAACAAAATACAATCATTCTATGTGGAAAGAGGATTGCTGCTTCTGAAATAGCTGAAATTACAGACTAAATTTATTTGATTAAACTACCATTACCCATCACCCACAAGACAAGATACACAGAAATATACACTGCCATTCCAAATTTTGGGGTTGGTAAGATTTTGTAGTATTTTTGAAAGAATGTTCAGCATCATTACTCCAGTCTTCAGTGTCACAGGATTCTTAGAAATCATTCTAATATGCTGATTTGCTGCTCAAGAAACACTTCTTATTATTAATGTTGCAAACAGTCGTGCTGGTTACTATTTTTGTAGAAACCATGAAACATTTTTTTTTCAAGATTCTTTGATAAATAGAAAGTTCAAAAGAACAGCATTTTTTTAAAAATGGAAATCTTTTGTTACACTATAAATGTCTTTACTGTAACTATTAATCAATTTAACACATCTTTGCTCAAGTATTCATTTCTTTTCTTTTTTTATTCACTGACCCCAAACTTTTCAATAACAGTGTAGCATCTAATAAAATGACACCTTAAAGGAATGGTTCACTTAAAAATCAAAATTCTGTCATCATTTACTCACTCTCAAGTTGTTTCAAACCTTTATGAATTTCTTTCTTCTGCTGTGCTGAACACAAAGGAGGATATTTTGAAAAAGTAACCAGACAGTTGATGGACCCCATTGACTTTCATAATAGGAAAAAAATACTATGGAAGTCAATGAGGTCCATCTGTCCTTCTGTATTCAGCAGAAGAAAGAAACTCATACAGGTTTGAAACAACTTGAGGGTGAGTAAATGATGACAGAATTTTGACTTTTTTTAAGTAAACTATTCTTTATGACTTTGTTTGTTTTGCTGTGTTACATGCCATTTCTTATGAAAGCTGTGTGTAAATATGATTTTATGTTAGCTAGTTCACAGTAAATTGTGGATTTTGTGTTTTTATCAACTCTTAGATTCAAAAGGACTGTCTAATCCATCAGAGGTGGAGGCATTAAGGGAAAGAGTGTATGCTTCTCTAGAGGCCTACTGTAAACACAAATACCCTGATCAGCCTGGGAGGTACACACACACACACACACACACACACACACACACACACACACACACACACACACACACACACACACACACACACACACACACACACACACACACACCACACACACACACACACACACACACACACACACACACACCCCACACACAGGACTCCCACAACACAAACACAAACACATACACACACCCTTACACTAACCCACCCCTAAACTCTCCACACAGAAATGGTTTTTCTGTATAACATATTCAAAATTCCTTACATAACCCTTATCCCTAATGACCATCAAATTAACGTCTCAGTTGAACAGTCACCTCTGAGAGTCCCGAGTCAGTGTGCAATCAGATTGAAGTCCCCACTGGGATAGAAAAACATGTAACACCACACCAACACACACACACAACAACACACACCACACCCACACCACACCACACACACACACACACACACACACACACACACCACACACACACACACACACACACACACACACACACACACACACACACACACACACGTGAGATCTTTCATCTCGCATGTTTATGTACGCTTCATTATTTCATTTGTATATAAAAATGACAGTAATAGCACAAAACAAAAAGAGTGCTATAGAGATTTAGCAAAGGTGTAACTGGATTCAGAGTGAGCATGGTATATTTTTCATTTCATGTGCATGTTCATTTCATTTTCACAACCAATTTTACTTATAGTAAAAGTCAATTTTGCTTATTTAAAAATATGTATATATTTCAATACTGTTAAGAAGTTTTTGAGTGGTAAGGTTTTGTCATGTTTTAAAAAAGCTGTTATGCTAATTAAGGCTGCATTTATTTATAATATAAAAACATTAGTATTACAAAAAAAAATTACAATTTAAAATAACGGTTTATAATAATATACGGATTATAATATTTGAAGATTCGTGGTTACATCTGAAATTGGTTGTTTGTCATGTCTTTTAATGCATTATACTTTCTAAAGGCATAACGTGTTAATTATTCATGAGATCATAAAAATGCATTATAAGGTGCATTACAAAGCATAATTATAAAATTATATAATTATAAAAAATAATTTTATAATGCATTATAGATAAAGGATTTAAGTAAAGTGTTACCAATCATTCTATTATGCTGATTATATGCAAACATTTCTTATTATTATCAGCATTGAAATCAGTTGTGCTGTTTACTTTTTTGGGGGTAAACATGATATTCAGGATTTGTTGATGAAAAGAAAGTTTAAAAGAATAGCATTTATCATTTCTTACATTATAAATGTCTTTACAGTCACATTTGATCAATTTAATGTGTCCGTGAACGATAGTTTATTTAATTTACAAATAATAATAATAATAATAATGATTTACCTTAACTTAAAATTTTAAGAAAACAGCTTAAAGGTTCACCTAAAAATGAAAATCCTGTCATTAATTACTCACCCTCATGTCATTCCAAACCCATAAGACTTTCATTCATCTTCGGAAACACATGACGATCGTTTTTGATGAAATCTGAGAGCTTACTTGTTCCTCCATTGATAGTTAAGTCAAGTTTTATTTATAGAGCACAAGTTTAACACAACCGTAGTTGATTCAAAGTGCTTTAAAACACAAAAATCAAGTATCAAGATGTATACATAACAGCATCACTCGAATGCTAGAAAGTAAAAATAAGACTTTAAACTGGATTTAAAAGCATCCAGTGATTTAGAGGCCCTAATGTTCAAAGATAGACTGTTCCAGAGCTTTGGGGCAACCACAAAGAAAGTGTGATCACCTTTTACAACAAGAACATGGGACCGATAAAAGGCTGTGTATGGCCTAATAAGATCACAAATATAATCCGGGGCCAAATAGTGCAGTTCCTTGTATACGAAAAGAAGGATCTTAAAGTCGACTCTAAATTTTATTGGTAGCCAATGCAATGAGGCAAGTACAGGGGAGATATGACACCTACTCTTAGTTCCGGTTAACAACCTGGCTGCTAAATTTTGAACCATCTGTAACAGCTACGCAACCAGCACTTTGACGTTTCAAAAACCTCATAAAGTGATCGTAAAAGTAATCCATATGAATTGAGTCCAAATTTTCTGAAGAGACTCGGTCGCTTTATGTGATGAACAGATTTAACCCTTAATCACTCTTTGGGGTCATTCTGACCCCACTGGACTTTTCCTTGATTTTTTAAAAATGTTCCCTTCATCTCAGGGCCATGAAACTCTGTGACTTTTCCTAAATAATCTATCTAAACATGCACAAAAAAACTGGGTTCGATTCGGTTGTTCTAAAGGTGTGTAAAAAAAAATTTACCGTTTAAGGTCTTTGGGGTCAAAATGACCCCAATTGAAAATGAATGGGAAAATGAAAAAAAATGACTTTTTTATTTTGTTTGTCAAAAAAATAAAAGTAAATCCATTATAAATCTGAAATGTTCTACATATAAACCAAAGTCTGGTCCTAGAGCATAAATAGAAAGTAGAACAAACTTTCTATCTCATACACACACACAGCCACACACACACAAACACACACATGTCATGACTGCAACAGAGAGCATTTTTACAAAAATTGGCAAATAAAATAAACAAAACTGGCATAAATCTAAAAAAAGATACATTTAAATCAAGGTCTGTTCCTAGAGCATAAACACAAAGTGGAACGAGCTTTCTATCTCACACACACACACAGCCACACACACACACGTATGCATATGTATGCATCCTGTTCATTACAGTTTATTGGTGTTGTTGTTTTGTATTATATTGGTTTATTTACTTGGTTTATTAAATTTATTTTGTTCTAAAATCTCTTGTTCTAAAAAAATAAATAATTGTTGATAAATAATTTTCTGAAATAAATAGTGTGTGATTACAATCATGTCATAGTGCTGACTTGTAATGTTTCTGCAAATGTATGTATAATAATTTGCAAAAGCAGATAATTCAAAATATATCAGACAACAACAACAAACTCTAACTTTGACAAAAATATTTTATGCAATTCACAAAATATATATCATATATATATTAAGTTGTGAGGAGAATTTGAAGCATCAAGAAAAATGAAGTGAAAATGAATGAGTCTCTATGGACCTCTACTGGAAATATGTGGTCATTGCACTTTCTTTCTTTAATTATAATTTCTAAAGTTTTTCCACAAACCTGCAGATGGCAGTATTCTATCCCTAACACATAGAGCAATGTCCAAAAACTATTTAGATTTAATTAATATCATAATTTAAGTGATATTTTCTTTAAAAAATCATTTTTCATGTGCCAATTTATGTCTTAGTTATGTAATTGTGCAGTAAATAAGTAAAAAACTTCAAAATTTCCACAAAAACACAGCATAAATGTATAGTTGAGAAGTAAATAGAAAAAATGATATATAGTTTTCCATATAAAAAATGTATATTTCCTTATGCAATCGCTCTTTAAAAGTTTGGGGTCAAAATGACCCCAAAGACCTAAAGTGTTGTCCTTTTCTAGGAGTGATTAAGGGTTAATTTAAGCTTTTATTCGCATATAAACATTGATCAGCGAACATAAACAGAAGCTCAACCGGCCCTGCTTGACGCGCGGGAACAAACCTCATTGGTTCTTACAGAAGCTCAAGCGCGTTGCGTAACACACGAGAATGAACGTAAAGCGAACATACTTGAGATTATGTTTACCCAAACTGATGTGTGAGTTGATGGATGTTTATATGGGAAATAAAGCCTCAATTAAATAAATTCATCATATACAGTGATCATGTCTCTTCTTGCCCAATTTATGTGGATAAGTTTTACGATCTCTTTATGAACTTTTTGAAGCATCAAAGTGGTAGTTGACTAGCTGTCAATGGAGGGACAAAAAGCTTTCAGATTTCATCAAAAAGATCTTCAATTGTGTTTAGAAGGTAAACGAAAGTCTTACAGGTTTGGAACGACATGAGGGAGAGTAATTAATGACAACATTTTCATTATTGGATGAAACCCTTTAAGTATTACACTGTGCTAATCCAAACATTGACATCCATTGTTTCATGAACAGATTTGCCAAGCTGTTACTGCGTCTGCCCGCCCTGCGCTCCATCGGCCTGAAGTGTCTTGAACATCTCTTCTTTTTCAAGTTAATCGGGGACACGCCCATCGACACTTTTCTAATGGAAATGCTGGAGGCGCCACACCAAATGACATGAGGGAATGATTTGTTTTCATGACAGAGGGTGCAGCTTATGTATAGAACACTACAGGAGGCCGGACAGGACACATCTCTGATCTCACAGGAGAGGAGGACTGAAACAAGAGTAATTCTACCTTGGCATTTCTTCAGAAACATTGCGCAATCCACAAAATACTGAGTAACTGTTTATTGCGGAATACCATACAGGATGGATTAAGTGAGTTTTTCCTGGTTTGCATGCACGTTTGGGGAGTCTCACAAAGGTCTGGAGTTTTTTTGTTTTTTTCATTTCTATGGTTTGTCATTTCTTCTGCCTTACAGAGTTCTACCTCTGCTTTCCATCGAGTACACAGCCAAACCGCCTCATCTCTGAACTCACAATCATTTTGCTGTGAATTTTCAGATTTCATGAGGTTTAAAAAAATACCTCGGATGCACTTCTTCATGCAGCTGTCCTTAAGAACACATCACTGTATCTGCCATTAGAAGCTCTTGCTTAAACTGTAGCACAGAGTTCAGTGTTATCAGTGTTAAAAGGACCACATTTGTTTGTTTGTTAGGCACTTATAAATTGCTTCTTTCAAGTGGTATTGTCATACGTCAGGATGCTGAAAGTCCATCTTCATGAGGAAGAAACTGCACGCAATTTGGCTTTAAGTCCTTTTCTTTTTGGGAGATATATGGGCCTATGAATAACAGAACGGTTGAAAAAGAATGAAAAGCAGGTGTACTCCTGGCTGAACTCACGCTGGATGAAAATGCAATGTAAAAAAAAACAAAAAATTGTCATGATGATTTGCCTATATAATTCAGCATAAATATGTATTAAGTATTTCCAAAGATTTTCAATAATGTTTATATATCATCTGATAATTTCCAGCAAGTGGGTGTTTGTGATTTGAAAATATGCAACGTTAAAGGAATCCAGATGATATCTGGCCTCAGGGAATCACGAGGTTTAAGAAGTGCTACGTCTGTCCCCTATTGGAAGAGTTGTGACATTGCAGCTGCACTCATTTTTGCCATTACAGTTTAAGAGTTGGGTTTTCATAAAATGCTTGGCAAACATTGCAAAATAACCATTTCTGCACCTCAGGGTGATGCAAAATCCCACATTTTCTTGTGTTTTTGGTTCTGTTGTGCAGTGTCGTATCTGTATCATAAGGAAGAAACTGTAAATTACAGATTCATACCATTTGTACTGACCCATCAAACCTCAGTTGCAGATTGAGCCAATCTGAACCAGTGTTTTCACGATGACGATGAATTTAAAATACAGTAGTCAACATTTGAAGTGGATCAAAACCTTTCATCAAAGTTATACATGAATTTTGAACAAAAAAGGTCTTGTCTTAGGACAACTTTGATGAACTTGTTTGATCCACTTCAAATAATTCTAATTATTATGGGAATTTGGGAAGTATGTGAGCTGTGTAGCAGCAATTTAAGGAATTGTCATTAGCAGACATATGCAGAAGACCTGCTGATTTAGACTACACATTCTGCCAAAAGTCTTTTACGCAAGGCCTCACAGCAAAATGATGAGAGTATTCAGTCTAATATGCATACAAACAGCATAAACTGTCTATGATTTGCTATACAGAACCTAAAATTATTGCTGTCATGTTTTTTTTATGCTTTGAATCAGCCGTCAGGGAAGATCATTGGCCTTGCATTTCTCCAAAACCAGCATATTTCAAATGTGTAATCAAGAAGCTGTGGTAAATACATGTCAAGCGCTTGGGTTTAGTCGTCAAACAGGGTTTGTTAGACCATCGGGAGCCAGGCACATCTTATCTGATATCAGCTGCAATCAGACATCTTTCTCTGAATCTGTATATTTCCCTGTGACTGTATGAGACACCAGTCCATCACAGGACAAGTTAGCAAAACACAAAAGAGATGCATTTTAAGAGAATTATCTATTTTTGTACAAAGTGTAATTTTTTTTCTCTGTATCATTTTATCAGTTCCATGTTGTACACATTGTTGGTGTAAATATTCGTTTTTAATTGGAGCCATGCCCTTAAACCTGGACTGAGGGAAAGCTTCTGTTCTGTTGTTTTCGTGGTGCCCTCATCTGAGAGCTGAGGATGGCTCCCTCGTTCTTTTTTACAAGAAAAATTGAGGTTGTGTTGTGTATTGACCTGTTATATAATGTCTGCTCAAAGGACTATTAAATTTCAGATTGTAAAAAAGGCTGATGTCATCTTCAGAAAACTAAATTATTTGATAGTTATGAATAAATGATGATATTCAAGATATTTGTAGACAAGATATTTCGGCAACACTTTACAATAAGGTTCAATAGTTAAGGTACAATAAGCGTGCAGAAGATTATACATTTATGGAGATTAACCTACGGCTCAAATGAGAATGAAAATAAAACAGACTCAAAACCTTCAAATTCAAAGCTGAAATGCTGGAAAACTATGTTTAGAAACAATTGAAGGTTCCAACAGACATTGCTAATTCACAACTGCAAAAAAAAGGCAAACATTTGACAGCAAAAATTTACACCAAGAGACATTTTCTCATTTAACAAAACCGTTTATATATATATATTTTTGGTATGTCTACCAGAAGTACATATATCTTTACCCAAATAGAACCATAAAACAATAGAATTCATGATCTGATAGAAAACATTTGCTCTTCTGTAATAAATAAAAAAACTGAGAACATTACAGTAGATTATACAGTATATTAAGGGGGAAAATCTTACTGATAAGTGAGATGTCTCTATTCTAAGCAGATAGGACCTGCCCATCTCTCAGATAAGCCTGAACCATGTGCTATCAAACCATTGTAAAAGACAGATACTATTTAAAGTCATCAGTCTGAATATTTCTACTAAAGCCACTGAAGTATCTGCTTTAACTTAACAATCACTCTTCCACAGTTTGATGGTCTTGTCGTTCTCCAGGGATGCTGATGCAATGATGTTTTCTGTAGGGTGACAAGCTGTCGAGATCACTACATCTAAGGACAAAAATACATATTTCTTATGTTAACAAAATGAAAGAGACTGACTGCAGTGTCTGGGAGGTCAATCAAATGTCATATACCTGTGTGCCCTTGTAATTTCTGCACAATTTCTTTGGTCTGCAAGTTCCAGATATACACCATATTGTCTTCAGAGCCTGAGACGATCCACTGAATGGAACCAAGACAGATTCAGGTTATTCAAAAAACTTGCTCTTAACAGGAACTGGCCTAAAATAACTACATAAATATGTAATAAAACAAATACTTTGACAAGTTAAACAGAACCTACCTTTCCTCCAGTCACAGAAAAATTGGCAAACACACAATACTTTTCATTCTTATGTCCAGTATATGTCTTGAGACACTAAAAAATATTAAAAGATACAATAGATCATTTTAACATGAAACATTACCCACACAAATTACTTAGCTAAATGTGGACATTCTATTGTTTTTATATAGGCCTACAGCTAATTAGAAATACTATAACTTAACACTAACAGAAAACATTCTGCATTTTACTTTTTACTTATTTTTACAAATAAGGAAGTCCCCAAAAGGAAGTTTTGCCAGATTTAATACTTTTTGGGGGATCAATTTATACCCAGAAATTATACAAGTAGGTGTAAACACATTTGTTTGACTATATTAGCGAGGACATCTTATGGACATCCACTGTTATATATGTAAAGTTAATGATATTTGTTATCACCTAACCCAACCTACACCTAAACATAACCTAAACAAAATACTAGATTTAAATATAAATCTAAATTAGACCTCACAAGTATAGTCAACCCTGTACACATGCATATAAATTAGCATTATCAACATGTCATTAGACATGTGCCGGTATTCGGTAATGCGATAAATCGCGGTAATGAATATGCACGATATTGTTATCGCGGGCACTTCAAAATACCGTGAAAAATAATACATCCGAATTTAGATTTTTAGAATGCGCATTAGCATATTTTCCATCAACCGTTAAAAAAACCCCACTGCATATGCTGCGCAAAACACGTGCGCACTCTGATGTAAACAATCTCCACATATTGTGTGCACGCGGCGCAATGCGCGCTCTAGTCTAATGTAAACAATCGCCGCATGGAGAAGCAGCATGGTGGAAAGAGGAACGCTGCCGAAGATTTATCTCCTTTCTAAAAGCAGGGCTGCAGGTAAAAGAGTAGCTAAACTCCATAGAGAACACGTAGATGTGAAATTGAGAACTTCATAGCATTCAGCTTGAGACTCACGCTTTCACATGCTCTCACGCCACACATCCATTTTCTCACGCAGAGAAAAATCGCGGAGCAAAGAGGACACTGACACCGACAGACTATAGAGAGCAGGTTACTTTTTATATGAAAAAAAATTCTCTGCTCTCAGGTTCTGTCCATTTTATTACGAAATGCAGACAATAAATCGTCTCCGGTTACTTTCGTAACCTCGGTTCCCTGAAAGGCAAGGAACGAGACATTACGGATGTCGTATATGGGAACTCTCTCTCATCCTTCACTTCTGCTGAAATCTTATTGGCTAACGCCAGCAACGCTGGCCAATTGACGCAAATATGCAAATACTGAAACCCCGTTGCAGTATAATGCAAGTGCAGCGTCAATTCCTCCTCAGAATCGAACAGAACGCCAAATCAATAGCGAACATGGCGGCGAGCGTAATGTCTCGTTCCTTGCCTTTCAGGGAACCGAGGTTACGAAAGTAACCAGAGACGTTCCCTTTCAAGGCTACGGAACTTCGACATTACGGATGTCGTATATGGGAACTGTATAGAATCCCGCCGTGGAAGCAAGCAAACCACAGAACAGAACCCAATACAAAACCCCGACACCGCCCCCCCAGAATGCCAGCATTGTGATAGGACGAGACTGGCCAATAGCGAGCCTCTAACCTCTGATAGGTCCAAGGGGACGAATCACAAACTCACAAAACACTGCCAGAATTTGCATATCCCGAGCAGTTTAACCGGGGGAAGTCTGCACTGTAGACCAACAGGGCAACAACAACAGTAAAATAAGGCCAACGCATAGCGTGACAACAGTCTTAACCCTCTGAGGTCGGCCGTCACGGGGGCGTGATGAGCTCACTTTTTTCCTTATCAGTGCAAAAGAGACTCAAATTACTCTGTTGATTTTTATCTTACATTTAAGTGTTGTACATCATTAGATCCTGTTTAGTTTCTATTTTTTTTAGGGTACTCACAATAAAAACAAAGTGTTGTGCTTTTCGTCAAATAAAGAATAATAAACATGATGCGCGTTTTACCTTCTCTCCGTCAGTGAAGTCCATTCTGAAACGCGTCCGAAAAAATAACTGTAACTCTGTTAATACTTGTCACAGAGAAACGAGAGATGTCTCTTTATGAAGCTGAGATTCTCTTCTTTTAAATGAAGTAAGCTACTAAAAAAATTATATTTCCAGTTTATGTAATCCGTTTGAAACCAAGGAGAGTTACAGTTGTTTCGTTCTCCCCTAATTATCAGTAATCAGCTGAGATCGCCACGCCCCCAGCGCTTTTCACATGGTAAAATAGGTGATCTATGCATCGCACACGCGGCACGCCCCGCGATCAAGCCACAAAAACATGAAGCGTCTTCATCAGATCATTCACTGTTAGTTCATCGCGTTTGGAGGATGGCAGCAGCACGCTACTCCGACAGAGAGGCCCTTCAGATGATTCTGGACAGTGATGACGAATTCACATTTTCTTCAGAGGAAGATTGCAATTCGGACGACGAAAAGGCTGCATTTTCAAGAACGAATTGATCCAACCGAGGATAGAAGTTCGGAGTAAGTTTATTAGTGTTATAATTCGTTTTCTTATCATATAGAGCTCAAATGAATTTTATATTTTGCCTAGTTTTGGCTAGCTTTTGACATAGGAAATACCTCACAATATCCCTAACATTGTATGCTCGTGTAAACTTTTTAAATGTGATATTCTCTGAACATATTTGTATATAGCATACATATTTTTCACTCAGTTTTGATTAGTTTATGACACTGATTATCATGCTAAATAGCCTACTGCCTTATGTGTAGTGCATTTTGTTCGAGAATAACTTCTAGGTTATGTGATTGAGATAAATATATTTCAGACTCCGGTAAAATACGTGATACTGTCTAAATACAATATATTTTATATATAAATGTTCAGTTTTGGTTAGCCCATGACTTATCATGCTAAAATAGCCTACTGCCTTAGCCTATGTGTAATGCATTTTTTGGGGAATAACTGCTAGGTTATATGTGATATTTCAGACTCTGGTAAAAACGTGATAGATTCTGTCTAAATACAATATGTTATATATAAATGTTCAGTTTTGTTTACGCATGATAAAGTGTCATAGGCTAAATACTTGTTTGTGAATACAGGTGTAATGTTTGAAATGTAAGTTAGTGATGTGTCGTTCGTTCGCGAACAATCCGTTCATTGTGTAGCCTATCCCTAAATGCGTGCTGTCTATATGGGCCATAGATACTCGCAAATGTTCAGTTTTAGTTAGCCTATGACACTAATTATCATGCTTACTGCCTTATGCACTGTGAATACAGGTGTAAATGTTTGAAATGTAGCGATGTGTCGATCGCGAACGATCCGTTCATTGAGTGTACATAATAAATGCGTGCGTTCTATATGGGCCATCAACAGATACTCTGTTGTATACATAATGTATGCTAACAGTTATTTTGTTTTTGTTTTTAGGAATGTGGCATCATGCTCTCCTTCTCCAGCACCTCGCAGAGGGACAACGCAGGTCTCGTTCAGTTCTCAGTGCGATCGAGAATAATACGTGCATAGTAAGTGCATAGACGTAATATCGTTTACATCGTCATAATGTAAAAGTTCCTATTATTGTGTGAAATTAATCCATGGTAATTAGTGATTGATAAGCGTAATAATAATACAGTTTATTTGATTGTGTTATCAGCATGCATTCTATATGGGCCATCAACAGATGTTGTTGTTGTTGTTGATACTTTATTGATCCTTTGCAGGAAATTATATTGTCACGGCAGCTTTAACACTCAATAACAAAACATAATACAAAAAAAACAATAATACCTATATAGAATATTCAGTAACAGATGCATATTCAGTACAGAATATTCAATAACTCTGTTGTATACATAATGTATGCTAACAGTTATTTTGTTTTGTTTTTTAGGAAATTGGCTGCATCACGTTCTCCTTCTCCAGCACCTCGCAGAGGGACACGCAGGTGTCGTTCAGTTCTCAGTGCGATCGAGAATAATACTTAGTAAGTGCATAGACGTAATATTTTACAGATGAAATGTAGCCTAATTGTGTTTACATCGTCATAATGTAAAAGTTCCCATTCTTGTGTGAAATTACAAATATGTCTTTTTTAAATCCATGGTAATTAGTGATTGATAATGATAATAATACAGTTTCTTTGATTGTCTTATCAGCATGCTCACACTTTTTCTTTCTTCTTTTTTTATAACAGATGTGACAATGTCCAAGCACCAGTTCCGAAGAGAGCCAAGGCAAACAAGCAGACGAGCAACATGCAGTCCACGCTGTCATGGAAAACAGAGACCGATGTTGACATGGTTCCACAGACACTGCGATTTCTTCCTGCACGGAAACTGGACCGCAACTGAGCTCTGTAGACTCGCATTCGCCCATGAGTCTATTCAAACAGTTTTTTAAACCTGCGGTAGTTTTTTTTTTAGTATTCTTTGAATAAAAATATTTTTTTTATAAAAAAAACAAGTTTGGTATTTTTATGTTTGTTTTTTTGAAAGGATGTGTTAAGTGATAGTAATGACTTTAAGTCTTTACATTCTTAGGAAAGAACGTAAATTCTATTTTGAATAAATGCTGTTCTTTTTAACTTTTTGTTCACCAGTGAATCATTTTTTGTTCAGGCTGCCTCAAAGCACCTTGATGGCCCATTAGCCATTGGGGGAGTGTCTTTAGTCTTCCCAGGTGTAAATCACATTAATATTCATGGGCATTAACACTCCCACGCATACAGCACTGCTGACCCAAAAACTGATGTAAGAAATTCAAATCGTTATATTGATGTTTCTGAAAGAGTGGTCAGAATGATTTTCACTTCATTTTGAAGTAAAAGTTCTAGCCTACAAGAATAGTAACTCAAAAGTATTGTTTTCAACTATTCAGTATGTGTTAAATGGCCTTATTGCAGTGACATTTTTTTTTCCAAAACGTACTAACCACGCATATTATTTTTTTTCTATAAAATGCAAACAAGTACATCAATTTTGCTCACATATTATTGTAGCAGAGTTTGTGCTGAATACAGCAAATTTATATGTTGGCAAATGGTATGTTTTAAGTAGCTGAAATAAGCACAAATGTCAGGGCATACCAAAACACCGAAAGAGCCCCAAAACAGCTCAGACCTCAGAGGGTTAATACACATAAGCACACAGAACAACTCATGAGCAAAGCGCAGAGAGCTCTAAATGCTGTGCAAGAATTCAACTCACCGAAAGCACTTGAGACGCCACAGAGGGTAAAATCCAACTTGTAAAACCTGGCGAACGTATTCTGAGAAGACCAGCCAGCCGCAAGACATAAATCCTGAATAGACATACCCTTAGTCCAGGCCCACGAAGAGGCGATCGCCCTGGTCGAATGGGCCTTAACATTGAGGGGGCATTCCTGTCCCATACAGTCATAAGCCAAAACAATAGCGTCCACAATCCAGTGAGCAAGCCTCTGTTTAGAGACTCCCCGTCCCTTATTGCATCCACCAAAGCACACAAATAGCTGGTCCGAGCTTCGGAAAGCAGCCGAGCGAGAGATGTACTCCCAGAGCGCTCTGACTGGGCAGATAGCACTTTGAGCATCCGAACCTAGAGAGGTCGATGACTCAACAGACAAGGCAGGCAAAGAAACAATCTGCGCCCTGAACGGGGTATTGAGCGATTTAGGGACATAACCCGGCCTCGGTCTGAGAGTCACGTTACAGTTTCCGGGTCCAAAGCGAATACAATCTTCGCTGACAGAGAAAGCCTGTAAATCCCCAACCCGCTTCGCCGAAGCGAGAGCGAGAAGCAGCGCCGTTTTAATCGAAAGCTCCTTAACTGCAATCGACACTAAGGGTTCAAAGGGCGGCCGTGACAAAGCTTCCAAGACCAAAGTCAAATCCCATGGCGGCACGGAAGCCGGCCGTGCAGGGCATAATCTCCTAGCTCTTTTAAGGAACCGAGTCACCAACGCATGTCTACCGATAGACTGTCCATCAACAGGCGGGTGAAACGCAGCAATAGCAGCTACGTATACCTTCAGGGTGGATGGCAGGCTCCCTTCGTCCATTCTGTACTGAAGGAAGCGTAGAATATCCAACACCGAGCAGTTCGCTGGGTCTAAACCGATATCCTGACACCATTTAGAGAAAACACCCCACTTCAGAGTGTACAGGCGCCGGGTAGACGGGGCTCGCGCTTCCGCGATGGTATTTTGAACCCGCGAATGAAGCACATCGATCCCGCTCAGCGTCCCTGCAGCGGCCACACATGGAGCCTCCACAGCCCGGGGCTGGGATGCCAAATCGATCCGCTCGCCTGAGACAGTAGGTCCTTCCTGAGCGGAATTTCCCATGGTTGCTCCGTTAGTAACTCTACCAAGTCCGCGAACCAGGGCTGATTCGGCCAGTACGGGGCCACTAGAGTCACCGCCGCCTTTTCCTCCCTGATTTTGCACAACACCATGGGCAAAATTTTCACCGGAGGAAAGGCATAGAGACGGGCTTTCGGCCATCGCGCAGTTAGCGCGTCCATCTCCCGGGGGGAACGGGACAGCGAGAAAAACATCCGACAATGCGCGTTCTCGCTCGTCGCGAAGAGGTCGATCTCCGCTCTGCCGAAACGATCCCATATCAGTTGAACCGTCCCAGGGTGAAGCCTCCATTCCCCTTGAGGAATCCCGTTCCTCGAGAGCATATCCGCCCCCCGATTTAGAACACCGGGGATGTGTGTCGCTCTCACCGAGAGAAAAAACCGATCCGCCCACAGCAGGAGAGATTCCGCCTGCTTGAATAGGTCCCTGGAATGCAAACCGCCTTGGCGATTGATGTAAGAGACCACAGAAGTGTTGTCGGTTCGAATCAACACATGCCGCTGTTCCAGTCGAGACCGGAAAACTTTTAGGGCTAGAGAGACCGCTTCCAGTTCCAAGCGATTTATGTGCCACTCCATCTGCCTCTCCGACCACCGACCGGAGGCGGGCTTGCCCAGGCAGACCGCTCCCCACCCGGTGGACGAAGCGTCCGTCAGGACCTCCACGCGTCGCGTCACTATACCCATAGGGACACCTGAACTGTAGAGATCCGGGTTCTTCCACGGGGCCAGGGCACGGGCGCACACACGGTTGACCATAATGCGCTTGCGGCCGGAGTGCCACGCGCTCGGGTTGACGCGCGCTTTCAGCCAGTGCTGAAGCGGTCTCATATGTAGCAGTCCCAGATGACACACTGACGAAGCGGCTGCCATCCGCCCCAATAGCCTATGAAACTCTTTCAGAGGGACGAGTCTGCCAGGTCTGAAGAGACCTAGCGAAGAAGTTAGAGCCTCCGCTCGTTCGGGGGAGAGACGCGCCTTCATACTCACTGAGTCCAAGCATACTCCCAGGAATGTGGTAGTTTGGCTCGGTGTGAGCACACTTTTTTGGACGTTTGCCCTCAAACCAAGCGTTTTCAAATGGCGAAGTAGGGCTTCCACATGGCCGACCAATGTCTCCCTCGACTGCGCGAGAATCAGCCAGTCGTCCAGATAGTTCAAGACGCGCATCCCGCTCGACCTGAGGGGTGAAAGTGCCGCGTCTACACATTTCGAAAAAGTGCGGGGGGCGAGGGCTAGCCCGAACGGGAGTACCGTGTATTGGTACGCCGCATTCCGAACGCAAACCTCAGGAATCGCTTGGCGCTTCGCTATCTGGACGTGAAAATAAGCGCCTCTAGATCCACTGAAGCGAACCAATCCCGGGCGAATTTGCGCCAGGATCTGTTTCAGTGTAGTCATCCTGAAAGCGCGCTTGTGAAGCGCTCTGTTGACGGGTCTCAGGTCCAGTATGGGGCGGAGACCCCCTCCCTTCTTCGGCACTACAAAGTAGCGGCTGTAGAATCCGCTTCCCCGCTCGCTCGGGGGAACCGGCTCTATCGCTCCCTTGTCGAGTAAACTGCACACTTCCTGCCTCAGTACATGAGCATTTTGGGGCAAAGTTAACGACTGGATTACGCCGCGGAAGCGGGGTGGTCTGCGTTTGAACTGAAGTGTGTACCCGTGTCGAATTACATTCAGCACCCACGGCGAGATGCCCGGAATAGCTTCCCACGCCGTCAGGAAACGACTGAGTGTGGGCCGGTCTAGACCTGCGGTCATCGCCGCTATGTGAGGGCTGGGGATAGACACCTCGCGCTTCCCGCGAGGCGCCTTTATAGTTAATGACCGTGACTCTGCGCTGCTCGAAGACAGGGCGGGTAACACAGTGTGAAGTGCAAGAGGAGAAAAAAGCTCTGTTTGTGAAGAAGTAATTTGCTTTATTGAACAACACACAACATTCACAACATGACTGCACGCGTCGCTCGCCGAACGCAGAGGGACCGCGTGCTCCAGAGCGCGCCGCTTGGAAGCGGGGCCATCTGGGCGCTCTCCTCTCCTCTTGCCCGAGCGGTCAGGACGACTGCTTGGGCCTCGCTGGGGACGCGGCGGGTTTTCTGCGCGGGCTCCTCTGAGCCGGCCTCTTGCTTCCCGCTCCTTGCCACTGCCCGTGTCGGCCTTTACGGGCATCCGGTCCCGGGCGGGAGGCTGGCTAATGTCTGGCCGCAGCCTGGGACTGGCGCCCCGAGGCGGAAGACGAGCGAGAGCGAGGGCGCTGCGGCGGCGGCGCTCGCCGAGGGATCACATGGCTCATCGCCTTCGCCTTCTTCTGAGTCTCGGAGTACCGCTCGGTGACCTTCTCCACGGCATCTCCGAACAGGCCATCAGGGGAGATCGGTGCGTTTAGCAGCGTCTTCCTGTCCGCCTCCTGCACGTCCACAGGGTGAGCCACAGTGTCTGTGGAGGACCACCAAATACCCCATCGAACGGCCAATCGCCTGGGCCGAGCGCTTCGTGGCAGGAGCGCGAGGTCCGTTGCGAACGGAGGTCTCGGATGGCGTCAGCGTCGACAGAGGCGGCGCCATCCAGAGATTTCAATCGCTTGGCCTGCAGCACTTGAAGAACGGCCATAGCGTGTAGTGCAGAAACCGCCTCCCCCGCGGCACGTAGGCTTGTTAGCCTGGTGAGCCGTAAACCTGCAAGCTCGGGAGGCAGGCTGCGGTCCGAGCCCAGGCGGGAGCTGACGGGCAAGATGTGCAGCGACGGTTCCTCGACAGGAGGGATGCGGAGGTAGCCGTGGTCCCCCGCCTCGTCCACAGGGGGGAACATGGTCTGGTCGAAGTGAGGGTCGCGCCCATTGCGGGGCCACCCACAACTTCACTACGTCTCGTGCACATCAGGAAAGAACGGGGTTCCCCTTTTCGAAGCGGCCTGACGGCGGCTCGATTGGAGGAACCACGCGTCCAACTCGCACAGAAGTCGCAGGACCCTTCATCCCTGTGGGCCGACTCCGCGTGGGCCAGCCCCATGCACGCGATGCTTAGAACAGGTGTAGGTCGGGGGGCACTATGGGCCCGAGCATAGATTGCAGACGGTCGCCATCGGATGCTGGAGACAGTTCAGGTATCTCCGGTGCACCTTCAACGATAGCAAAAATCCAAGTAGGGTAGTATCAGCTTTCTAGCACACGATTTGAGCGTGAAGAGAGAGATTCTGAGGAGGAATTGACGCTGCACTTGCATTATACTGCAACGGGTTTCAGTATTTGCATATTTGCGTCAATTGGCCAGCGTTGCTGGCGTTAGCCAATAAGATTTCAGCGGAAGTGAAGGATGAGAGAGAGTTCCCATATACGACATCCGTAATGTCGAAGTTCCGTAGCCTTGAAAGGGAAACCGTTTTGGCCCCTCTAAATGTGACGTGACAGATCACTGTAGCACCTTAGTTCAAGTGAACCGATCATCTGTTACTTTTTATTTAAAGATATAGTACAACTTCCTGAAAGGTATTATGCCTCATACATAATAGATCAATCAGTGTTTTTCAATCACGGAAAGAGGTCAATAAAACTGCAGGAGAACAATCGTCACATTTACCTCAGGAAAGCCATTTAATTACCAGCACGTTAGTTGACTAGAAAAAATAGAGAGGAGAATTTTTCGCTAAATATGTGCACTATATTACATATTTATTATATTTTTACTTATGTCATTAGGCTACATAATTGTTATTATAATGAAAACCACATTATATTTAATTTGTTAATTTTAACCTTTGATAATACCAGTTGATAGGGCTTTCTGTAGGTTTACAGAATTATGTGAGATATATTTTTTCTTGAGAAAAATTTACATGTAGGCTATCTACTGTAGCCTACCTAATATTTATCCAAATGAGTTAAGATCAAGAAATCAAATCAAGAATTGAACTGTGAAAATTGTGTTAAGCAATAATACAAACAGTAGCCTACCAGTCACTGTATGTAAGCATTGTAACATGTTGTCACTGAACTTAATAAAATTCTGATCAGTTACCAAATGTTTTGACAATCACAATTACACCGATTGTGATGCAAGTTGTTTTTTTAGACCCCCATTCCATCCATTTATATCCAAATGTTTCTCTTATGTAAATAAAATACCGTGATAATACAGTATACCGTGATAAAAGCTCAATCAATTAAACGCAGCATGAAAATTTGATACCGGCACGTCATAAAATATTTTTTTAATGTAGTAAAATGAATAGTATGTGTAATAAATACACTATTAATTTAAATGCAATCAGTAGTAATACAAATTCATTATAGTTAAATTACATACCTTTCCTTTGCTGTAGTCCCAAAGCTTTAAGGTACTGTAAGGAAAAATGAAAGAATGTTGTATCCATTTACCCTTAGTAAATGCACTGTGAACTAACATGAACATGAGCATGTTTATTACCTAACATTAACAAAGGTTAATAAATGCTGTAAAAATATACATATGCATATGCATTATATATATGACTCGTCAGATGATTCAGTCCCTCCTTTACGAGAGGCTACTCTGCTCTGATTGGTCAGATGGCCCAGTCTGTTGTGATTGGCTTACCACGTACAGCGTGTCGGAAGCCAATTACCATAACTGAACTTTAGCTCCGGAGGCTTCCTCAGTCCTCAGCAATTGTACATATAGTAAAGACAGTAACGATGGTATCGATTTTATCCACGGGCGTGAGTTTGGTTTGAAATGTGGTGGGGACAGAGACGCATTCGGAAGTGCATTTTCAAAAGTGCTGGTACAAACTTGTCAAACTGTGCAGCCTCTCTGCTCAACCCGTAAATAAATGCATCGATCCGCAAATTTTTGTTTGAGTTCTTAAGGGTCTAGTGGCAAATCTTTTGCCAAGCGTGTCAGACAGTGGTGTAGTCTAGTTTTTTGTAGTGAGTATACTGTGATATACCAGACCCCCCCCCCCCCCCCCCCCCCCCCCCCGGTTTTATCAGCTGACAATTAAAAGATGTGATATTCCTTTTCCTATTATTTCATTATTGTTATTTTAAAATGTACATCTTACTATGCCATTTCTTTCATAATTCCCTCGAGTTACTTTAATTTACAACCCACCAAAATAAAAGTTTGTAGAGATAAATAAAGACATTTGAGCTTCTGTGTGTTTTAATAAACTATTATTATTAGGCCTACTTGAAGTATACTCTACTGTGCAATAATAATATATTTCTGTTATATTTTCAAGTTAGCCTATACAAAACTTTGATTTTGACAGGTTGTCATGAAGACTTTAAAGTTTGTGAGTGTGTATATGGTACGAACGAATGACGATAGTTTTATCAAATGAAATGGTAAAATTCGTGTGAAGTGACTCTCATAAAAGCTCTGCGATGAAGTTAAAATGTGTGCATGTCTTCCTCATAGACGCTGAAAACACCACGAGCGTCACGCGCGCGTCAGTGTGTAGTAGAGCACACATTGAGCGCTCATTCACAGAAACACGCAGAACATGCCGAGTTTATTTCAATAGCAGTCTTTCTGAGCTTTAATATTCATAGACACTTAATACATATCGAGATTTGATTCATTGTATCATTACTTTTGATTTATTCATTCAAAATGGCCAAATTGCGTGACGTTCCGCTTTACAGTAGGCTGTTACATTTGTTGCTGGATTCCGCGATTCGATCCGTGTCGCTACGCAAACACAGACGTCACGGCGGGGTGAATTTATGAATGAAAATTCTTTCACAAAACGATGTTGTTACGAATCCTCGCGCTTTTTAAAGTGGGTATACAGAGATCTTTGACATTTCCTAGTGGGTATACGGAAATCCTTGACATTTTCTAGTGGGTATACGGCGTATACCTGCGTATCACGTAGACTACACACCACTGGTGTCAGAGGTTATGGGTTCTAATCCGCACTCGTATCGTTTTTTTTTCTCCCATCAAAACCGAATATGTTCATCAGTGGTTACAGTCTATATCAAGCAGGGACACGTTTGTGTGCATTTTATTTTGTGATTTCACCAGAATGAATAGAGTCTCCACAACGGCGATAGATTGAAGTGCGCGTCCGAGTGAAGACTGCGCGAGGCAAAGAGAACACTGTATCCATGACACTGATAGCAGCGGACACGAGCGCTCAGCTTGAGTTCAAAAACAAAACTAGATCTCTTATTTAAGAGAGAACTAAATGAATGCTCTGCTAGTTAACTGGAGATGTTTTATCTGTATTAGGTACATCTGTGCCTCAATGTTTCCAAAGGTGGTGGGTACAAAATGACTCATGACGAAATCTGGTCCGAAATCGACGCCTATGATTTTATCATATGAATCCAAGCATGAGTCCATCAACAAACCGATGTGTATATTTCTAATTTATTAAACTGTATCATTAACTGCATCAATATTAGCGCATATGTTAGCCGAGCACTAACGTGAATGACTGATGTAACATTAAAGTTTGTAAAACCAGTCTTGCTCAATTCTTCATCATTACTCAAAGTACTAACAACAGACAATCTGCATTGATAGACACATTTTTAGGTAATAGGGGCACACAGCTGATTAGCATGAACTATTTCAGTAAGACAGTAATAACGCGAGTTAGCCAGAGACCTACACGATATAAAACACAAAACTAAGTATTTTGAACACGCAGTAGAAAATATATACATTCATAATTAATCATACATACAGGTTGTGATTCTGAGGAGCAAGCTGATCCAAATAAAGTGGGTTTTGACCCATCTTTTAAGAGCAAGCGTTTTGCGAATCCCGCGAGTCAAGTTGTTTGTGAATGGATAGCGTAGTAGAACCTAGGCGGGCATTACGCAATTGTGTTGGCTAGTGACGTGTAGCCGTAACTGATTGGGAATTTGAATCCTGGCGTCTCATTTAGGCGGTTCAGAGTCGACTCTTTCTTCTGGGAGACAACTTTATTTATCATATCATATTTATTTTGACTACAACTTTGCAGACCGTTTACATTTACAGACAGCTATATTACACACTGCATGAAAGAATATTAAAAAAAAAAACATTAGGGGCACTTCAACAAACAAGACCTTATTGTATAGTGTTATCATAATATTTATATTATACATTTGTTACAACTGTTTGCAATTTTAACAGTTTTGCTGAATTCATTTAGTCTCAGAAACTGCATTGAATGGAATAAATAAAGAGTCACTAGAGGGATGAGTTCACTTACTTGTCCAGTGTTGCAGCTAGAATGTATTTTCCATTTGGAGAAAACTTTACAAACGAGACAGGAGGGTTGTCATCATCTTGAAATAAAAAAAGGATCAGTTCTCTATCAACAGACTCTCCTTATTTGCATTTAGAGAGGACACATTTATCCAAATTATGCACCACACAACATCCTGCCATCTGGCATGACAACAACACTCAACATCTAAAATAAAGTCCAACTATAATTGGAAAACTTGATATCATGCTCATGAGCTTCATTAGCACATATGGTACATACTACAGAGAAAACAAGTCACATACCTATAAGAGTTCTCAGACATTGTCCTGAAGCAGTGTCCCACAATCGACTGAAATACAGTAAGTAACATGAATGAATAAATATTGACATCACATCGGTCTCAAAGAATCAAACGTAAGGATACTGGCTTACTTGGAGGTGCTGCAAGTTAATGTTTAGGTCTGCTCTACATGACAGAGAATGTGCTATGCCACTCTTGCCTTTTACGTGTTTGGATTTGTTGACATGCCTTTGGAGGGCAGGGTTTTGGACAGAGGGTGTGTTGTTGAACAGATGTGGGTGGTCTTGAGTAAGTTACCAAAAAAAACTGAAATGACTTTCAGCACTTTAAAACTGCCTCTGTTATTCTATTTTAAAGGTTCTTAATTTTGTTGACTCATACAATTATGGTTCGCTCATAATACAGTTTAATCATAATATATAATATAATTTGAATATTGTGCAAAAGTTATAATTTTGATGATTATGGCTTACAGTTTATGAAAACCCTAAATTCAAAATCTCAGAAAATTTGAATATTACATGAACTCAATCATAAAAAAAGGATTTGAAATACAGAAATGTCAGCCCTCTGAAAAGTATAATCATGCATATGTATATTAGTTATATATACTAAATATATTAGTTTCACCTTTTAATTTGAATAACTGAAATACACAAACGTTTGCACGATATAAACATTTTTCGAGTTTCACCTGTACATTGCACATCACCTAATTTTACAGAGTCTGAAAACAGTTCGTTTGAGGATTTAGTCTCTCTAAACTTCTCATTACTGCCAGCCTACTCTGCTCTGATTGGTTAGAAGGCCCAGTCTGTTGATCTACAGCTTACACTGCATGTCAGAAAATGAAACGCCTATTACCATATATGAATTTCAGCTCTGGAGGCTTGATGATGGCGTCAGTTTTTTTCATATCAATTCCAGCACAAGTTGATTCGCAGTCCTAAAAACAGCGTCATCTCGACATGTCAACAACACGAACAAAACTCTTCAAGGCCTCAACTACAACTACATTGACTACGTTTACATGCAGCCAATTTTCGGGTTATGGTCGGGTTAAGGTCACTATTATAGTGAGCAGAGAGAGTTTCTCGAGTATACATGGAATTGCAATATCCCCATGTAAACAGCGACGCACGGTTAGCATCTGGACGTACGGACAACCTTAAGACGCAATTTTTGATCATGTAAACGCGTATCGGGATATCCCCATAGTGATTTGTGTTCTGCGCATGTTCTATTCGCAAGAAATCTTGGTCTTTTGAGTAGAGAAACTTCTCGGCGCATACAAAAACCCGCGTGCAGTATACCGGAAGTAAACATGGCGAGACGCAGCACAGCATACTTCTGGAGCGAGGTCAGTAACGTCATTTCCGATTCTTCTTCCTGTATCCAAAGACAACAACAGCAGCAGCACGCGGATAATGAATAGTTCGGGGCAGATAGCGATCGCCTTTGTTTGCACTTTGATGCTGGTAACGTTACTGACCTCGCTCCAGAAGTATGCTGTGCTGTGTCTCGCCATGTTTACTTCCGGTATACTGCACACGGGTTTTTGTATGCGCCGAGAAGTTTCTCTACTCAAAAGACCAATATTCCTTGCGAATAGAACATGCGCAGAACACAAATCACTATGGGGATATGCCGATACGCGTTTACAAGATCAAAAATTCGGGTTAGAAAAGGGGTACCCCAGGTATAATATCCCGGTTTTTAAAATCCGGGATATGAGCATATTCGGGTTTTAGCCGGTGTTTACATGGCCGTTCGAAACCGGGTTATTGCTAATATCCCGGTTTTGAACGGGTTATTGGCTGCATGTAAACGTAGTCAGTGTTTGAGGGGAGGTCAAATTAGACGTTGTTTACGGGCAGCCAATGATGACCATAGGCTGGAATTTTGCTAATTTGTTACATTGTTATGTAGTTATGTAACATGAGACTGGAATAGATGACTCGTTTCAGTAGTTCAGAATCGATTCTTTCTTTTAGTAGACAATAACTTTTTTATCGTGCACTTAAATCTTTAAAACCTTGCAGACATTTTACATTCACAAACAGCTATATTACACACTGCGTTTGAGTAATATTCAAAATAGCATAATAGGGGCACTTTAATAGAAGGCACTACTCCACTTACCATAAACCATCATAGCTACTGGATACTATCAGAGATCCGTCTCTGTTGAAGTGAACCTGGAAACATTAGATGAAAATTACATAATCAAAATCTGAGTGAAAGCACACAAATGATTTTTTAGGAATTTATTTTTACCGCTGAGACCGGGTCCGAGTGAGCTGGCAGGGTCTTCAGACACTTCCCAGTTTTGACGTCCCAAATCCGTACACTCTCATCAAACTGTCAACATTAACCACACCACTCGATCACTAAATGACGACATATTGTAATCGTTGTCTCATATGCATATTTATTTTTTTCATTTAAAACAATAATCCATCTTTCTGTTTACTTACAGATCCAGAAACAACAAGATTCGACTGTGGGTTGAAGTTACAACAGAAGACGTAGTTGCTGTGGCCTTTAAGTGTCTTTAGACATTTTCCCTATAAAAACATGACAGAGAATTCAGGGACAAAACTCAAAAACTGATATGGGTGATACCAACAGCATCAGTATATATATACAGGTGCTGGTCATATAATTAGAATATCATCAAAAAGTTGATTTATTTCAAGTATTCAACTTAGCAGGTGAAACTAATATATTATATAGACTCATTACATGCAAAGTGAGATATTTCAAGCCTTTATTTGTTATCATTTTGATCCAGCAGCCATATCACCCTGTAGCCCAAGACTGGTTGCCCATTGAAGCTAAGCAGGGTTGAGCCCGGTTAGTACCTGGATGGGAGACCTTCTGAGAAAACCAGGTTGCTGCTGGAAGTGGTGTTAAGAGAGGCCAGCAGGGGGTGCTCACCCTGTGGTCTGTGTGGGTCTTAACGCCCCAGTATAGTGACGGGGACACTATACTGTCAAAGAGCACCGTCCTTCGGATGAGACGTTAAACCGAGGCCCTGACTCTCTGTGGTCATTAAAAATCCCATGGCACTTCTCGTAAAGAGTAGGGGTGTAACCCCGGTGTCCTGGCCACATTCCACCCATTGGCCCCTGCCAATCATGGCCTCCTAATAATCCCCATCCACTGAATTGGCTCTATCACTCTCTCTCCTCTCCACCTATAGCTGGTGTGTGGTGAGCGCACTGGCGCCGTTGTACTGTGGCTGCCGTCGCATCATCCAAGTGGATGCTGCACACTGGTGCTGGTTGAGGAGAGAACCCCTGATATGATTGTAAAGCGCTTTGGGTGTACAGAAGTACATATGAAAGCGCTATATAAATGCCTCATTCATTCATTCATTCATTCATGATTATGGATTACAGCTTATGAAACCCACCAAATCAAAATCCCAGAAAATTAGAATATTACATTCACTTTAATTAGAATATTACATTCCAGCAGGTGCAAATCCTGCTGGAAAATGAAGAAAGCCTCTCCATAAAGCTTGTCTGCTGAAGGAAGCATGAAGTGCTCTGAAAATGTCCTGGTAGACGCTGCGTTGAGTGGACAGCACAGTGGACAAACTCCAGCCGATGACATGACTCCCCAAACCAACACAGACTGTGGAAACTTCACACTGGACTTCAAGCATCTTGGATTGTGTGCCTCTCCATTCTTCCTCCAGTCTCTGGGACCTTGGTTTCCAAATGAGATGCAAAATTTGCTCTCATCAGAAAAGAGGACTTTGGTCCACTGTGCTTTATTAAATCCAGAGTGAACGCAGCCGTCCACCAGGACATTTTCAGAGCACTTCATGCTTCCTTCATTTTCCGACAGGATTTGCACCTGCCCACACTGCCAAAAGAACCAAAACCTGGTTCAATGACCATGGTATTCCTGTGTAATTACTGTGTGATTTCATGTAATATTCTAATTTTCTGGGATTTTGATTTTGTGGGTTTCATAAGCTGTAAGCCATAATCATCAAAATGATAACAAAAAAGGCTTGAAATATCTCACTTTGCATGTAATGAGTCTATATAATATATTATTTTCACCTGTTAAGTTGAATTCTTGAAATAAATTAACTTTTTGATGATATTCTAATTATATGACCAGCACATATATATATATTTGTGTGTGTGTGTGTGTGTGTGTGTGTGTGTGTGTGTGTGTGTGTGTGAATATATCTATGAAAAGATTTACCGAACTCATATCCCAGATCTTCAGTGTCTTGTCATCTGATGCAGACACCAAAAGATTTGAGTCTGAAGACCAGGCCACATCTGATATTCCCTGCCAAATACAACACAAGGCTGTAAAACACATCACAATATGATCTCTAAAGCCGTGTGTCCACCAAAGTGTTTTTTCACGCAGCTGGCGTATATTTCCAATTGTTTTCAATGGGAGCGCCATGAGCGTAACGAGGCGCTGAGCCTTTTTTTCACGCTGAAGCGCCCGGCGTTTTTACTGGTCGCAGAGAGTTGAATTTTTTTTAACTTTGGGTAAAATGCAGCGCTCATCACTGTCACTTTTTACCCAGCCGTCCAATCACAGTGCAGGAGGGGCGGGACAAATATCACACCGACCAACTGTCACAACATTCTTTCTGTACAACGATGTCAACCAGCAGAGCTAACCAAAAAAAATGGATGAAAAATACATTTTTAGTATGAAAAATTATCTGTGAAATCAGTTACAAGTAAACTGTGCTGCGGATATTCTGTATCATAGCAACGAATCGTCTCAACTGAAAAAACGCTGCGCTGCCAAAACGCTCAAGCGCTCAAGCAGAGCGTCTAGCGTTTTCAGCTGGCTAAAAATGCTTTGGTGGACACACGGCTAAATGTTAGAACAGGAATATTCTTAAAAGGATAGTTCACCCAAAAATCACTCTATGATTTACTCAACCTCAAGCCATCCTAGGTGTATATGACATTCTTCTTTCAGACGAGTACTATCGGAGTTGTATTAAAAAATGTCCTGGCTCTTCTAAGCTTTATAATGGCAGTGAGTGGCCGTTACTGTTTTGAAGTCCATCAAAGTGCATCCATCCATGATAAAAGTCCTCCACACGGCTCTGGGGGTTTATTAAAGACCTTCTGAAGTCGACTTGCGTACGGTCTTCTGACGGAAGCTAGTTATTTTAGTCATTAAAGTTTTAAATATGGATATTTTTCTTACACAAACGCATTGCTTCACTTCAGAAGGTCTTTATTAACTCCCATGAGCCGTGTGGAGGACTTTTATCATGGATGGATGTACTTTGATGGATTGTATTCATCTGAAAGAAGAATGTCATATATACCTAGGGTGGCTTGAGGGTGAGTAAATCATGGTGTCATTTTCATTTTTAGGTAAACTATCCCTTTAAAGTCTCCCAAGATACACAATTGCTTTATATGATAAACATATTTTTAACACATAATTTAGGCTTTTACATACATATAAACATTGATCAAAGGACATAGGCCTAGCCTACATAGAGCTCATGAAATACGGTCAATGACAGCTCAACCATACTTGAGATGACTTTAGCTCTTTTTGAAGAGTGAAAGTCTTAGTGGAATGGACTTTCAAAATGAAGGGAAGAAATTTCTCAGATTTCATTAAAAATATCTTGTGTTTTGAAGACGATCGAAATTCGAACGGGTTTGAAACAACGTGAGGGACACGAGTAATTGATGACAGCATTTTCATTCTTGGGTGAACTATCATTTTAACTTTCAATCAACTCACAAGTTTATGTCCGGCAAGACTCTTCTCAAATTTTCCGTCAAAAGTGCACCATATTTTGATGAGCTTGTCTGCCGCTGAAAAAGAGATTGTCATTTTTAAAATCTACAGACGTTGGTTTGCTGTTTTATAGATTACAATTAAATGTTACAACACAAAACAAACAAACAAGCAAGCACTACTTACATGAACTGGCCAACCATTCACCACTAGGGCTAAATTTCACTGATGAAATAGCTTTTGTGTGGCCTGCGAGGGTGAACTTCAATGAGTAGTTTGGCTTCACAGGGGCAGACTTGAGGAAAAAAAGTATACAGATTACATCAACAGAGAAACACCTTAAATTCTGGCTAAAACTGCATTTAAAGTTGGCATAAAACAGAAGTTGCAAAAACGTAGGACGGGACTTGATTTGTCCATTGGGAAATGTTTAGATTGTTGGATTGTTGTGGTTTGCTATTGCTGTGATCTCATGTGAGTGAAAAGTTGTCATCAAGTCATCAAAGAAGAGAAAAGATTTCATTGCAAGAGGGAGGGAAATTAATTTGAGTAAGATTACAAGGACACATGCTTTTTTTATATGATGTGCACTGATACATAGGCTAATTTACAATAAATACTGCAATAATCCATTTAAAAAAATTGTCAAATTTTAATTCACGGTGACTTTAAAAGAGCAAAGCAACCAAAAGGCTAATTCTTCTTTTACCTTAGAGGATGATGATGATGCATGTGTCTTATGTGTCTCTGTGTCCAGCTTCTTCTCTGATGCCATCACTGAACCTCATGTGGTCAAATAGTTACTCTAAATAACAGAGAAAACGATCATCAAGTAATTGAAGAGACTAGAAAGGAGTACAAGATTCAAATGCCATTGCTATCAACAAAGCAAACTTAGCGTTGAGCTGCTTCAAAATGCACATGGCCTAAAAGGAAAGTCTCGCTACAATAGCATTGCAGCCAAGCCAGTTACTTCCTCTGACTAATTCATATGTTTATTTCTATTTGGTGAGGCGTATATTTTGACAGTCAGACACACATGAACCAGTTAGAACAGTAAACAACTATGTAGTTAACGCCCTATCACGCACACACGCCTGTCCTCTCACACCTAGCACGGCTAACAACCGAACCAGAGTACTTGCATTCAGCTAAGGTTTCCAAATCATATAAGCGACGAAACACGAACAAAAAAGAATAACTTACTAGAAGGTTCTCAACCAAAGTTTCGGCTCCAAACAACCCACTCTAAACGACAATAGTCGTTTTCAAAACAACTAGTAGAAAAGACACGTCGGGACACTTGCTGAGCCAAAAGAAATTAGAGTGGCGCCACCGCGCATGTGCAGTGTGTAATGACAACTTGAGTTTCTTATGATGGCTATCTTCTTCACTTTATGCGACATTTTCCACAGCTTTAGTTTCTGAATTAATTTTGAAACGAAATCATGTATTTTTATTTAAGTACTTTGCGAGTAAGTGTGTTATCTTTCCTCTAATAGAATGGAAAAGATCTCCATAAGATCTAGGATCATACTGTTTTGTCTGTTTTATATCGTTTTAGCGTGATTCTTTGTAACATCATGAGTGAAACATTGCAAAGGAACTGTTTATTTATGATTTGTTTTTATTTACAGGACCTTTATGATATATTGTGATATTATTATTTTTTACCAGTGTTGCAGGTGCACCACATTTGTTTCTGGGTCTAGAAGTAAGCTAAAAACAATCAATCAACAAATCAATATTTCACTTCCACGCATTTATTTATTTTGTAAGTAAACGTATGTTGGTCATCTACAAACCCATTGACGCCACGGTGAAACAAAACAGCGTTTCGTGTTCCCGATCAACACCTACTGAATTTTCACTGTAAATATTCCACTTTGATATTTATAATAAAGAAAACAAAACAATAATGGACATTTTGAACGAGAATGGTGAAGTCTGATCGGCTCCGAGAGCGTTCATTTTACACAACAACAACAACCACAATACCGTGCGAGGAAGCGCGCATGCGCACAACACTACCCAACCAGTGTCGACCCCAGCCATCTATTATGCTTCTTCGCAATAAAAGCTACCCGAAAATCTGCAAGGAAAACGCTACCGGAGCTGCTTGGAGTGAAAGTAATAAAGTATAACATATATATTTATGATTAGTGCATTCCGATCGAAGTTTATATTCAGTTTAGGTGATGTATATTGGTGTTTTGGGGGAAAACACAGCTGAATGTGGCTAGCAGGATCTCCTCTGACAGAGTGAAGCTGATGAGCGGCGCTTTGCAACAATGTAACAAAACCCTCTTTCACGCGCAGCCGTTTCGATCTGTAAACATAAAGCTTGCTGTAATTGTTTGCGCTGTTTTTTTCCGTTGTATCAAGTGTATAAATAGGACTGCTGGATGAATTGTGGAATGATTTCAAATTAGCCCGCTGAGTAGCTAGCTGGCTGAACGGCATGCACACACAATGGTTGTGTTAAAGACATGGTGGGGCTCGATCCTCGGCATTCCTCACTCGATGCCCTGTCTCTCCCGTGCCCGCCATCTTTTCAAGAACTTATACACACCCGCCTGATGCAGTTACTTTAACGCGCGATTGCAAAATGTATTTCCAGTCAAGTTGTACAGTTCGAGCTCCGTTAAAGGGCGCGCAGGGGCGCAATTTGCTAGCTGATGTTTTGGTTTATTTCTGAATAAACCTGCGAGTTTTCATGGCCTCTCATGAGCACGTGAAATTTTGATCGTTTTGTTGGTGTTTAAAACTATTGAAGTGATTCAAATTAAACGCACAAGTTCACAAAAAATCTGCTTTTTTCCTGATTGTCTAGTCATTCATTCATGTGAATCCACCGATACTGAAATTCAGGCTTTTAACTAATTTACTGGTGAAGATGCATGCATTTTATTAAGCTATACATCAAATAACCTGAACATTATTTTTTATAAAAATCAATTTGGTGTACATGAATTATTATGTTAATGCAGCTATAGAAAATAAGTTATTAAAAATACTGTTTGTTTACAACATGCATGTCCACTTCCACCATGATTGTGATCTTGATAAAGTTTTAAATTGGATTATTTATTTATTTTTGGCCTTCACAGTGAAATACATATGTGGAAATAGCAATATAATATAAAAAAAAAATCGTAGTGTAAACTGGTATAATTTATGTAATTATATTTCTAATGATGCTATATACACACCATATAGATAAATAGGTAATTAATTTTCATAGCTGTATTTACTTCAATGAGTTATTTCTTCACGTTTACTGGCAGCGTGCTGACACTCAGGTCCTGAGATGGGATGTGTGTGTGGAGGTGAGACTAAGGAGCAGCAAGGGATCATTGAAGCTGAACTAAGAGACGTACAGACGTCATTCGAGCAACTTCTTTCCCTTAACTGACCAGTATGTCGGTAGTCACATCCCCTGCCCAGGTGCCTCCATCCATTGTAAACCCTCCCCCACCTGAGGTCACGAACGCTGGGAAGCCGGCCGAAAAACCAACCAGCTACAGTATATGCAGAATGTGGTTGTGAAGACTCTGTGGAAGCATCAGTTTGCGTGGCCCTTTTACACACCTGTGGATGCTATCAAGTTGAATCTGCCAGTGAGTAATTTTGTTGCTTTTTTTGTATCATTTACACACATACACATTAGTACTGTCAAATGGAATAATCGATTCTAAAATAAAAGTTTGTTTATATAATATATATGTGTGTGTATTTGTTATATATATATATATATATATATATATATATATATATATATATATATATATATATATATATATATATAATATCTCTGTGTGTGTGCATGTCTGTGTATGATATATGCATGCAGACATACACACACATATATATATATATATATGGTGCTCAATTTTTAATAATTGTTCTTATTTTCAGTGTTGAAAAGGTTTTTGTGGAAACATTTTTTTTTTCAGAATTATTTGATGAATAGAATGATGAATCAGTTTGAATGAATAACTTTATTTGAAATATACATCTTTGGTAAAATTAAAAATGTCACTTTTTTTTTTTTGCATCCTTCCTGAATAAAAGTAGCACCATTACACCGATGTACACCAATGGTGTATCACCATTTCCAGAAAAAATATTTAGGACCTTTGCCATCTCAGGAATTTGTTACATTTTAAAATGTTAATAGTGATAATATTTCACAATGTTTTAGTTTTTTCCACAAAATAAATGCAGCCATTGTGATACTTCTTTAAAAAAAAAAAAAAAAAAAAAAAAAAAAAAAAAATATATATATATATATATATATATATATATATATATATATATATATATATATATATATATATATATATATATATATATTATATATATAATGCATTATTCCAAACGTTTGACCTGTAGTGTAGTATGTTATAAGTTGAATTAAAGGTGACTAGTGTAATTGTTGCACCTCTAGTGTTACCAAACGGCATTGCAAAAATAGTGACAATCTGCTATTGGTCAGGCAAGCAGAGAGTCTCAAACTCATGCAGTTGATTGAGTCAGCGTTTTTGTGTTGGGATTATCAAAAAATGTGTAGAGTGGGAAATAAACTATACATGACTTGCTTATAGCTATGGACAGTGTTTTAAAATCCATTTTCACCTTTAAATGTTTTTTTTTTCTCTCTCTACCTAGTTCATTACATCTTGTCTAATTTATTATTTCTGTCTAATAGGACTACCATAAAGTTATTAAGAATCCAATGGACATGGGAACCATAAAGAAGCGACTTGAGAATAATTACTATTGGACTGCTGGCGAATGCATGCAGGACTTTAACACTATGTTCACAAACTGTTACATCTATAACAAGGTAGATCCAAGTCCTTAATATTTATTTATATTTTATAATATAAAAAATATATATTATTATATATTTTATAATAATATACTTTATACCAATATCAATGTGTGATTTAAATGAATTTCCCTTGAATTATTGTCCCAGCCCACAGATGACATTGTTCTAATGGCTCAAGCCTTGGAAAAGATTTTCCTCCAAAAGGTAGCTCAGATGCCCCAGGAGGAGGTGGAACTTTTACCCCCACCACCGAAGGGTAAAGCACGGAAACCTGGAGCACCCCCTGGTTCAGGTAACTGAATGGATGCCACAAATAATGAACCTTTGAAGTTACCAATGACACATGGCTTTTTCAGCTGAGCGTGTCATTATTACATCCAAACAGAAAACCAACCATCAATAGCACTGACTACTGGTTCTCCATCCTCGTCATGTCCGAGCTCCCCTCCTCAGCTGGCTCAAACTCCTGTAATAGCTGCGACTCCAGTCTCGACCATCACCTCCAATGTTCAAGCTGTGCCCCCTGTGACGCCCCCTCCCATGATTCCAACCGCACAGCCTGTTCTCAAAGTAAGACCAGCTAAAATGATGTCAGTCCTTTTCATTGTCATTTGTGCCCAGGAAAAAATTAATAGCTTTTGTTGTAGGGATGGATCAGTATAGTTGACCAACTAAGCCAACTAACTACTGGCATCTATCTATCTATCCATCTATATCTATATATTTGTCAATGTCTATTTTTATCTTAATTTTTTTCTTTATTATATTTTGTTCAGTTGTTTTTTTTTAGCTTTCCATTTTTTTAGCAGCTGGGCTTTAAAAGGGATGCAAGTTCTCTGAGAGGTCTTTAGTTTATTGACAGCATGCTATGCTTTAGTTTGTTAACAGTCTAAAAGTAGCTGGAAGATTGTCAACATACTAAAACGTTTTCTGAGATTCATCTCCTAAAGCTCCACTGTTTCAGCCATCAAAACCGCTTTTGTAACAGATTTACTGCTTTCAGCAATACATTTCAAATCACCTGCTGTGAGTAATGTTCCCATTATTATGCATAATCTGTTGTTTGTGAGGGCTATAATAATTGTTACAATTGGGCTATTGAAGGATGAATTTAGTGTCTGTATATCTCAAAAAAAAAAAACCTGTCTGATGAACTTGAGCCGGAACTATAGCCTAATTATTAAAGGGTTGCTTAAAGGGCACCTATTATGGCAAAATGTTCCTAATGTTGTTCTGGGAGTCCCCAACAACAGTTTTACATGCATGCAATGACAAAAAACACTTTTGTTGTCTTATAATATGCATTTATTTTTACCTGATTTGCTCAGCGATTCCCAAATGATTCGTTTGACGACTCATTTTTCAAACCCCGCCTTTGCGTGACGCTAATCTGCGGTGATTGGTCAGACGACCCAGTCAGTTATTTTTCGCGTTAACCCAAAGCTTAAACATATTGATAAAGCACTGCAGTACTACAATTCGCTCTATTCTATGACAACTCCAATAACAACGACAAACATTTTACATATTTCAAAAAACACACACACACAGCTTGGAGACCTAAGCGCTGAGCGTAACTGACACACACACAGCTTGGAGACCTAAGCTGCGTTGAGCGTAACTGACCACACACACACACCACACACACCACACACACACAACACACACACACAACACACACACACACTTATTGAGCATGCTACAAAAGCCACTGATCAGTCCTTTTGCACATTAGGGATGTGCTCGAAGCCGAATACCTCATTCGGAAAGGCACGGAAAATGAATAACGCATTCTACAGAGCCCCTAAAGGGACATGGTTAGGCTTGCTTGGGTTAGTCGGTGTTGCACGGTGTTCGTATATCTTAATATGAGAAATAACTTACCTTGTAAAATCTGTGGTCAGTACCGCCTTAGGGCTGTGAAATGATTAATCATGATTAATCGCATCCAAAATAAAAGTTTGTGTTTACATAATATATCTATATATTTTTAATATACACACATATGCATGTATATATTTAAGATATATTTGCATTTATATACTGTATACATATATTTATATAAATATAAATATTTTATATATAAAAAAAAAATCCTAAATATATGTGTAATATGCATGTGCGTAATATATACACAGTACACAAACACACATATTATGTAAACACAAACTTTTATTTTGGATGTGAATAATCGCTTCACATCCCTTCCGTCATCATACGCATGATTGCGAATTTGAAAGTGAGAAGCGAGCATGCATTCAAAAGCGGTTTCAATACCCTTCACATTGATAGCAACTTCCTGATGCCTGCAAATTATATACAATATAATTACCCAACTGTGTAATTGCGAGAGAACGCAAACGCATTGAGATATATTTTTCCTTCCATCTCATATTTGTTCCATTACCATGTCCCTTTTATGGGCTTCATGTAATGTGTCTTTTTCTTTCTAAATAAGGTATTTGGCATCGGGCACATCCCTGTTTTAATAGTGTTCTAACACACATGCTGATCTAATTTTCCTCAGAAGAAAGGGGTGAAGCGGAAAGCGGACACGACCACACCCACAACCTGCGCGATCACTGCCAGCAGAAGTGAGTCGCCCACTGCGATGTTAGAGTCCAAACTCAGTAAAGTCATTTCCAGACGAGAGAGCACAGGTCGACCCATCAAACCTCCCAAAAAAGACCTGGAGGATGGGGATGTCCAACAGCAAGGCAACAAGAAAAGCAAACTCAACGATCATCTCAAATACTGTGACACTATCCTTAAAGAGATGCTTTCCAAGAAACATGCGGCCTATGCCTGGCCCTTCTACAAGCCTGTAGATGCAGAGGCCCTGGAGCTGCATGACTATCATGAAATCATCAAGCAACCAATGGACCTCAGCTCTGTCAAAGTATGGCCTAAAATTACACCTTGCAGAGTTATTAAAGGATACCATAGTAAATATTCAAAAGAAATAGAGTTTTTTATATAAATCGGTTAAATAATTGGTGTGTGTGTGTTTATATATATGTACGTACAGGACTGTGCAAAAGTCTTAGGCACGCTTGTATTTTTGCCCCAAAGTTAATGGTTTCAGTTATTTATATATTTTACTATAGTGTTTCTGAAAATATCAGTTTACATTTCCAAACATACATTTTTCCATTAATTGTAATAATCCAGTGAGATTTTTGTACGCACAAGGAGTCTGACAACAGCCGGTGCTCCACACTGAGATCTGATCTCACCATCATCGAGTCTGTCTGGAATTACACGAAGAAACAGAAAAGACTGAGACAGACTAAATCCAGAAGAACTGTGGCAACGTCTCCAAGACACTTGAAGAAACCGACCTGCAAAGCTACCTGTAAAACTATGTGAATGTACAGACAAAAGCAACGGGTGGTCACTCCAAATATTGATTTAATTTAGTAACAAGAAGTTAATTGATAAATAACATCTATTTATGACATGACATCCTCACTTTACAGCATTTTTACACAAGTGCCTACAACTTTTGACAGTACTGTAGTTTTGGATATAGGTTTCCTCAAGCGTCTTAGAGATGTTGCCACAGTTCTTCTGGATTTAGTCTGTCTCAGTTTCTTCATGTAATCCCAGACAGATTCGATGATGGTGAGATCAGATCTCAGTGTGGAGCACCGGCTGTTGTCAGACTCCTTGTACATTCAAAAATGTCATTGGGTTATTACAATTAATGGCAAAATGAATGTTTGGAAATGTAAACTGATATTTCCCACTGACACACTACAGCAAAAGTTACAAATAAAAGGTTTAGAACCGTTTTTGGGGGGTGAAAATTCCAGTACTTTAGTCAGTACTATATAAAATTTTGAAAGCCAAACTTTATCTCATGCAACGTATCTTTTCCAGAAAAAGATGGACAGTCGAGAATACCAAGACGCCCAAAGTTTCGCAGCAGATATTCGGTTAATGTTCTCAAATTGTTACAAATACAACCCGCCTGATCACGAGGTCGTTGCCATGGCAAGAAAACTCCAGGTGCGGCGGTTAAAAAAAAAGAGCAATTGTAACTAATAATGTGCTTTCGGATCTCACCAATCATATTTGTCCATGTCCCACAGGATGTGTTTGAGATGAAATTCGCTAAGATGCCCGATGAACCGACAGAGCCGTCCTCGCCCAGTGCGGTGTCGGCCACGGCTGTGGTGAGCAAGAGCACCGGCAGCAGCGAAAGCAGCGCTGACTCTTCCAGCTCCAGCTCCGACTCGGAGGAGGAACGGGCCACTCGGCTGGCTGAGCTGCAGGAACAGGTGAGTGGCAAACAGGTGGGTGTCACCACTTGAGGACCAAGATCCAAACCAAGGGTGGAGAGACAGGCAGAGGCCACAGCCACTCCCCCTCACATTCACCACCTTCTCCTCCTCCTCAGTCTGACTGCTTGTGTTAGTCATTTGGATTTTTTTTTTTTTCCCTTAATGTCTCTTGTTTCATAATGTTTTGGAAACGAGTGCCCATTCTCACCCTGGACTGAACGTTTAACCCTCTACCGCCTCTGCAGTTTGTGTTGGCATCTTGGTATACATTGGCTTGCATGCAGTAAACCTTCAGATGACAGTTTTTAATTTGGCTGTCTCTCAGTGTTAAACATATTGGTGTCGATTATAGTTACTCTGCTCTCATCATGACACAGTCTGTTGTTAAAATACATTTTTTGAGAATGACTATTTTGTCCCTTGATTTCACTTTGGCTTTTTTACCAGCGATTCACTGTGGAGCACCCCAATGGTAACAGGTCGGGGACAAAAAACGGGTGTGCCAAACGTTTTCAGGTGAATGATATTTTTACTTCCCGGTCCCCCACCCCACTAACTCCTCCATTTTTCGTAGCTTCTTCTTAAGTGAGCGGTAGAGGGTTAAGGTGGTGCTTTATGGGGTGTATTTGAGCTGGGCATCTTTAAGTGAGCTTGCTTTGACACTCTCAGCTAGTCTTTTGGCTCTGTTTCCCTCTCTGCTCTGCGAATGATGTTGATTGGCATGTTTATCAGTGAGAATCTAAATTATTTGCTGGGATGTGGTCTCTGGTGCTTCCAAATCATCGTGGTGAAGTCTTTTTGATTCTTTAAAGGTGGTTTAAAGTCATGATGGAACTGTAGAGAGAGAGATTGAAGAAAAATGTAGGACGGGTACTTGATTCTATCACTCAGTTGTTTATTGGATGGAGGCAGAGCTGAATGCGAGCTCGCAGTCGGTTGTTAGAAAGGGGCGGGGATTAAATGTTTGGTGAAGTCCGGCGTATGCATTAGAGACAAGCCTGTCGTTTCACCGGAAAATCGAGTTTATAATCGACATTTTTTAATTAAGAATTATGAGATTAAAAAATGAAACCTATGAATAACGTCAATTTGATTTTAATAACTATTTAAAACATGTGGGGTTTGTAACTGGACAATTAAATGATGATGGATAGTGTGTTTGTAAAATGTTCGATTAGTGGAACTTAAAGTAGTTAAAAGTGTTTATGTCCATTTTGTTTGCAAAGAATACCGAAGTAAACAAGACATTTCTGGGCATGGCATTTGTTTCAAAATAAGAGTCCTCCGCAAACAGCTATTTTCTGGGGAGAGTGTTTCCATGAAAATGGGAGATATATAGGTGACAAATGTCATTCATTATCCTTCAAACTCTTCCCTTCATTACCAGTCCCATCATCTGTCCCGCACAGCTAAGATCCTAGTTAGTGTCGATGCAGCATGCCCCATCCCCCTGCTTGCTAACCATTCCCTCCACCTTCCTCCTCAGCTGAAGGCTGTTCATGAACAGCTGGCCGCTCTGTCACAGGGTCCTGTGAGCAAACCAAAGAAAAAGAAAGAGAAGAAGGAAAAAGAGAAGAAGAAGAAAGACAAAGAGAAGGATAAAGAGAAAAATAAGGTCAAGGTGGAAGATGACAAAAAGGCCAAGTCCACACAACCGAATAAGCAAACTCAGCAGAAAAAGACCTCTGCGCGGAAACCCAACAGCACATCCACTACAAGGTTAGCTGGTTTTGTTGGGATCTTTGGATTTGATTTAAAATGTATGACCATGTGTATTTTATTTTACATAATATTATCCCTCTTAAAAATAATCTAAAAACTATGGAAACCTGTTCCACTTCAGATTTAAAAAAAAAATTGGATTGTGACTTTATTTTTAGTAAGTGGGACATTACACTAATTTTTTTATTTATAAAAAATACAGTAAAAACAATAATATTGTGAAATATTATTACAAATTTAAATGGCCGTCCTCAGCATCTTCACACCAGAAATCATTCTAATAGGATTGTTTGGTGCTCAAATAAAATTTTTGGCACATAAATGTTGAAAAAAAGTTACTGCTTAATATTTTTGTGGAAACTGATCTTTTTTTTTCACTATTCTTTAATGAATAGAAAGTGTATTTCTTCTTTAAAGTTCATCTAACGCTTGCATTTATTGTTCTGAGGCAGAAACAGGGTTCCATAAAAACTGAAGATCCACAATACCTTTGTCAAACACTTGTTAATAGGCTAAGCAGTCATGATTATCAATATTAACGGATAATCGCCTGATTATTTGGCCTGCTTTTATATGTGGATAAATACCAATTTTTAAGTTGTTTAAAGTTATAATATTACGATAACACTTCAGTGTAAATCAACACAATGCAATAACACACAATGTGCCATTTATTGGTAAAGTGAGCTAACTTTCATGTGATTTGTTCAATCTCAATATGCTAGTTCAGTCTTGTGCAAACTACTCCTCCAATCCACAGGCAACCGAAAAAGGGGGGCAAACCTGGTGCAGCAAACTATGAGTCTGACGAGGAGGAGTCTCTTCCCATGTCTTATGACGAGAAGCGGCAACTTAGCCTGGATATCAACCGGTTGCCGGGTGAGAAACTGGGCCGCGTGGTCCACATCATCCAGTCACGTGAGCCGTCACTGCGAGACTCCAACCCAGACGAGATCGAGATCGACTTTGAAACGCTCAAGCCTTCCACGTTGCGTGAGCTCGAACGATACGTCAAGTCCTGTTTACAGAAAAAGCAGCGCAAACCTTTACGTAAGTGCAACCTCTTTTCTTCCTCAGCAGATTTGTTGCTAGGCATAGGCTTACTTCAGTGTTTTGTAGACAAGCAGCTCTCTTTTCTTGCCTGGTCCGTCTGCTCTAAAAGCTGAAATGGGCTGTGCTATTTCCTCCTTTGAGCTGGGAGCACTCACCTTCTCCAATGTGTTGCATGACTTTTGGTGGATTACCTTACATGTGCTTTCCCTGGTATTAATACCCTCAAGTGAAGCTTCAAGGGTTTAAAGAGTACATCAGTATACAGTAGAGAACATTTGATCAGACCATGAATGTCCTAACTGTACACCGTGTACATGTAATTATTGTGCACACTGCAGCACTCATACTTCACAATGGAATATTCTGGGTTTATTACAAGTTAAGCTCAATCCTCAGCATTTGGGGCATAACATTGATTACCATAATAAGAATTTCCACTTTTCCCTTTTATTCTTTAAAAAAAAAAAAGGCACATACAAAGGAAGTGAATCGGGTCAATCCATAACCTTTAAAATACTCACTATTTCAATGGAGTGCACCAGTACCTGCTCACATTTTTACTGCTCTTGGTTCCGGAAGTATTTGAAAATCAGATAAGAAGTTTAAGGTAAAAACTACAATGCCATAATTCAAAATACCATTGCTAAAACCATGTTAATCGGCCACACTTATTTAACTTATTGCAAAATTAGCATGTAGGTATATAACATTTTAAGTAGTTGGAAAGTGTAGGTGACTGACTCTATTGGGTCATTCACGTTGCTTCATGGGAAAATTATTTTTCATGGGGAAATTATTTTAGTGCGATTTTCTTGTCGTGGTTCTCTCATTTCTTTTGGATTTCTTTGCAGAATTATGGGTAATGTAGTTTTTCACCAAGAATACTGCTGTTAGACTATTAGTTAAAAAGTACACTGAAATAATGCTTCAAAATGCAACTAAAGCTTATACTATCGATTAAGGGTCGGCAATATACCAGTAGACATGATTAACCAGTAGACATGAGAATGATACTGAGATACGCGCACATGAAGCCGCTGCTCATAGAGCATGTGAATACTTTCTTTTTGCAGCTTAAACAACTGTTAAATAAACACACTTATGTCAAAATGGCCATCTTTGCTAGTATCCTTGTGAACACAGTCATTAATATCTTAAGTGAAATGTAAACAGTTGAGAAAGAAAACGCATGTGTAATAGTATATTGGATCCGTGTATACGCTCTTAAAGTGACAGTCGCCTAATAAACCTGCTGTCGTCTGTCATTAATGGTAATCAAACAACAAAAAAGAGCTCAATGCTCTTGACTGAATCACTTTTGATTATTTTGTCTCACTTTAAGATAAATGTATATCTAATTTACTCACAGTGGAGGTATGCAGTTTTTTTTATACATTTGATTACTTCATACAATTGAAATAGGCTAGTATTTATTATTTCTAGTGCTTGAAGGTTTTCAGGTATGTCTATTTATTTGGTCTATTGTAGTTTGTTGTCCTATTGCTTGCAATTATTTTCTTTTTTCTTATTTTATCACTGACTCTACTTGCCTTCAGTAAGCTTTTCTTAGTGAGTGAGTGAGTGAGTGAGTGAGTGAGTGAGTGAGTGAGTGAGTGAGTGAGTGAGTGAGTGAGTGAGTGAGAGTAAGTGAGTGAGATTGAAATTGGTAAAAAGAATTATGAAATTTCAATGGTATCAAAAATTTTAATGACAATCAGTTCCCTTAGAACCCGAGTGTTGCAATCTATATTACAGCCACAAGACATAAACTGCGCGTGTTAGCATGATTTTAATGTTTAAAAAAAATGCTTACTAAGCTTTTCTGTGTAAAGTTGCATTCAATTCTACAACTTTGTGACCATGATAAAAATAAACTAAATTAAACCAAAAAAAATTATCTAAAAATTGTCCCTATTCACTTCTGTTGTTAGTGTTTCAACATAACCTTGATTTTTCTTTGTAAATCAAGCCATTGCTGAGTATTTTCTCCTTAAAACAACAGTGAACCAAAGAACTCAAAAACGCGGTTTGAAATCGCTGGTGTTTCTGACGTCACAAACTACCTTGTAACCAATCACGTAAACGTGTGATGGTAAACGAGTGGATCTCTGAGCTGGTGTGAGTGAGTGGAGGCAGGGCTAATTTGCATATTCATAGAACCGCGTATACTAAATGAGTCAAGGGTATAGAGTAAAATTAAAGCTATTTTAAGGCATGAAGATTTTATTTCAAGGATATTTTTAATATATATATATATTTCATTTTAGTGATCAAAGATAGGTTTTTATGGGGTAAAATTATTGACCACTCCTTCAAGGAAAAGGAGGGATGAGTCTAAATAATTGTTATGGTAGTAACCAAATGCTGCTGTTTGGTCTTAACCTGAACCTGATAAGATTCCTTGAACACAAATTTGACATCATAGAGTTTAAAAACCAGTGTAGCAGAGTGCTTTGTGCTGCTTGTTGCCACGGCGGTGGGCTACGAGGGCAACCCGTTACTCACCGGTCACCGCTGTGTGTCTCCTGCAGCGGGCACTGGGAAAAAGAGTGCCAAGTCTAAAGAGGAACTGGTTCAGGAAAAGAAGAAAGAGTTAGAAAAGAGGCTACAGGACGTGAGCGGACAACTGAACAACAACAAGAAACCACCCAAAAAAGGTACCTGTGTGGTAGTGTGCAGATGTGAGCAGACAGGTGACCAAACTGGGTTAGCTGGATTAAGGATGGTAGGATAAGAAAACGGAGATAAGGATAGGCTTTTTGCTTCACTAATTTGACTAACTTGATCGAAGGGCTTCTGTCAGACCTTCATATGTAATGCTATTCACACACTGAAAAGGGGGGCTCAACAACAAGGATAGACTGCTGGCCCGTTTTGAACCAATTGACGGGACTGTCCATTGCCCTACTGGGCCGGTGCTATCTTTCTATTTCTTCTCTGAAATTTGCTAGCAAATTCTGCTGGTAACTAACGTAAATGTAACGTCATGGAGCATATTGTATACAAGCTGTTTTATCGATGCTTTTCCGCAGTTGAAACACTGATTGAGAGATGACATTATACATTTTAGTCGTACTATATCTTTAAACATAACTTCTGATGTTCATTCATGTTTATTTTAGTGCTGTAACTAGTGATAAAGAAAGAGATTATCAGTTAATTTGCGCTTGATCCGTCCTGCTTTTTAAACTGATGCGGCTACAGGGAGTGATCTGTCCTTTTTCTTTGAATTTCTTGATAAAATCAACTACATTTGAAAGTTGAGACTTCGTTTCATATTAAAAGTAAAGAAACGCGATTATTGGATGGCAGGTGCGCTACAAATCTATAGTGGAGTTTTGCTCAACAACGGAAAGAAGATTAAAAGATCGGTTTTGAGATTTAAGAATACACAGTATATCGATATAAAATCATAGAAATCCCATAAAATACAACCAGCCACTAGAAGATCATTAAACAATGTATTATCCACATTTTGTGTTTAATATAAGAATAAGATTGCGCTTAAGAGGCGATACTCACACACCCTTTTTTTGAGAATAGGGTACATTTATGGCAAACTAACAGCATGGTTTAAAACAATTGAGTTTTAATCACGGTTTTCGGGAAATCCATTCAGCCGATTTCTGATATTTAGAAGAATATCAGTAACAGACAGTTTCTGGTCTCATTGACTCCATAGTGTTTTTTTTTCCTACTATGGAAGTCAATGAGACCAGAAACTGTCTGGTTACTGATATTCTTCTAAATATCAGAAAATCGGCTGAATGGATTCGAAAACGGTAAAACTCAACTGTTTAACTCTGGGGGAGTTGTAAAATGAGCCTATTTCCAAAAAAAGTGGAGTATCCCTTTAACAGTCAAAGTGCGCCATTGGAAAAGCACTAATTAAACATAATTTTGTCTTTGATTTCAGCAGTTTGTCTTTGATAAACTGTTACAATAAATATATTTACTTGTTAATTTTTTTTTAAAATGTTCTTTTGAACTTTCTATTCATAAAAAAAATGTAATGAGGTTTCCAAAAAATAATAACTGTTTTCAACACTGATAATAAGAAAAGAATAAGTCTTGAGCAAATCAGCATATTAGAATGATTTCTGAAAGATCATGTGACACTGAAGACTGGAGTAATGATGCTGAAAATTCAGCTTTGCCATCACAGGAATATATTACATTTTAAAATACAGTAGTCAACATTTGAAGTGGATCAAAACCTTTCAACAAAGTTCATTTTTGATCCACTTCAAATGTTGACTGTAGTGTATATGAAAATAGAAAACTCTTATTTTAAAGCTACACTATGTGATGTTTACCCCCATCTAGCAGCGAAAAGGTATATGACCATCCAGTGAATATTAGTTTCTGTTCTTCTCAATTCCGATTTCGTTTTAACTCCTACGGTGGCCAATGTAGTCCAAGATTAACATGGCTTCCAGTTCGACCTCGTCCACATTCGACACGGTGCCATCGAGTGTTAAAACGCGAAAGGCGAAGCTTGAATTAACGGCCTATGTCCCTCTTTGGCTAATGTTCTTTCAAGATGGAGGGGCAACATGGCGACCAACATTAGTACCCCTTACCCGTATGTATTTTCAATGGCATATTATACACTCACGAGAATACTTTATTACTTGAACGAAGTAAATATACATTAATGAGCACATATATTTTTGAAAGAACTAAGTGTTTTTAGCTAAGAATAAACTAAAAAAGTTACACAGTGTAGCTTTAAAGTATAGCTACATTTCACTTTTATGGTTTTACTGTATTTTTGATGAATGCAGCCTTGGTGAACATAAAGACTTTCAAAAACATAAAAAAAAATCTTACTGTCCTTTAAAAACACACTTTCTGTCTATATAAACTGTAGTTTTTGTACTTTATTAAATCTTTATTAAAAATACAGCAATAATATAAAATTATAAATAATTTAAATTACTCTAATTTGTTAGTGCTAGTAAAAGTCTTGACAGGGCAATTAGAAATCTTGATCTACTGACAAAAAAAATCCTTGCTGTTGAGCCCTAATTTGGACAAAGAGGAAAACATGGTTTAAGCCTGCTTATAGAATCTAATAACTGATGAATATGGTTGTGTATGTGCTGCAACTAACTGACTTCACTTGATATCAGCTGCTTTGGTGGGCATGCAATATATTCTGTCCTTTCGAGATCAGATCTTTGCTTTCTTTGTGCATGTTTCTGCTTTATCGTAATACACAGCTGCAGGTGTGGGTAAGGGCGTGCAAGAAAACAATATAGGATCTTAAAGGGATAGTTCACCCAAAAATGAAAATTAGCCCATGATTTACTCACCCTCAAGCCATCCTAGGTATATACGACATTCTTCTTTCAGACGAATACAATCCATCAAAGTGCATCCATCCATGATAAAAGTCCTCCACACGGCTCATGGGAGTTAATAAAGACCTTCTGAAGTGAAGCGATGCGTTTGTGTAAGAAAAATGTGTTCATATTTAAAACTTTATTGACTAAAATAAGTAGCTTCCGGACGACAAAAGAGTAACACTTGACCTGACGCACAACGTAATGGCGAACGCGGAAGCACAGAGGATAAAGCAAAACAAAACACAAGTCACGATTCAGAAGTCTAAAACTACATTTTTTAAAGAGAAATGTCGGAGGAGCTTGAGTTTGTTGCCCAGCCCTGTTTGTTTGAACCGCGAGAGGCGTCAAAGCTTATGCTACTCCTACATCCTACGCCATACATCGTCAAGTGTTACTCTTTTGGCGTAGGCTGTCTGCTGGAAGCTAGTTATTTTAGTCAATACATTTTTAAATATGGATATTTTTCTTACACAAACGCATCGCTTCACTTCAGAAGGTCTTTATTAAACCCCCAGAGCCGTGTGGAGGACTTTTATCATGGATGGATGCACTTTTATGGACTTCAAAACAGAAACGGCCATTCACTGCCATTATAAAGCTTGGAAGAGCCATGACATTTTTTAATATAACTCCAATTGTATTCGTCTGAAAGAAGAATGTCATATACACCTAGGATGGTTTTAGGGTAAATCATGGGGTAATTTTCATCTCTTTAATGGAAATGAATGGTCTATAATATGTACATTCAGTGTTTGTTTTTCTCACGCATATTGAACATGCAATCACTTTTCTTCCCTGTTCCCAGCAGAAAAGGCGGGGTCAGCGCAGGGGGGCGGGCCATCTCGGCTGAGTGGCAGCAGCAGTTCTTCGGATTCGGGAAGCAGCAGCTCCAGCGGCTCCAGCTCCGAGAGCAGTGACTCAGACTGAACTCCAATTCGACAAGTCGCATACTTCAACCTCCTCTATTTTCTAATGAGTAGTGTGTGTTGTCATGATAGTATCTCTCTGAAGGCCCATTTTATAAAGAGCTAGATGCTTTGCAGATGGCAGAGGATATTTTAAAAATAGTTTGTAGGATGCTCTTGGCTCAGACAAAGAGGAGAGTTGGAATAGTTCAAGCAGTTTTAAGGTTCTCGCTGGCCCTCAAAGGGAAATGCCTGGTATCACCAGAGGAAAAAAAAGACACAAAAAAAAGATATTTTTTTGAAAATATGTCAGTTGTGGAGGTGAAACGGTTGTGCGTGTCCGTTGTTTTTTTTTAGGTTGCTGCTCATTAGATATATACTGAAAACGTGCTTTAGTGGAAAAACTGACAAATGCCTGGCTGCATTTTACTGATCGAGTAGCTACACAATGTCTCAAAATCTGAAGGAAAAAATAATTTTATCTGCTCTCTCACTCTGGTGTGGTTCTGTCATGTTAGCGTGACATTTCAACTCATTCCGCATTTATTTGACTGACTATGATAATGCTCTTCATTGTTAACATTTTTAAGAGACTATTTATTTTTTTTATCCAAAACGGCACAAAGTTATGCGTGTTTTCGACATTCGGTCTTCACAGAAATGTTTCCAGTTGACCAGAATTTGGCTCAACATAATTCACTAGAACTCTAGACAGCATCCCTCAACTCTGGTGTCAGTATCGTTCTTAAACCTTTATTTTCTGAGGCTTCGCAGTCACTTTGGCAATTTCAACACTGTACATTTTCTCTTCGGGTGCTCTCAGCTCAATATTTGATGTAGAATTATGTGTCTGAACTTTTTGTTTGTTTGTTTCTAATCTATATCATACGCTCATTTGTTTGTTTGTTTTATATTTGGATTGTCTTCTGTACTTTTTTTTTATACTATTGATATGTAGGTGCTCTGAGTATCTCTTATCCTACTTTCTACCTGATATGCCTCATCTTTACCAAGTCCACTCATAGGACAATCAGAGTTGTGATTAAGTTCAGTATATATGAAATGGAGGTAATTGCAAAAATGCATTCAGATGTTAAAAAACACCCACCCACAAGGCTGCAGATTGGAATAAATCAGCCAAGTGAATTGTAGCTCTCTTGGACACATAGACACTTAGAGGAGACTTAGACTTGTAAAGAAAAAGAAGGAAGCATTTAAAGACAAAGTTGGACCGTTATCCTTGAGAAGACTTCATGCGGCAGTGCTAGGTTTAATTTCAGAAGGATGTGTTTGACAATAGTTATTATTAGTTGAAAGTATTACAACTAATGTATGTTCTCAGTTTTAATAATTTATTATTTTACCTTTTGTTTTTTCTCAAATGGTGTATTGAATGCTTTCAATGGTACCTAGACACTTCTTGCCATGTATCCAGAATAGTTTGGAAATGGACCATGACTGATAATCTTTATAAAAGAAAATATGAATGTATTAGAGGTTATTTTCTCATTTTCTTTTTGTGGCTGCAGTAATGCCACTCATTCACTGGGTTTGTGGCATTGACAATGATTCATTTCATTTAACAGCCTTGAATTGAACTCTGAACCCCTTAAAATCATTGGATGTGCTCTTTTTGCCTTAAGTTTAGTTGGCACGCTAAAATAAAGTAAAATGGGTCCGATATAACCGATTAAGTTGAAGCCAATGTGTATAGTGTTTTTTGTTTGTTTTTTTCATCAAAAAATTGTGATGTAAAGTGACTTCCTGGGTTTCCTCCTTATTTGTAGGATGCTTTTAATTATGTTTTGATTTTATCCATTATACCACTGTAATGCATTACATGTTCCTTGTGACTATAACCTACCTTGTCTCTAAAATAATTTCTGTTACAGCTCCTCTTCCTCAATTCCTCCAGCAGAGCCCAGTAAATACAACTGGGGTTCATGTTACTGAAAATGATGCAGACAGAGATATAAAGATACATAGGATATATAATTACAGATATAAATGTATATTCACTACTTATTCGTCAACTCTGTCTTGGGTCTAAGTATTTTAGTTCTTTTTTTATGAGAGAAAGAGAGAGAACATTTGTGTATTGCATGCCAATTTACAGTATATTTCTTAAATTTTTTGAGCAGTTTATAACATGTAAATGTCATTCTTTCGAGTGAAATTTTAAAATTGGTAGCGCTGCATATGTTAAGTTCAGCAAGTGAAAGCAAGTTGACAAGTATGTTTTGGCACAGACTTACCATGGTAATATCTGATGTATAAGCTAATCGGAGATTTGGACACTGAGCCCCTCGTTTTTTGTAAATAAATCACAAAAACCCATAGGAGTGTCTTTTTACTATCTAGATATATTTATTTGAGTGCACTTAATGTTTTTTTTAGAAGACATTAAAATGCAATAGTACCAGCAAATCAAGATCTTGATTTCACATTAGCATTTAAAAAAAAAAGTTGGAGGCATCAAAGCTTCATAAAAAGCATGATATAATACAGATAAAGATAGCATATTTGGTACATATAGGCCTGGATTCACAGACAGGGTCTATATTAAACCATTATTAGGAATTAGTTTAATTAGGACATTTTACCCATAGTTTCCCAAATCTTAATCTCAAGCACAGACTAAAAAATGCATGTGTGAGCTGTTTTAACTGAAAGCAACTTGCACTGACATCTTGAAATAAGTCTGTGCCATTGTTTTGTCTCAAGATGCACACCAGTAATGTTTTTTTTTAACACATGTTTATAAAAGATAGCCTATATGTCCTAATTGAACTAAGAACTAATCCTGGTTTAATCTAAGCCCTGTCTGTGAAACCAGGCCTAAGTACCTTTTATAAACATGCCTTAGAAAAACCATTAATAGCACAGACATATTTTATGAAATGCCAGTGCTAGCTACTTTAAGTTAAAACATTAAAGCTGAAACATGCATTTTAGTCTGGGATTAGCTTAAGCCTTGTCTGTGAAGCCAGGAGTAAATCCTAAGAGTCTATTATTAGTGTGCTGTTAAGATTGCTCTGACATATATAAATCTTAATACATGAAAACATTTGTTTGAACAAGTAATCGCATTTCTTCAATGAATGAAACCAAGTAAAAGTACAATAGTCGACATTTAAAGTAGATCAAAAAGTGGTCCTAAGACAAGAACAGGTATTGTTAAAAATGTATTACTTTGATTAAAGGGTTTGATCAACTTCAAATGTTGACTACTGTATATAATCTAGTTGGGTCTTGAGGAACAGCAATTTCTGAATTGCTGTTTTTCCCACAGAATAACACTGCTACCATAAAACCTACTTTAACAAAACTAAAGCTATGCTCAGTTTGTTCAATTGGAATATCCAATGAGATAAAATACATGTGGACCCTTTTCTTAAATTGTTTAAATTGAGATTTTGTACTCGTCTGTAACTATAAGCAGGCAATGATCCTCATACTGCTGTTGCACTTTACAAATGGTAAATACTGATGCTTTGTTCATGAAGCACGGTGTAGACTTGCCTACCAGATTGTCTGAATAATGACATGTGGACAAATTACAGTATTTTGACTGGACGGAAACACTCATATGTGTGTGTTGTAGTCACAACAAGAATAACACTATCACATAACAGCACAAATTCGGGACTGTCCTGTGCTGCCAGAGTCTTTCAGCCTTGTTTTGTCCTGGACCACAACTGCCTGGTTGCCATACTGGCTGTACCACGAGCTCTGACTGCGGCTCAGGTAATTGGTCGGAGGCGCTTTCTCCAGATCCAGCTGTTGCTGTTGCCAAATCAGCAGAGACGTGTCACTGAACCGGAGCCGAGCGTAGCCCTCCGACATGGCCTTCTCGGCTAAAGGATAGCGCTCCGTCATTGCGAGGAACGATGAAGTGCTGGAAGACGTCTTGTTAAAATCTCTCACGAAGAAGGTGATCATCTCAAGTGTCGTCTTGGTTTTGATGACGCCGTTAACAACATTCTCCGAAGTTCCGTAGCGGAAAGTTTAATGTAGGGAGAAAAGCCACTTGTCTTCGCTAATCCCCTCTGCATTTTGTTGACTTGTTCAGTTAGCAGTGATAGTAGGTGACTATATTACAAAGTAGCTTCATGAGAACCTGGTCTTCTGTAATACTACTCAGATTTGTTCAAGATTTCACAGCTTCCTTGTGGAGTAATTCGAGAGAGAGATGAAAACAGCAGACAACGCTGGCGGCTGCCAGTGGCAACAACGTCCGCGAGTCCGACTTGAAACCATGAGATGTTTCATGGTTCCGACCGAGTGCAGGTTTATTGAAAGGCTGCTCCCTGCAGAGCCATGTGTGGAGCGTTAGGTCCAGCTCCCCCTCTCTAGATGCAATTTGGGCGTGATGGGTGGAGCTAGAAGGTCCAACCGCACCCGGCCTAAGCCGTTACCCCCATAGCTCCATCCCCCCTCCACCTATAGATCCACAGAGGTAAAGTACAACCTCAAGACGTCCAGAGAGGTGGAGCTAGACATCATTTATCTAATGAGGGTCTAATGTTGGGTTCAAAATACAAAAGTACAAGCACATTTTTTCTATTATAAACCACCAAGTATTTAACATTAAACTAGGCATTTTAACAAATCAAATTCCCAATACTCTAAAAAAAAAACAAGTTTCATGAATTCCATCACCTGAAAAAAGAATGCAGCATCAGTTAGAAGACAACTTAGTCAGACATAGAAATATGTTTTTATTTCAAAGCAGTGAGCCAAGCTAAAAAAAAAAAAATAATAAAATCAAAGTCTTCATCATCTGACATAAAACGTTAGATAATAAGCCTTTTGTGTAGGTGCCAATATGGGCATGAATAGTCCACCAATTGAATTGAGAAAATATGAAGTGATGCAGCAATTAATAAAGACTGACTGAAAAGATCATATAACTACTGGGATGTTTCAGTAGATGGTGGATCTTTCGAGGATTTTGTACTCATTTCTTCTTAGGGCCGGCATCAAGAGGCAGCCCAATTTCCTTTCCACGCAACTTAAGACCTAAAAGTGAAAGAGTGAATATGTTAAAACTGTCAACAAAAGAGTTGAACATAATGTTTGTTCTTTAAAAGATTGCAACTTTTAAAATGAAATGCTGTAATAAAAATAATTTTATTTTATCCAGTATTAAAAATACTGGAAATTTAGCTTTGCCAAAGGAATAAATTACATCTTTAAATATATTCAAATATAAAACAGTTGTAATATTTCACAATATTACAGCTTTTACTGCATTTTGATCAAATAAATGCAGTCTTGGTGAGCATAAGACACTAACAAAAACTTTAACAAAATAGGGCTGTCCCGACTAAAGATTTTTCTAGTCATCGCTCATTTAAGCCAACAGTCGACTAACCACACGTTTATGATATGAATTTAATTACTTAAATATATACTGGGTGATGGCATCAAAAAAATGGTTTGAGTTTCAGTGCTGAGAAAGAATATTATCAGCATATATAATGTTACATGTAATAATGCTTACATTGTTCTACATTACAGAGAAATGCCAAATCATAATATTGAGTGTTTTTGAATAGGCCTATAAACTAAGCACTCAAGCGCACACATAAAGCTTGCTGCGGTGCACCTGCAAAAGTAATGATTATGAATGTCGGGAAAGGAGACTGTCTGAACATTTTAATAATTTATAATTTAGTCGGTGTCGGCTGCAAAGATGTTTTTGACGGTGCTGATTTGCCATCACTACAGTATACAGAGAAATGGATGTGTTTTATACAGATTATTTATTTGAACTGGTTCATTTAAAAGTAACTTCAATATAACTATATAGACATATTTCTTATGTCTGTGAGGCAAGTATACGCTGAGTTTCAGTCCATTTTTGTGATGCGCTCCAGTAGCAGAGACCGAGATGGCAGAAAGCACATCCTGTCTGTATTTTTGATTTTACAAAAGCACAAAGTTGTACACAAATAAAAGACCTTTTACAGTTTTGAATGTTGTCTTTTATCTGTATGAACAAAAATGGGGTATTTTAAGTGATGTCCGCTGTTATTAGGGGGGAAAAAATGCAAGCCATAGTTAAGTCGATGAATTGATAAGGTGAACATTTAGATTTCCTCCCCGACATACTGTAATTACCACATGGACCAGCCGTGTTATGTTCTGTCCATCACTGACTGTATGACTTCGCCACTTCCTCTGGATTTTTTCTTCTGCAACTAACCGACTAATTGAAATTTGGTCGACTAAACCTCTTCTCGTAGACTATTAGGGGGCAGCCCTATTAAAAAAAAAATAATCTAATTGATTGGTCTTCCCATTGTCAGACACTTTAAGTTGCAGAATATATTACAAGTCACAAATACACATACAAATATGGCACCTACAGTGTCATCGGTATTAAAAAAAAAATGCAGGATTGCACGATGCTGCACCCACATAGTATAAAATCAAGAGACCATGATGCAAGCAATTTTTTTATTTTGTTGAGTTATACAAGCACAAATCAATTTTATATTTTAAATGCATAAACCATAGGCAGGCAGTAAATAAGCTATTGTGTAGTAATGAATAATAAAATGAGAAAATCCTACCAATGGCTCGCTCAATCTTCCCCATGACTTGGTTATTGGGGATGGCCTTTCCACATTCATACTCCGCGATGATCTGTGGCTTCTCATTAATTTTCTGCAAGAAACACAATTAGAAGTTTAAGTCGCATGAAACCAAATGGAAGTATTTATTCCATATTGTGACATCTGAGTGAAACAGCTTCTCGAACAAGAAAAAAGTGGGGTGGGACAAAAGTGGTTCTGTCCATCTGGAATTGATTGGGACGTTGGATCGAGGTGGTTCGCCATTTCTGTGATCTCATGTGAGTGACAGGTTGTCCTGCCCTCCCATCAGTAAACACATCATCAGAGAAGAGTTGCCGTTGCAAGTGGGAATCTTTAATTGAAGATTAAAAGGGCACATGAATTTTTTTTTTAAATAATGATGTACACAGATAAATAGTTTTTTATTAAAAAAAAAGTCAATTTTGAATTCATGGTGACTTTAAAAGATGAATCATACAGTAAGTCTGGTTATAGGCCAGACTTTAAAGGGTCATGAAATAAAAAAAAAATTAAGGCATATACATATGTAACACTAAACATACTACAGTTAATCTTGTGCATTTTTTTTAAATCAATTTTATACTTTGATAGTTTTAAAAGCAAAGTCACAGATTCTGACATCAATGCGTAAATCCGCCACGATCGGGAGTGGTGATTGGCTGCCGGGGCTCCATTAGGGGCTGGACGAACAAAGTGACGTCATCCGTTTCTGAGCATTTTCTCTGCATTCATTCATGACAAAGAGCTCATTCAATCTAATCACTGCACTGTAGAGCAGAGATATAATTATCAATTATATTACATAAGATATAATTGAGACAGCATCACTTCTGACGCATTTGTCTTTCCTTATTGATTAGAGACATGGGTCGAAAGTGCTGGTTTCCAATGCGCGACAACAAAAATTGTGTTTGCATTTTCCCCCCCGAGATTCATTTAGAGCTGGAGTTTTACTACAAATACATGGGAAATATGACTAACAATATTTAATCGGTAATAACTGCGCATGAAAGCCGTTTTAGCGCGAAACGACACAATGGGTTTAACACTCGCTAAGTGGATCATAGATCATATACGGACCAGAGGAAGCGTGTTTCGAGTTGTTAAGGACATATTTCATATACTCTAGTGCTCTAAACATGAACCAGCAAGGTATGTGTGCGCATATTTTATCAGGTCATCATCAAATTAAATATGCAAATATGGACACTAAACAGCCATACGTCTGATCATAAACACGACTGAATGACGAATTATTCTGATAGACAGAAGACACTACTGTAGACCAAAATTTCAAAAAGAATGGACAAAAAAACAGTAACTTTTTTTAATGTTGTCATAGAATGACATTTTCAAAAAATATCAAGGTGCCCTCAACTCTGTGTTTTCCCCCCTCTGCTCATAGTTTGATATTCATTTGTCTGTATAATGTGTGTTGTAGGTCTGTGTTTTTTTGGTTTTTTTGTCATTGTCTCCCAAATCCCCTCACCGCAATCCCACCTTTTCACAACCATTTCTTGAGACTTTTTCAGCTCTGAGGTGCAAACAACCAGGCAAAAATAGAGGGAGGGGTTCACAACACTTTAAATGGGCAAATACTCACAGTAGCCAGATCTTTCTGGGTGAGGCCCTTATTCTGGCGGCCCAGCTGGATCACTTTCCCCACTTCAAGAGGTACTCTCTGGTGGCTCAGCTCCTCTGTCTCTCTGTCCAGCTTGGCTGTGTTCTTGGTTATAACATGCTGTTTATTTTGCCCAGCAGCCCCTTGAGAATAAAATTGATTATTCATTGAATCCCATTGAGAATATAAATTGATTATATACAAAAGGTTTATATGCTCTTACATTTCTTAGAAGTTTCGACTTCCTCTCCCTTCCTCTGAGCAGTAATTATAGCCTGAAACAAAAGCACTATTAGTGTTATGTAAACCGAAACTACATTGTACATCTTTGAGCTGCTGTTGTTTTTATGACCATTATTATGGCGTCCATCACGTTTCGTACACTGGCTAATCCAACAAGAAATAACACGTAAGTATGTCTGTTGCGTTTGTTGTCAGACCGATGTTTTAAGCTTTTGGGACATATTTTGCGCATTATTTTAAACGAAAAATTTGAAAGTAGGCCACAGCAACAATGTGTTGGTCTAACGTAAACTAATAACATCAGCAAACTAACGTTATGTACGTTAGCAGACGGCTGTGAGATAACGTTACCTGCTTAGACTTTGACTGCGCAGCCGATCCCTTCTTCCTCAAAACGGTCACTGTATCCCAATCACTCTCTGCCATGTTGTAGAGAATTATTTGCAGAAGTATTTGATGATAGGCAACAACAGGGCGTTATAGTTGTCGAGCACGTCTCTGCAGCTCTTTATGCTACCTAGTGAACTAAACCGGATATACGTCACTACATGAGAAATGTCAACAAGTCCCTTTAACATGTATGCATGAACGCATGTTTTTTTACTGTCTATGGTATTAACGTGTATCGTTTTGCTACCATGTGTATTATAAAATGGGTGGAGAGTAAGTATACAATTGTATATTAATATATGTCTTATATTTCACAAACCGAGTGTATTATGGATGATCAAAGCTTTTAATTTGCCCTACATATCATCTGACGCAACAACATAATGGAATATAGCACGTCCCCCCCCCCCCCCCCTTCATTACAAATATATTAATTAGCAGCATGACAATTTCGATTGAAATATTTACTTACTCATTTAACTTAAATAGCATATTTTGCTTCAATGGAAGCAAGAACTCCTGATTTTTATTTATTTTATTTATTTATTTTACACAAGATCCATGATCAAAAATCATGGTCTGTGTCACCAATTTTTTTTTCTATAAAGTTTTTTTTTTTCTTTTACTTTTCAAAACTTGCTGTTTATTTCCAAATAGTAATGTTTTCTTTGGCCCAATCCCAATTCTACCTATGTATGCTTAGTCAATGCTTTTAACATTTTATCTTTTAATGTAAAGATAAACTGATTCAATTATTATAAGTAATTGTAAATCTGTTGGTTCAGACAAATTTTACTTTCTGATAAATAATACATTTTTATAATAATTATATTCACACTTGTCAATTCATACTCAAAGTTTACACCAAGTGGGAGGGTTTAATTATGGCCCTTGTCCTCTCTATAAATACTAAGTGACAATAAAGTCTAATAATACAATAAATAAAAGCATTAATTAATGGAGTTGTAGAATCTTTTAATTAATTAATAAATAAATATAAAGTCAATTTGATAAATATTTATTTATTTTATTTACACACACACACACACACACACACACACACACACACACACACACACACACACACACACACACACACACACACACACACATACATAAATGTTGTGGGTGGTTTACGGGACATTCCATAGGGTAATATTTTTACACTGTACAAACGTATATACTATCCCCCATATTCTAACCTTTTCCCCTAAACCATGGAAAAACTTTCAGTATTTTTACATTTTAATAAAAATCGTTTAGTATTTTTGTCTTGCGTTTTGAATTACAAGGACATCGGCATGTCCATATGAATACACACTACAATATAAGGAATACACAATATTTGCGTCCTCATAGGTCAAACCACACACACACACACACACACACACACACACACACACACACACACACACACACACACACACACACACACACACACACACACACACACACACACACACACACACACACACACACACACACACACACACACACACACACACACACACACACACACACATAGATAATGGCACTGACAAAGTGCATGTACGAGAACATGAAAAAGGGCCATGAAATGGAACATTTTTGCAAAGAAGAGTGCGAAAAATATTCCCAAGTCAAGATGTGCCACTAGTGTCACGTTTATGTTCTGTTTTATGGATGCTTATAAAATATATAAAATCCCTTTGATTCCTGTGTTCCTGTTTCTTTGTTTCCGATCGTGTCATTTGTTTCTATGGTTACTGATTACATTACGCACCTGTGTCTTGTTAATTTGCCAGTTTGGTCAGCCCTCTAGTTCATTTGTGTTTGTCTTGTGGCATTATAGGGTGCTTCTCAATACTCAAATATATGCTTCCTTGCTCCCTTTCGAGAGGTCTCTAAGCTACTTACGCTATGGGAAAACTCCTTTTCTCAAGAATATTGAAGCCAAATTTTTAAAATGCAGTGCAGCTGCACAGCAGACCCCAAGCTCAGCGTCTAGAGCGGTCATTGGCTGTGTTGCGGAAACTGCATTAACCTATGGCGAGGTGGCTTATGGAGCTTTTAATGCGCGGGAACCAATCAGGCCGCTTCACGGCGTGGCGCTTCATAGCCCGCCAGAATGGGCATGGCTATAAGGCCCATTCTTGCCATAAAACCAGATTTAATCTCCTTCAGCAAGTCTCCACTTCGCTGACCTCTGGATTAGAAGCCTTCTTCGCCGCCATCGAAAAGCCTTTCAGTGGAACAAGCACCTGCAAAGCAGTCTGAGGACGGCTCCTGTTTCAACTCGACGCCGCCTTCAGCCCGTTGTTCTGCTGCGCCATTCGGCGCGCTACATCATTTTACAAGAAATAAGAGTGTTCGCCCACCGCCACGGGATGGAAAGCTAAAGCGACTGACTTGAGCGTCACTTCAGCTCTCGCCGGCCGTGCATACACCTTGCTTCGGCGCTTCACACCATGGCTGCCCTCCAAGTTTTCCAGGCTAAACTTCTCTGCTCAATGGACGAGTCTGGACCTGAACCGGAGGCTTTTAGAGACCTGCGCAGCGCTACTGACTTAGCTACCAAGGCAACGCCCAGGCTATTAGCAGGAGCATGGTTTGGCCTCTATTAGGGCTCAAAACTTTACTCTTATATGGGCCTCTGGACTTCTGCCCTGGGCTATGGGTGCTTCGAAAGGGCTTCCCATAGCGTAAACTACTTACGCAATACAAGTGACCTCTCGAAAGAGAACGTCTCGGTTACTAACGTAACCTAGGTTCCCAGAGAGAAGGGAAGGTAACCCGCCGTGCGACTGTGCTTAGATCGGGGGATCGCTTCAGTCGATTTAACCTGGTTTTATGGTGAGAATGGGGCCTTATATAGATATAAGCCACGCCCATTCTGGTGAACTATGACGTGTCAGGGTGCGAAGCTTCCAGAAGAGCTGAGCGAGGATGCACAGGTTTCTTGTTGAAAAACCTGACGCATGTAGCCTATTAATCCCCCCCCCCCCCCTTCACATCTGTCACAATAATTGTAATTTACGCCTTACCTTTGCAGTTTAATGTAACCATACATCTCACATATTTCAACAGGGCATCTTGTTATATTATTTTTTTTATATATATAAAATCAAACTTCAACAACATGAGGGCAGATTATTATGCACATCAACCTGTGCTTATAAGAGTTTTGTTTCATTTTCTTGTAATAAATAACACAGTCTCATCCCAAGAAGTCATATATTGACGTCTTGGGACGTCTTTTGACCATACGTCAATATCCGCCTTTTTAGGGTACCCTTAAACGTCGGTAAATGACGATCCTGGGACGTCATACAACTGAAGCTTTACCTTTAACGTCAGTAGGTGACGGGGTAGGTTTAGGGGTAAGTTTAGGTCTGGGGTAGAGTTAGGATCCGATAACGTCATCTAACCGACGTTTAAGGGTACCCTAAAAAGGCGGATATTGACGTATGGTCAAAAGACGTCCTAAGACGTCAGTATATGACTTCTTGGGATGAGACTGCGCTGTAATAAAAGTATTGCTGCAACTACCCTCTCTTCGCCTCCTTGTTAACCACGCTACCACGACAGATAGACTACCCAAACAAGCTGTAATAATATCAAAGGGTGCTTAAAAGCTACACTGTGTGATTTTTACCCCCATCTAGCGGTGAATAGGTATATGACCATCCAGTGAATATTAGTTTCTGTTCCTCTCAATTCCGATTTCGTTTTAACTCCAACGGTGGCCAATGTAGTCCAAGATTAACATGGCTTCCAGTTCGAGTGTTAGGCAGTTCGAGTGCTAACCCAGGCGTGTTAAAACGCGAAAGGCGAAGCTTGAATTAACGGGGTATATCCCTCTTTGGCTAATGTACTTTCAAGATGGAGGGGCAACATGGCGACCGACATTAGAACCCTTACCCGTATGTATTTTCAATGGCATATTATACACTCACGAGAATACTTTATTACTTGAACGAAGTAAATATACATTAATGAGCACATATATTTTTGAAAGAACTAAGTGTTTTTAGCCAAGAATAAACTAAAAAAGTTACACAGTGTAGCTTTAATATCAAGTATTAGGCTAGTTATTCAGGTTTATTTCTCTTTAAAATGTGTAATTTTGGTTTGAAAAATATATATTTTTTTGGATTAAATGTGCAAAAGTGTATGTGTATTTTTTTATATCCACACACTGTAGGCCTATATATTCTATGTACTTCCTTTTTCTTTTTGTAATCAGTTTTCCATGTTATAAGGTGTTTAAGCCGTTTTGTATAACTGTTTTTGTAATCTTAAAGAACAATAGTATTTTTGTTTGACAGAATTTGACTTTAATACCTTTAAACCGTACAAAGAATTTAGCTTAATCTGCAATGGAATTTTGATTAAAAAAATGTAGAGAAACGAGTCGTTTCATCTTCCATTACAGTTATCACACTTCATGTGATTTTTTAATAGTGAATGAAATTTAATATTAAATCAACTCTGTCAGTAGTGAGCAGTATTTACACGTGTGTATGTCACAGGAGCAGTGGGGTTCTAATAGTCAGTAGCAAGAACATGGACTCAGAGACTGACCCCTGCTGGTATTTATAGACTGCTGAGTCAGGGTCATGCACTGGCAGATCAGTGCTATAAGCAAAAAGTGGGTGGGGAGACTGACAAAAACAGCTGCAGAGATATCAAACAACCATTTCAATATACATTTGATATCTTTGATCTCTTTTGTCGAACATTAACGCAAAACAAGCAGTCCAAACATAAGTTGTGTTTTATGTTTCTGCCAGTGAAATACATAAAAATACATCCATAGCTACATTACCAACATAGTCCCCTGCCCTGGCCACGGATTTGAGACTGCTGGGGCCTGTTTCAGAAAGGAGGTTAAGTGAAAACTCTGAGTATGTTAACCCTGAAATGAGGGAAACTCTGGGTTTTCCGTTTCAGAAAGGGAGGTATATCAAACCCGAGAAAGCAGAGTAAGTCAAGCCCGTTTCTGAAAGAGAGAGTCAGTTAACATGGTAACTTACTCTGTGAACCTAACTTGGTCAGGAGCAGGTTTACTTCTGTAAACCCAGAGTTTCTTGCGGTCTCCTCCCCTTTTTTAAAGAGGAAGTGGTGTTTAAACACCAACAATAATACTAAAATGTATTTAAACATTCTTTAAGGAATATATCAGAGTTGCTAAAAGAGCCTACTCTGAAAAGCTGAAAAACCAGTTTTCATCCAACGACCCATCATCAGTCTGGAATGGCCTGAAGAACATCACCAATTACAAGTCACCATCCTCCCGATCTGTGGACAATCCACACCTGGCTGATGATTTAAACTCATTTTACTGCAGGTTTGAAAAGCCCTCATTCACACCTCTCACCGGCTCTGACCTGCAGTTCACACATCCACCATCACCTCCTACACCCCCTCCTCTCCCCCCTCCTGCCATCCAACCTGAGCTTAAGGTCTGTGTGGAGGACGTGAGCCGAGTCTTCAAAAAACAGAAGACTAGGAAAGCCTCAGGCCCAGACGGCATCTCGTCTGCTTGTCTAAAAGCCTGCGCTGACCAACTGGCCCCGGTCTTCACGCAGATCTTCAACAGATCATTGGAGCAATGTGAAGTTCCCTGCTGCTTCAAACGCTCCACTATCATTCCGGTCCCCAAAAAAACCAAAATCACTGGACTTAATGACTACAGACCTGTCGCTCTCACGTCCGTGGTCATGAAGTCGTTTGAAAGACTGGTGTTGGCCCACCTGAAGGACATCACTGGACCCCTGCTGGATCCTTTTCAGTTTGCTTACAGAGCAAACAGGTCTGTGGATGATGCAGTCAACATGGGACTGCATTATATCCTGCAACATCTCGGCAGACCTGGGACTTATGCAAGGATCCTCTTTGTGGACTTCAGTTCGGCCTTCAATACCATCATGCCTGATCTACTCACAGACAAACTGACCCAGCTCTCCATTCCATCCTCGATCTGTCAGTGGATCTCCAGCTTCCTGACGGACCGGCAGCAGCTCGTGAGACTAGGGAAACACACATCCAGGACTCTCACCACCAGCACTGGCGCCCCCCAAGGGTGCGTTCTCTCCCCACTGCTCTTCTCCCTGTACACTAACGACTGCACTTCTAAAGACCCCACTGTCAAGCTCCTGAAATTTGCAGACGACACCACTGTCATCGGTCTCATCCGAAACGGTGACGAGTCTGCTTACAGACTGGAGGTTGAACAGCTGGCTGTCTGGTGCAGTTATAACAACCTTGAGCTGAACACGCTCAAAACAGTGGAGATGACCGTGGACTTCAGGAGGAACAGCCCAGCACTCCCCCCACTCACCATCATGAACAGCACTGTGGAAGCAGTGGAGTCATTCAGGTTCCTGGGCACTATCATCTCTCAGGACCTGAAGTGGGACAATCACATTGACTCCATTGTGAAAAAGGCCCAGCAGAGACTGTATTTCCTTCGCCAGCTGAGGAAGTTCAACCTGCCACAGGAGCTGCTGATTCAGTTCTACTCAGCCGTCATCGAGTCTGTCCTATGCACTTCCATCACTGTCTGGTTTGGTTCAGCTACCAAATCAGACATCATGAGACTACAGCGGACAGTCCGGACTGCAGAGAGGATCATTGGTGCCCCCCTGCCAACCCTCCAGGACCTGTACTCTTCCAGAGTGAGGAAGAGAGCAGGTAAAATCATCACAGACTCCACTCACCCTGGACACCACCTGTTTGAACTGTTACCGTCAAGACGGAGACTCAGATCACTGGCCACAAGAACATCTCGGCACAGGAACAGTTTCTTCCCACAGGCCATTTCCCTCCTGAACAGTTAACATATCTCCCAAGGCATATGCCTTTAAGTGCAATACCCCCACTGTTTAGTGCAATATCTCCTAAACTCAGGTTATTTATATTTATATTTATTCATACTATTCAAAATACTGTATATATGTTCATAATCCGAAAATGTTTATTCTGACTAAACCCAACCGTGACCTTATATTTTATATTTTATAGTATTTTCTATATATATATATATATATATATATATATCTTTTTTTTATAATTTTATTTTTAGATTTTGTATTACTGTTTCTTGTTGTATTTGTATCTGTATATGTGCACTGGAAGCTTCAGTACCAAAGAAAATTCCTTGTGTGTGCAAGCACACTTGGCAATAAAGCTCTTTCTGATTCTGATTCTGATTCTGATTCTGATTCTGATATATTGTTTGTCCATGGTTTAATTGACTAAATCTGTTTTGCAGCACTTTGCCAAAAATAAAAGGATTAAAACGTTGGGTAAACTTTTATTTGATTACCACCATTTTTGATAATATATTTGTATTAATTCATTAAAAAAATTATTGAAATTAGTTGATTGGATATGTTTTATTGAACAAATGTTTAATTTATTTAACTGTCATTTTAACTGATGATAATAATAACCGTAATTTAATAATGCAGTTTTTATATTTAATAACTGTTTAATACCATAAACCATGATATTTTCTGAAATGGTTATCATACTGTGAAACTCTCATACGTTACAATCTTACATGGGAGAGCCCCCCCACCCCACCCCCACCCCCACCCCCGCTGTTAAAGTTACTCAGCAACTTTTACTCACATTTTAAATTAGCTACTTTTTACTTTTACTTGAGTAGATTTTTAGACTGGTACTTTTACTTGTACTTCAGTATAATTTTATCAAGGTAATAGTAGCCTACTTTAGGTTTAATATCATTATTCCAGTTTCACCTCTGATATTATAACAGTTGGGCAAGTTACTCTAAAATAGTTATGAATTACTAACTACAAATGACATCTTGCAGTGTAATTAGATTAATGTAATAATTACTATCTTTAGAAAGTATTGGTCTACATATTACTAATTACTAAATCCTATATCAACCTCAACCACTTGAACAATACAAGGAGAGACAAGAAACTGCACTTTCAAATTAACAATATACAATTGAATTATTCTTGAATTGATCAACGTGTGTAGAGGGAGAAGGTTACATAAAAAATATACCTTTTAAAAATGTATGTTAAATCCACTATTGTTTTATACTGAATTGGTCTAGTCTATGCAGTAGCTTTAATGTAATTGCATCATATTTTATTTTAAATTACAGAAGAATTAAGAGTAATCCCTTTAATTAAATTACAATATTTAGATTACTTGGTAATTAATTGTAAAAAATTACACCCAACACCTCTTTTTGTCTGGCACTGTTACCATTGTGACTCATAATATCTGCGCTCCATTGATAATGGCTTTGATAACTCAGAGTTGATTGAACCAACTCATTTCAGTTCTGTAACCGAAAACTCAGAGTTTCCCAGGGTAAGTCAACTCAGAGTTCAAGTTTTAACTCAGAGTTGGTTGAACCTCCTGAAACAGGCCCCTGGTCTAGGATAAGTTTTCTGCATAATAATAGCAAGTGACCAAAATTGCCAAGCAAGCACCCATGGAATTGTGTGTATTTACGACCCACCGGGACCCGATGTGAAATCCACCAATCAGAGAGGTCCCTGAATCTCAATTGGTTATTTGATTGGATATAATTAATGGAGATGAGAACATCTCGTGGTTTTCCGTGAGTGCCATGTGACACTAATTCTGCTCTGGCTGTGCACGTTCATGTGTTTTGAAGGAGGCGGGGCTTTGGAAACGCTCTGAAGGATGGGTGGGATCCAATGCTTTCAAAGCGATTGGTAGCTGCTCCCAAAAAAATTTTATACTTCATGTCAAAAAATGCAGAGATAAATAAATAAATAAACTGCAGGGCTACCTATAATGATATGATGATAACAAATGTATGATTTTATTTGGGCAAAATAAGAAAACAATATGACTGTCCCTTTAAATATGGAACATGATGCCATTTTGTTTTCTTATTTTGCCCTAACAAAATCATGCATTTTTTACTACTTCTATCATTGATTGATATCAGGATGTGAACAGAGTTTCAACCAGAGTTACCAAAAAATTGCCAAGTGGTTGCTTATGATTTCACTTTTCTAACTTTAAGTGTAAGTTTTTAGTGTAATGTTGCCGTTTGAGCATAAACAACATCTGCAAAGTTCAAAGCAAAGGGAAATATTTTCTTTTACAGAAATTGCTTTAAGGACTACAACAAACGGCTGGTAGGGACTACACAAGCTTCCTCCCGGGTTAGTAACATCACAAACCCTAAAATTGACATAAACCCGGCCCCGGGAACATGCAAGCAGTGTTGAGAAGAGGAAGAGTTGCTGTATAGAGCACATTTGGGAGTCTGCTCAAGCTGTCACATCCGTCTTTTCACATGTATCGCAATACAGTGCGTTATACAAATGCAATAGCATTTCATCTTACAACATTTCCCACACTAGTGATTTATAGATTATCATGACAGAATTTGCTAACCAATGACTTGAAGTTAACTCCACATCAGCTACATAAATTCATCAACAAACTATTTAGAAATGTCCTGTTGCATTCTACATTGTCCCTTTTTCTCGAGTCTCTCCGTCATTGTCCGACTTTGATTTGAACATAAAAGGCAGAACAGTTTCTGACCAAGCTGATAACACACAAGCTCTTAAAGCTCCGCCCTCTTTGCTGGGAGCAGCAGCTCATTTGCATTTAAAGGGACACACACAAACGACGCAGTTTTGCTCACCATCAAAAAGGGCAATTTTAACATGCTATAAAAAAGGATCTGATGGGTATTTTGAGTTAAAACTTAACATACACACTCTGGGGACATCAGAGACTTATTTTACTTCTTGTAAAAAAGGGCATTATACCACCACTTTAATGATATCACTCACTTGCATTCACACATATATACAGTAATATACTCATGACCAATAAATACTTTTGATAAAGGAGGATGATAAAAATAAGTACAACTTGTTTGATTTATGTATCATTTATGTTTTTAATCAATCTGTACAGCACTAAAATACTTTTGATTTACAACAATCAGGTATCAAATTCATTGAAGGGATTCTTTTATTTATGGTAGGCCCATACACATATAACACTGCCGTGAAAATCATATAAAATGGCACATCTGGGGCTTGCAGCGATTGAAAACATACATGAAAACATAAATTTCTTATAAACAACATTGAGAATTTTGGTAAAAGTGAAAAAATGTGCTTGAAATATTCAGTAATTTCATTCATATAAATGTGATGCAGTATTGTGAAATGTCAGGACAACTGGATTTAAACTCCAGACAACCAAAACAGTCCAAAAAGTCTCAAATTATCCATGATATTGTGTAAAACAGTCCATGGTGGTTTGATTTACAACATTTCTCAAATACATTGTAAATATTCATAAAATCACATACAATTCCAAGAAAATAGAAATCTGAAATGACTCATTGCTGCTTGATAAAGTCCCTGAGCAAATGTTTCGCTCACTTACTGTGATCAATAAAATCCATTAGCCAATTGATATAAATCACACATAGTGATTTGGCCTTTAATCAAGGTTGACAGAAAAAGAAAAAAAAAATACTTGCATCAACATCCTTTCTCTTAAAGCGAAAGGGTACTGCGCACCTGATGCGTTTCTCCAAACTTTATATTGCTTTGGCAGAAATAGTACAAGAAATGGTGAAATCAAGCTAATAGATGATGTGTGCTGCTTATGGTAAGGTTTTGTTTAGTACATGTTTCAGTCATGCACTTTTCAGTATAGGTGGAAGTCACTTAACCTGAAACAAATAAATAAAAAACATGCAGCGGCTTTTGAAATCCGGCAATGATCAATAGAGGGGGCTCCAGTTGAATGTTCCTATGGATATTATAGTCTGGCAAGTGTTGGAAGACAGCCACACCATCTCCACTAAACTGTAATGAAGGAATCCCAAGGCAAAGCCACATCCGACATCTGTCAGATGGTGGCGACCCAGAAACACACGGGATGTGCCAGCTAGGAAGGCCCATAACACAAGCAAAATACGCAGAGGAACTGCAAGCACCAAGTGTGCTAACAGGAATTTAGATACCATGGCTGCTCGGCTTGCATGTGCTGCTGGGAAAGAATAAATATCCATGGCCAGGTAGTCGAAGAAACTTGGTGCCATTTCCCAAGGCCCTTTACGCTTCACCAACTTCTGCATGCCTGCTACAGTCATCACATCCAGAAAGAGAGCTGTAAAACAATGATGATAAATCACGTCATTAAAGCAATTCACAAGAATGTGTTTGGCTATATATTAGCATGGGTGTGATTTAACCACAAGAAATCACACTCGTCATGATAACACACTCTTGTGAGTATGAAATTGCTTTTATAAAACAGTTCAAAGGAAATGCATGTAAATAAGTAAGGACAAACCACCCAAAACTCTTGTGTGTGGAACTACTTTCTTACACCTCGGATTCAAATCTCTTATTGCTAGTTCAAAAGATGTTTCCAATGTGTCTCTGTTACTAATTCGAGAACATCATGTTAGAACCAGCAAAGACAGCTTAAGCCATTTCTCATGAGGAATAATCAGAAACGGCTTAAGCCAATAGCTTTCTGCTGGTCAACGCAGAAAATCTGAGAAATCTTGAACCTGTTGCAAAGTCTGCGTGGGTAAATTCCAGATCACATGGATTCCTAATAATAACATCTCAGGCAACATTTATAATTAAAGCCGTATTATGCTAATCAAGTTTGAAATCAGGATCACCAAGAAGACTGCTAAAATTAAGATTTACAGTGAACTGACTCAACTCACTTCAGAGACATAGATTAAACCACTGGAGTCGTTCGAATTAATTTAACATTCATTTCTTTTTTTCTTGGAGTTTTACAGTTTTGGCAATTGTTTACTTGCATTGTATGAACCTACAGTGCTGAAATATTTTACTTCAAATCCTCATATGTGTTCCGCAGAAGAAATAAAGTCATACACATCTGGGATGGCATGAGGGTGAAATAAATGATGACAGAATATTCATTTTTGGGGTTTTGGAACCCAACGTAAAATAAAAGAAGTAGTAAAAATAATAAATTATAGTGTTTAAATGAAAAGCTTTTCTTTATGCCAGCATGCAATGAACTAGTCACATCAGTCAGAACACTTTCCTTGAATTCCCTTATCCACTGACCTACAAACCCAACAGCATCCTCACAAGTTGCTCCATGTGAGCACAATGTGATTTCAAATTCAACCCAAAATCAAATGCTCTTAACATGATTCTCAATTACACAGGCCTATTTATTTTGAATGTCATTTTAATTCCAGAAATCGTTTACAACACATTATATATCTTTCAGACAGAGCTTCAAAAATACAAATAAATTTAGGCTAGCATTACATACGCTGGAATTATCAAAAAAAAATATTTATTTAAATTGTCCTAAATTAGTAGGCAATACATTTGGCTATCCCTAAGTAAATGTAAGGATTTGACAAAAATTTCAACTGTTTCTGTAAGACATTCGGCAAGAAGGTCTGTAGTTGGTTTAGAGGAAGACATTGCTCAATCCCAGTAGCATGTGTTTGACCAAAATAGTAGCCTAATGTTTATATAGGCGCCCACATTTTTAGACTGTGTCACATCCGGACGTTCTTCAGAGCGTCAGTATTTTACGCCTTATCAGAAAAGCGTTACAACTCACCTAGCAGCAAATTGACCAATACCTCTTGACCTGCCAACGTGTTGCTTCTTGTAAGACACAAAATTGTACCGAAGATCCACGGGATGCCATGGCCAGTGAGCGCGAGCAGCTTGACCATAGAGCGCACGCTTCCCCACGACGATGTGGGATACGCGCACACGCCGAGCCGCTTAGACATACAAATATCAATAGCCAGAAGGAGTTCATAGCGATGCCTTTGAATGAGGGGTTAAGCTGCATGCAGTCTTCTTCTGGTAAATCCTTCTTGTCTTTATTGTTCTCGGGCGACTCGTTCTGCGCATTTTCGCTTGGCTGGTGTTGATTTTGCTGCTGTCTCTGCGACGGCCTCCGCGCAGTGCCGCGAGCTTCCGCGCCACTGTTCTTTAAAGGCTGATTTAGAGACATAAACTCGGGTCTGTTCAGCACATTGTTTCGCTCCCTCGCCCTGGATCGAGTCTGGTTTACAGGCATCTTGATTTTCCACTGTCCTTCCTGCCTTAAATGTGTTTTACTGTCCTGTTCTTCACACTGAGAGACAGTGAACGGTCTACCATGTCCATTCCCAGATCATGTCTTGCTCTGTTCTAAGAGTTGCGACTTCTATTCCAGTTACACTATAAATAGACATTCCAGCCGCCTGGATACATGAGACGCATCCACATGCTGCCTTATTACAGCTGAAAATCAAGACAAACAAATGACACTCAACTAATAAAATCGCTTTAAACATGCAAACAAACAAACAAACAAACAAGATAGATAGATAGATAGATAGATAGATAGATAGATAGATAGATAGATAGATAGATAGATAGATAGATAGAAAGAAAGAAAGATAGATAGATAGATAGATAGATAGATAGATAGATAGATAGATAGATAGATAGATAGATAGATAGATAGATAGATAGATAGATAGATAGATAATTATATCTATATGTAATTATTTACTTTCCAAAAAGTTTAAGCTTAAATTATTTAGGCTATATTATTTATTTAACTAAATAATATAATATATATAATAAAAAACTATATAATACAAAACCCATGCAGTGCCTTAACTGAGTTCAAAGTATATCATTATCCTAAAGAAATTAAATTAAATATTGTTATAGGCTACATAATTCAAACGTGTGATGTTGTGACATCAATAAAGGCCCTTTAAAGTGAAAAGCCTTTATCAGAACTCCATTGCGATTCTACCAAAAACTGCATACCCCTCCCCATGCATATCTCACCCATTTACTTTTCTGTTTTATTGTTGTCTTCGTGAGATTTGTTTTTATCTTTTTGAATAATGTGTAGGCAACGGAGACAAGCACCAGGAAAACTGTAAACATAAAAAAGTTTTATTTGTAAAGCTGCTGAATTTAATTGTTTCACTCACTGAGTAGGCTACAAATAACTGAAACCTGTTGACTCTTCAGCCCCCCTGACTCTAAACTACACTACCCAGGATGCAAAACGTCGTCAAGAAGGGAAGTCTAATTCTAAGCCGCTTGGATAAAAAAAGCTAACAGCTGAAGTATTGTATTACACCAGAGGAACCTGACTACCCTTTAATAGGGCAAGGGCGACACTAAGTAACCCGACTGGTCACGCTGTTTAAATCTCTCAGATATGACGCGGAAATTAGGGGCACTGATATTTGATTTGACACTAGAAATTGTACTCTCCAATTATTATGCCAGAAGACGCAGCGTGGAGCGCGAGCTGTAAGGAGCCTCTATGGATTTAAACTTAAAGTAATGTTTCGTGTTCTTTTTGAAATCCTTATGGACCTTTTGAATTATGGATCGACTCAGCGTCATACGACTGTTGACTGGAGCGCAGCGTAACAGGTCGTAATGCCGCACTATTGGACTGTGCCTAACAGGTGCTTAGACATTTCTAGGTAAATCAAAGGCACGTATGAGCTGACATCATATTTTATGGCATACAACACGAAATAGCTACAGTTCCGTAAATATTCAATTTAATTACAAATTTTTAGAATATGTAAGATAAATGTTATTTTTTTCTCGACTGAAGGAGGGGAAATATCTGGGATTTATTAATGCTGTGAGAAATATATAGTGATCCATTATGTTGACATGTCAGGAATCATGTCATGGATCATGTCATAGCACTGTGACCACAGACTTGGGCCCTTTTACTCACATTATGAATAACACTGCTTTATTTGGATACTAATGGGTGTTTGTGCTGCCAGTCTGAAGAGCCTCCATCATGGGATGTGTACAGAGTGTAAAACTCAAGCCAAGTTTTCATGAGAACATCACAGTCCTGGAACTGCAAGCCTCCATTGATCCTAATCCAACTGTCATCGATGAGTCATCTAATGTGGTTTTACGTTACCGCACGCCTTACTTCAGGGCATCAGCTCAGGTGCAGGTGCCACCCATGCTTTGCAAAGAGATCTGGACGGTGGGCTGGATCCAGGCTTGCAATCAAATGGATTTCTTCAATATATATGGAAATGAAGGAGTGTAAGTGTTCGTTGTGTAATAATATAAATCGATATGCTGAATACTATTGCCTTTTTTGTTTTGGGCCCCTATACCTTTAAAAAAAATGAAATGTGGAAATTGTTGTACCATGAATCCCTAAACTAGAGGCGGATATTAACTGAATACTGTCAATACTCTTAAAAAATAAAGGTTCATCATTCTCATTAATGTTTCCATGAAGATAAGAGGTTCTTTTCACAGAAAGCTTCTAAAATTGTCCTTCTATTGCATCACGAAAACCCTTTTTTGGAACTTTTTTTGTTTGTTTTTTTAGAGTTCATACGCAAGTGAAAAAAGTAAGACAGCACGAAACAAAGATGAGAATAAATTTGCAACACAGTGTTGCATAAAGTCAATACAAGTTGTGTTTTATTGTTGTATATAAATACCATTTAGTCACATTATTGCGTCAAAAACAGAAATACTTGAAAATAGTAGAAAAGGTTGATCTCTACTAAAATCATTCCCACCGTTTGCCCCATACACTGTGGTGGTTAAAGTAACACTAAGGATTTTTCCTCTTCGGTCGCCCTACTGGTTGGAAACGAAATTGTCCATTGCCGCTGTCGTAAATAATTTAGCCTACCGCCGCACGCACGCTCGCTGTTTATCCAGCACCGGCTTTAGAATGAACGATGTCCACAGACAAGGTAGAGTATGTTACATGATTTCATGAAAGGATGATGTATTGCGACATCAGAAACGAGGAAAAACGAAATAATGACTATTGTAGCGCTTGACGTAAAGCAGTCGAATTTTGTAGTTCTTTTTGTGCATGGGTTCCTACCCGAAACCCGAAGTTACATAGTGCCAGTAAAAGCGATACAGACCCCGTCAGACTATGGCAGACGTGTCATTTAACTTATTTTAAGTCGATGTACCATCACAAGGGTCTTGGAAATATATTATGAAGGTTGAAAATTGTTACTTAGTGTTACTTTAACTGAGCTAATTGATCTCAGATACTTTCTTCATAGGTGGCATGATGCTGCTGCAAAACTATGTAAAACTATTTCTCAGGATGTTAGTAATGTTTATTGTCCAACTTCCTGGGATTGTTTCCTCAACAGCAGAAAAGTTGAACACACCCATAGAAGGACAAAGGCTTGTTCTTTAACAGCATATGTCAGTCATGTTTTATTTTTACTAAGATTATGTATTCACATCTGTATGACATTAACAATTACAGTGTTGTTAACTAAGAATATCTTGTAGTTCTTAGTAATTTCTTATTTCGAAACTTTTACACACAAATATATATATATATTTTTATTCCATAGATTGGGTGGAACATAATTGGTTTAAATACTTCACTGATGTAAGAGTGTATCATTCAGCATATCATATAAACAACTTGAAAACATCTGAAAAATGTGTGTCATCTTCCCTCTTTAGATCCAGCTGGGAGCTCCCAGAATTGAGATGTGGGCAGATTCAGGCCATCAGTGATTCAGACGGTGTGAATTACCCCTGGTACGGCTGCACCACTGAGATGTACACAATAGTGGGCCCAACTAAGAAGAGCACAAAACTCACTGTCAGCATGAACGACAACTTCTGTCCAAGTGTGACGTGGAGTGTCCCAGTGGGCACAACTAGCAGTCCCCCTCTCCTGAGCTCCATCCAGAGGGACCAGCGCTTCACCACTTGGCTGGTGGCCGTGAATGAAACCACAGCTGAAATGGTGCTACTCCGAACCATCCGCTGGAGGATGCAGCTCTGCATTAAACTGGATCCAAAAAAGCCTCTGGGTCAAAGAGCCACAGTTATGGAGCCAGTGATCCAGGAGCAGCCTCAAGTCCTAGTTCGGAACGAACCCATCCCAACAAATGCCTTGCTTAAGCCTAATGCCAATGATGCCCAGGTTCTAATGTGGCGGCCTAGAAATGGGAAGCCCATTGTGGTCATCCCCCCAAAATACCATGAAGGATATTTCCTTCCATCTTAACTTGAAACGATTCAATATTGCTCAGTTAAATGAAGTATGGCATGGAGAGAGTGAGAATGCTATCAAACAGGGCTACTGATTTAAAGTTTTAAAGAAACAAAGGTATTATTTGTGTATTTACTGATTGTTAGTGTGCTGTTTAAGGACTCACGTTTATCCTATTGTGTACTGTTTTGTTTTTAGATATTTCAGTATTTGTAATTTGTAAGACAAAACTGCATGTGGCCTTTGCATACTTTGCTATATATGGACTGAAATGTGGCCTTATAAAACCAATTATTATGAACTAAACTAAAATCATTTGTTCACACAGTATGTGCTGATTATTAAATGTATAATGGAGGCGGTATATTTATTTTTAGTCCGGTGTGGCCAAAGTTTTGTTGCCTTTTATTTTGTGCAATTACAGGAAACACATTTGCAAATGTCACTTGTGTGTATGGCCTCTTACAGAACGTTCTCTGGACTAGAACTGTGAATAATTGTCTTCTCATGTTTTAAGAGGCAGCTTTTCAGAGGCACAAGGTGTGTTTCAGGTACCTCATCTCTCTATTTTTTTTTCTTTTTTTTTTTTTTAAACGTGGAGAACATTTAGGTGCTAGATACAGTGGAAACTACAATAAAATCATTGTGTCACTTTTTTTCACAGTCTGGGTTTTGTCTATTATATATAGGCCTACAGTATATATTCAATTATTCACTAAAGGGCAGACAGCTTAATTCTAGCTTTGCTTGTCAGTTTAAATAATATCTAAATTTATTATACAAGAAAAAAGTGCTTCAGAATAGCATTTGAACTTCATATTACTGATAATATGAGTTGACTATGGCCAAAAATTGTATCTGAATCCTCAATCTTTGTTCTTTGTTTGAGAGCTTTCTCTCAATAGGGACCATATGACCTGATTCTAAAATACTCCAAGTTGCCCTATTTTTTACTCTTATGTATTCATTTAAATCTCAAAAGTCTTGTATCTACAGAGACTATCTGGACATCCTTATTTGTCACATTGTTTAGTATTTTCACTGTAAATATGAACCAACAAGTGAGAGCAGGGGTTCTAAATATAAATATTCAGATGATCTAGTTTTAGGGTTCTATAGCCATTGAGGTCTATTTTCTAGAGTTTAGTGCCAACCTTGGTTAAACGTACCTACCAGTAACTTTCGAGTTATCCTGAAGACCTTCATTAGCTTGTTCAGGTGTGTTTGATTAAAGGGATAGTTCACCCCAAAATGAAAATGCTGTCAGTAATTACTCACCCTCATGTTGTTCCAACTCCTTAAGACTTTCGTTCATCTTCAGAACACAAATTAAGACATTTTTTGGATCACTCCTCCATAGGCTTCTAAGGGATTGAAACTTGCCCGCCTCGAAAACTTATTAAAGAAATCGTTAAAATAGTCCAAGTGACTACAGTGGCTCCATCTTAAGAATTCTTTTTGTGTGCAAAAAACAAACAAAAATAACGACTTTTTTAAGTATTCATTTCCTTCTCTCTTGTCCTCGAGATTGTTCACGTAGTATAATTGCGTAGAGTTTATGTGTTGTACGTCACACGTAGCCTCACTATTGGACGACGCTGGTCATGTGTGTGATGCGTGTGACGTTCAACCAGAAGCTCTGCAATGAAACTAAGTGAATAATCTCGAGGCCAAGTGAGAAGGAAATAAATAGTTGAATAAATTGTTTTTTTTTTTTTGTTTTTTTTTTTTTGCGCATAAAAAGTATTCTCGTCGCTTGATAAACTTAAGATGGAGCCACTGTTGTCACTTGGGCTATTTTAACGATTTCTTTAATAACTTTTCAGGGCTGTCAAGTTTTAATCCCTTAGAAGCCTATGGAGGAGTGATCCAGTTCTCAGATTTAATCAAAAATATCTTAATTTGTGTTCCGAAGATGAACGAAAGTCTTACGGGGTTGAACAAACAAGAGGGTGAGTAATTACTGACAGAATTTTCATTTTGGGGTGAATTAACCCTTTAAGGTTGAGGGTCAGAGTTGAGAACCTGACTGACACAGATTGTGTTATTCCTGTTGGCTGTATGCGTTGGTCTGCAATTGACGGTGAAGTGTGCATTGGCCTTTAGGAAGCCAATTTACTTTAACTGGTTCAATTCTATCTTCAAAAATTGCAGCCATGTGTTTACTTTCTACAGTCTTGCTAAAAAGAAAAGATACTTAAAAAGAAAGATCATGATACACATCTCTGAATTATACATGGGTTTAGTGATTCTTGTGCTCTTGCACTGTGACTGCCCCTTCTTTCATATATTCTATTGTTATGACACACACACACACACACACACACACACACACACACACACACACACACACACACACACACACACACACACACACACACACACACACACACAACACACACACACACACACACACACACACACACACACACACACACACACACACACACACACACACACACACACACACACACACACACCACACACACACACAACACACACACACACACACACACACCTGGAGAAACACTGGAACTCACTCAGTGCTGTTAAGCTAGTCAAAATGACATTGTCTGACCACTCGGATTTACAAATGATTCCTGAATGGAAGAAGAAATATATTTGTTATGAGGTGAGTTTGGTTTCATGTTCTTGGATATATTCTTTACACTTTCAACCTTTCAGAGATGTAGTCAAATTGTAAGTGTAACTTAGCATGATTAAACCAAATAATGGACAGCATTTTGTTTTTCAGACCCTGAAGTCTATGCTGAAACAGAAAGACAGGCGTAACCTCAGTTGTTATGGTAAGAGTATCGCCATATTGGTTGTCTTAGATGGTGAATTCTAGTTATGTGAGAGTATCAAAATAACATTTCTAAGTCATTTGCATATTTGCATGAATTTTACTGTTAAAATGAGTTTTGAAAAATGAATGATGTCAACTTAAGTCATATTTATGACCGTCATTTACAACAGTATAACCTCGTAAATTATTCCCATTGGAATTAAATGCATGATAGATTTCGACTTTCTATGGCAGGTATCTTCACAATATCAAAGGTGAAGCAGGTCAAATGAATCATTAATACATTTGCAAAGGTGAATACTTAATTAGGGAAAGGACTGAGATGTTGTGAATGGCTATACGCAGGGAGTTAGTGAATAATATTACAGTTTTATTATTTGCTTTGGTTCTATTTTCACAAGTAAGGTGTACATTTTCAAAACTCTTAGTACAAAAATCCAAACTGATTACACTTGTAACACATAGTCATTCTTTCAAAAGCCGATCCCATGCTTTCATTACAGTTGTACACATTTCAGTTCACATTGTTTTAAACAAGATTATTGTAATATGTAATGATAACATTTGGTTTAATCACTGAAACACAACAATATGATCTTCTTTCAATTTCGTACTTTTAACAGTCAGTTCATTCAACAGCAAACAATGCAACAAACATGTTTCAAATGTTTCTTTGTTGCTGCAATAATTATAGTAATACAGGCTACATATGCCACATTAGAAAATACACTCACTGTATTACCTAACGTATGTAATTGAATCCATAATGTTTGTAATATTATCTATAGTGTGTTATCAAAAGGTGTGATTATAAAACTGCCATGAAATTCTGCAAGAACAGAGACACAGAAAATGTTTTCACTGTATACAATATGACTGAATCTATACTGTAGTGGACCTTAACAGCTGAAGGGTGAGTTACAGTAATGTGTCAGTCTCTACCATGGTAATCTGTTTACAGTACCACATGGCATATGTAAATGCTGTGTTTGATGCCATCTGTCTCCCTTTTACTGATGCATCTCTGATCAATCTGATGTTACAGTACACACACTTTGAACATAGTGGTGGTTATTATCTATAAATCACTTATGTAAAAATAATTAATTACACTTGGTTATCCATATCGGAAATTGCAAACAAGTTCTATAGAAGCTGTCTGTAGAATCAATATCTATAGAAATCTACAGATTATTATTATATGATTTAATTGATTAACCAATAAATTCAGTTGGATTAACAAATAGACACTGAATTAAACTGATCGAGAAAGTGTTTTCCCTATTCTCTTAATGAGAAATGGGTGTGTTTTGGGCATAACGTGCAATAAACCAACCAGAGTCTCATCCCCCATTCCCTTTAAAAGCCAGTTGTGCTATTGTGCTAATTGTGCTATTTACATGGCGGAATTTGCTGGAAAAACTCAATGCTTCGCAAGGAAACGGATCTGCTTTTGCGCGAGGTTAAAGCGTGCAAGCAGACCATCATAATGCAAGTAACTTTGTGGGCGACGCAAATCTAAAATGGGTTCTGAAGTAGCTACATTACTCATAGATGTGGTTTGGGGTGTAACGTGAAATAAACCGATCAGAACATCATCTCACATTCATTTTAAAAGCAGGTCTGCTTGTTCCATGGTGGATTGCTATTATGATGGGGGATTTGCCAGGCGCACGCCAGGAGCAGTTCACAGCCGAGGAAGCCGACATTCTCGTCAGGGCCGTAAAAGACAGAAAAGTGACATTGTATGGGGATGGAGACACCCATCCAAATTAGCTTTGGTTAAACAGGCGTATACCGTAATAATTTGGGTAAATGTGTAAACTAGATTTATGCCTATTTTTTCACATATTCATGGACACCCCAATAATTCCCCTTGTGTGGTAATATTTTTCCTTTTAATTATGTATGGTTTGCAAAAATTGGAACTGCTGTGTCTGTGTAAATGAGAGAAGCAAAGTGTACGCGCATTGTGCACACGCTACATTATGGCCAAGCATGCGCCCTTAAAATAGCATCTGAATAATGCGCCTGTCAGGGTGTGGTGCAGCCAGAAGGAGACGAGGAGTCTCCACACTCACCACACACACACACACACACACACACACACACAAAATACACAACGGAGAACGGACCAAGGCTGATGAACAGAAGGGAACTATATACTAACACAGATGAACAAATTAACAGGACACAGTCAGAGTCAGATGATTAGGTGATGGCCGATAGTGTGCAGGTGTGAAAACATGAGGGATGCTGGGAAGTGTAGTGCAGACGGTGAAACTAGGGACTGTGACAGTACTCCCCCTCCCGGTAGACGTGTCTTCACGCTGTAGATGGTGAAACTAGGGAGGGGGTGGGCGGTACTGGCAGTTCGGAAGACCAGGGCAGAGCAGGCTGTGCAGGCGGCCATGGCGGATCGGCCTTCGTGGCCATACCGTGGGACCCCGGCCTGGCCACTAAGTCCGAGGACATATATGCGCTGAACACATCTCGTTTTTTTAGACCAGCACGCCCATGGGAGCACAAATGGGCGCAAATGCATTTGCTATTTAAACAACATGGCGCAGGATGTGAAAATGATAACTGCGCTGGGCTGAAACTAGCAAGTAGCCTAACACTTGTGTCACACCTGGTGCCGCATTGCGCCGGGTGTATGATAAAGGCCCTTGTTTTGTGAAACAACTTATTGTGAAAATAGTATCAAAACGACTGAAAAAAAAGATAATATAAAAGATAATAAAATTATCAGTAATAATGAGACCTCTTTGTAGGAAACAGTCAAAGGTCTGTGACAGGGGAATTCTTCACAAGTTGTGAGGAAGAGCTGAGCAAGGTTAACCTCTTCTATTCAGGTAGACAACTCTAAAGTACTTAGAGCAGATCATTTACAATAAATGTAGATATATTACTTACTGCATTTCTTTATTACAGAGAAGCTATCAGAAGCTCACAACAGACTGGAGACATTTGGGATCGTAGCTCAGGATGTTTCTGGATCCAAAGTTCAAGGAGATAATTGTGTCATCAGAACTTCCTCACCTATCAAAAGAAAAAACACCAATATTAAACAAATCAAAATGGCAGTTTGTGAGCTCTACCTGAGCCTGGCCTTTCTGCAAAAATACCAGGTGGTCTTTAGAAATCTTGAAGATTTACATTTAGCAACACACACACGCACGCACGCACGCACCACACACACACACACCACACGCACGCACGCACGCGCACGCACGCACGCACGCACGCACACACGTTCAAAAGAAAAGCATTTGTATTTTTTAGAAATCTTTTATAACATTATAAATCTCTTCACTGTCATAAAAAAAGAAATCGTATTGACAACAAACTTTTGAAAGGTAGTATATCAGTTCTTAATGACTCTCTCACCTTAATGACTGGAACAATACAAATTATTTTCAATATACATTGTGCTGGATTGTTTCCTAGGAATATAATTACAGATGTTTCTGCAAGATCACCATAATGTACGATTCAAAGTTTGCTTCTGAACATGGCCAAAAATGGAGAAATGAGAGGCTTGACACATCTCTGCTCAACACAGACATTGGCAAATGTGAACATCTCAGGTCTAAATTGGAGGTGAGAATGCAGGACTGTAACTGTTTCTTTAGTTCATTTCATTCATTACAGAACCTTCAGTCTCTGGATCAGTAAACTGAATGTAATTCTACAGACGTTTATGATTCAGCTGGAGGGGGGTGACAAACTGAGAGCAATGAAAAGACTTGAAGTCCCAGCAATGGACAAAACACTGGTAAGAACAAACAGTGTCACCTGTGAATATGCTCTTGAATGAAAGAAGTGGCTCTGAATCAGCAGGTATACTGAAAAATGCTAACAGATTAAGACTCTTTATGAAAAGCAGACATTAAAATAAAATAACTGGCTTTACAGGTTGTATTATTACCAAAACAAAAGATTAAAATCTTAATTTTTTTTACTGCACTGTTACACCAACAAAACACAAAAAATAAAATACTATAGTAAAAAAAAGTGGTAAATGCAGTTCTCTTATTTATTCTAATTTGATTTATTAATGAACATGTTTCACAATTTTTTTCTCATCGTAATATCATCCATATGCTTTTAGTTAAATATTACCTCAACGTTTTTTCTTCACTTAATAATAGAGAATTAATCTTCAGAGGAACAATGTGATATTTTCATGATGTTGAAGTCCTTTTGGACCACTGAAGTCAATTTAGTCAAAATGTTATACGTAGAAAGAAATGAAAGATACAGTAGGCACACAGTGCATTCTTTGAAGCATCTTACACATTATAGTCTTTTTTTGTTCTGTACAAAGAAAGTCGGAGTGTGGATAATGTTTCGGACTGGCTTTTTTGCGGCCTCATCCTGGCCCTCCTTACCATTTTAACTTTCAGAGGTTAGTAAATTTACAACCTCTATTCTACCATTTCCCTTAACAATTAACCAATTAATCATGTAACCAATCTATAACAATGGCATATCATTTCCAATATCTTGTTATGAGGGTCTCCATTCTATTATTAACCATGTGTGCAAAAATATGCCAGTGTATGAACTAATGTCCAATTGTTAACTTGTCTTGAAAGTGTTCAATGAAACAGACCTGGAGCCACTGAAGCCTCAGCTGAAGCTTTACAAGGGAAGTTTCCTGCTGATTGAGTTTTTGTTCCTGATCGGACTGAACCTGTACTGCTTTAATACTTCAGCAATAAATCACAAGCTCATCTTTGGACTGGATCCCAGAGACCACCTCTCGTGCTACCATATTTTTGAGGTGAGATGTGAAATCATTTATATGAGTTTGTTTAGTACTCTTATGATTACTGTGCTTAGGCCTCATATATTTGACTGTGTAATGCAGATGGCCGGGGTTCTGGCTGTGTGCTGGTGCGCTAGTGTCCTGGCTAGTCTTCATCCTCCTGTGCTGTCAATCCCACAGCAGCTCCACCCACTACTTTTTCACAGCTTGCTCCTGTTTCTGCTTCTAAACCCCTTCTCCATATTTCATGCTAAGGCTCGTCGCTGGCTCATGGCCACAATGGTAAGATATGACTAAGATAAGACTTGACTTTTGATTTTATACACTCCACTTGTTTGTCTGTGTAGCGATTCACAGACAGACTGTTAGTCTGTGTTTTGGTGGAAAACTTTCAGTGACTCTCTAAGGTTGCATCGATAGTTCGATTAGGTGCTGACAAACGTCTTTATGAGTCACTGAACAATTAATTCAACCGATATGTTTAAAGCAATTCATTAAGGAATGAAACAAGTGACTTTGGGTGCTTCTCATTTGTGCATCCTTGTTTCCTTTCTTCACTTCCTATCCTCGAGAGTCAGTATGAAAGGGAAGGCTGCAAGGAAAGAAAATGAGGACAGAGGAATCGAAGGAAAGCTTATTTGTATATTGGAATATTCTTGATCATTCGAGAGTCATTTCAAAGCATCATTGCTGTGCTCATGTTGTTGAAGTTTGGTTATTTAAAGCATTTTTTTAAGAAAGTTTATTTAAACTGCAAAGGAAAATGTTTGGGGTCAGTAACATTTTTTTAAATGTTTTTGAAAGAGTGCGTCAGGTTTCTCAAAAAGAAAGACTTCTGCATAGGATTTACCTGTGCATCCTCACTTATAGCTCCTCTGGAAGCTTCCTCACTCCTCGTGCCTCGCCTCCTCGTAGTGCAGTTAGAGGATTAAGATGTCCTTTAAGATGGCTTTCTTTGATCGGTGTCCGGGTCACAGGAAACAAGGAAGCATCAATTTGAGTATTGAGAAGACTCTTTCTTTAAGAGTGAGCATTGAATCGTTTATCCAACTGATTCATGTTCAAAAACATCAATTTATTCATGAACAAAACACCATTACTGTGTTCTAATAAGTTACTAATTACGCTCTATTTATATATTAAATAAATAATATGTTCTAACCATATATTGTTATTCATTTGTGCATAAACCTAGAATTCCATGCTGGTTTTCTGGATGTTTCAGCAGGGTACATGTTTGTTATCAAAGTATTTCAATTGGTTTCACTTTATTTTGATGGTCCCTTTAACACATTGTTGACTATAAGTTTGTTGCACCTACATGTCCCACTAACTCTCATTAAAGTGTTAATATATTAGACTAGGGGTTAGGGGTAGAATAAGTTCACATGTAGTTGCAAAGTTACTTATAGTCACCAGAATGTTCAAAGGGACCATCAAAATAAAGTGTTACCCTTTAATTTATTATAGTAATCATAAACACACTAGTTTGTTTTACATTTACTGCACTTTGCTATTCTTATAGTTATTTACATGTAGTGGCTGATGAATCTGGTTTGCATGCATTTATAAAAAACATCCTTATTTTGCAAAGCAGACTAAGCCAATTTGACAGACATTTTAATGTTTGTGTTGAAAGTTTGTCTGTATTAATGTCAAGGGTAGATATGTTGTCAACTATAGTGCCTTGCTATCTTTTCTGTAAAATGTTTTGCAATAGCACATATTTTATCAGCAGTGGTCTCTAGAGAATGCATCATCATACACAATGTCCTCATTTATACATTAAAATACCCATATCGCAGTGTAAGGTCTTGGCAGCCCCCTTCCAGCCTGTGGGCTTTTCAGAATGCTGGCTAGCTGATCAATTCAACAGTCTCAGCCCTCTGTTTCTGGGCTTGAGGGATCTGCTGTGCTTCTATCAGATCAGTTGGAGAGATATGTGGTCTGACAGCCCTCCATCCGCAGGTAAGAGGGGCCTAATCCTAAACCTCTAATTGCTACTGAATTTCTATATTATATTATATTATATTATATTATATTATATTATATTATATTATATTATATTATATTATTTAACATTTGTCAAAACAAATAACGAATTAATCACACCTAACATTAAAGATTTTAATATATTTTTAAATTGTAATAATTTCACATTTCATCTCCAAATTAATGCAGAAACCACATAAAGACAGTAGCCTATATTTAATGGCATCTTTTTTATGAAAGAAGGTCAGTATCACCGATGCCAATACTGCTACTGATGTCTCTATGAAATAGATTTTTTCTGTATTTTAGCAATTAATTATAGACATTCAGCATTACAGTATAATTAAAAGCTACTGTATTTGAACATTTATTAGGCTTTAAAAATTAAAACAACTTTTAATTCAAGTGAACTTAAAACAATCTTTACAAAAACCTCCTTTTTAGGTTGTTCAAACAGGTAGAAATTGAAATTATATATATAATATTGAAATTATATACAGAAATTGAATAAAGTTATCAAACACTGCACAGTCTTCACAGCATACATTATAAATTAAATACTGATTAATCCTTATTAAAGCTACAAAAGTTATTTAGTCAAGAGCAGTGAATGAATTTCTCTTTTTCTTTTGTTCTTTGATTATCCTTAATGAGAAACATCTGCAGGTTTATTAGGCTGCTGTCACTTTAAGACCTGCCGCACACGCATTACATTTTCTCACATTTATTTACATTTATTTAAAACTTTATTTAACTAATTTAAGACAGTGCTTGCGAGTATACTTAACAAAACAGGCCTTTTGGCATAATAGTGTGTGTTTTTCTAAGTGTGTGTCCATTCCAGCACTGTCTGAAGCGGCTTTCTGCACGAGCTGTGTGTGTGTCACAGTCACAGATGCGCGCCAGTACTGCACTGCGTTATCTTTAGTGTCTTATCGAGCTTGAATGGTTTAAAAGCTTTTGCATGAATAAGTTGTGGTCATATAATGTAATGCTAAGGATGAAAGAAAAAATATTGTTAATAGTTAATTGTTAAAAAATGTAACATGTTAAAATGTAAAATATTCCTTTAGAAGTAACACTTGAGTCATTACTAGTTAGTTACCATGATTCTTACAGTAGTTGAGCTAGGAGACATACATAAAACATTTTTTTTTTGTGAGGTAGGTTAAATAAAAAAAAATCACATATGGTATTTGGATGGCTGATAACTCAATATGTTCCAGTCGTCACCGTGACACCGTGATTCAATGCCAGTCCGGAGGAATGCCGGATAATTGGCCACAGGACAAGTAACGTCCCGACAACTGCATTTAAAAATCCATTTCTTTAAAATTATTCAGTTGATAAATAGTTCTATAGGAGAGAGCATAGGCTAATAATTTCCCAAATCATAAGTCTGCTATGCTATTACATATTGATAAACCTTGTGTATTCGTTTACAGTAGCAGTTAAAATGTTAATGTAGTGCTAGTCCTACGTTAGTTATTGATTAGTTTTGCATGGATTATGAAACTTGTTCAGTAGTTCTCTGGGAAGCATCACAAAAATAGTAGTTATTAAGATTAGTTAATAATGAACCACTTTCATCTGTGTGCTATTACTTAATTAGTTAATCAGAATTGCTTGTTAGTTAATAGTAATTATATTGTTAATATTGTGTTACTTATTTGTTCCTGTGTAGTTATTCATTAACGAAGGAACGATATTCTAAAGTGTTACCCAATTATTTTAAGCTGTAATATTATAGTAATGTACCAACTGACAGGATTCAAATGTTATATCCAAATAAATTGATATAGAATCGAATTGAATTGAAAACAGAATTGAATTGATGTGCAAGCTTGTGAATGAAAATAAATAATACAATTTGTATCAATGCCAAGACCTATTATATTGTATTATGTATATACTGTGAATGGAACACAGAGTAGTCTGTCATATTTAAAGTTTTCCTGTAGTCAATCATTTTATCCCTTAAAACTCATTTTTGATCATCAAAATTACTAAAAGGTTTTTCTTGAAAAAAAAAAAAAACATTATTAATGTCTTAAAATAGCTTGAATCTAACTACATCCTTGCCTCATACAAGGTTCTATGAATATGCAAATTAGCCCCGCCCCCACTCACTCACGCCAGCTCAAAGATCCACTCGTTTACCATCACACGTTTACGTGATTGGTTACAAGGTAGTTTGGGACGTCAGAAACACCAGCGATTTCAAACTGTGTTTTTGAGACTGTCTTTGGTTCACTGTTGTTTTAAGGAGAAAATACTGGTGTTGACGTATATGCATTTGCACTTGGTTTGTCTTAAATCATATTAAAAGCACCACATAGACATATAAACAACATTAATACTTGATTTTCACCACAGGGGGGCTTTAATAAAGGTTTTGGACAGAACTACTTCAACTATTCCAGTGATGTTTTTTAGTTGAGTTTTTCTTCTGTTTGTTACAGTGAGTCTGGACTGTGGACAGTATAATATGGCTGTAACCTGTCTGATCCAGTGTTTTCCACCATGGCTTAGATTTGCACAATGCCTGAGGTGCTTCTGGGACACTGGCCACTCGCTACATCTCCTGAATGCAGGAAAATACTTCACTGTGTTTCTTATGGTCACATTCGCCGGCCTCTATAACATGGCCAGAGGTACACAGCCAAATAAATAGGTAGCATTTAGGATTCATGAAAACGTTATGATGCTCAGTCTATTTTTGTGTACATGTGTAATAGAGAGATCTGCCCTGCTCATGGAAGGGAGGATATACCTGTACATGTGGGCCGTGGCTACCTGTACGGGTGTTCTAGTTACAGTGAGTTGGGATTTAAGGATGGACTGGGGATTACTCCAGGGAAACGGCCTGCTAAAAGACGAGTTGGTGTACTCTCAACAGGTAACTGTTTTATATAAATATAAAAAATATAACATAATTAGCCTGTTTTTTTTCTCTATTCTTTTACCTGATGGAGTTTGGATTCATTGCCAGTCGCCTCAGGCTTACTGGGGACACTTAATATTCAACATTATTATTGATCTGCCTGTACTGACGCTTGTATGAGAACTGAACTGAGCTGGATGAAGACATCATTTTTTCTTTTGCAGAACTGCTTTATAGATGAAATGTATAATAATTGATGATCTTTACAATGGAACTGAATCAACACTAAACGGACTTCAGCTGAACAACAGCCAAAATATTTTACTCTTTCATATATATATATTCTAACAATGATAAATCATATGATGAGACAGAGTTAGGGAAATTTTGTGAGGGAGGGGCGCTGTTACGCCTTTGTGCGGGCTTTTTTGTTTCCATGGTGACAGATTGGCAAATCTCTCCAGGATTGTGGCTAGTTGAGAACAAACAAACAAACACGTATCAAGCATTTTCCATCAATTGAAAACCTAGGAATATCTTGAAATGTTTATTTTAGATTTTAAACTCTAAACAGTAATTTTCAGATTGGTAAAAAAATACAGGATCAACACCCCAGTGAAGGATTTTGTTCACCAACTGTCATTCTTAAGGAAAAATTGTCATTTTACTACTGTTTAAAGTTTAAATTAATTCAATAAAATTAGTTAATTTCACTCAAATATTATTTAAAGTTACGTGAACTTTTCTAGTAGTACTTGCTTTGCGTCAGACTGTATAAGGATAATAAATGTTGAAATTAAGAGTTATTTTGTGGTTTTGCACAAGATTAATATGGGGAGAGATGTGTTAGTGTTTAGTGTTGTGTTATGGGATTTACAAGAATTTCTGTTATGTTGAAGTTTTGTAGGTTTACCATTGTGGTGAAGAGTAGAACCTCTTAGTTTGGTCATTTGCTGCAAAACTTCAAGGTTATACCACATGTTGATTTTACATGCAATTTATAGTCTCTTTGATAGTTACATTAGCACATGCTCCGCTTTGCTACTTCCGCTTTGCTACCTGCTGTGAGCTGTGCATTTGTTTGCGTCGTGGCTGTCTAAGCCTCGTATTAGCTTCATATTTTTCCGTATTTCTCTCTTTTATTCTGTTCTGCAACATCATTTAACTCATAATTACGAGACACCGCTTCACTGCTGCTCGCCCTGCGATCGACTGATTTTGTCAGCCTCGTTGCCTGCTGTGCGCTTATCTGCCATCAAGCCATTATACGGCTGGAACCGCAAATACGGTAAGAACATCGGTTGTTGGTCGTAGAGCGAGACACTGCTTCACTGCTGCTCGCCCTGCGATCGACTGATTTATCCGCCTCGCTGTCTGCCGTGAGTTTGTTTGTCTGCGTCGTGGCTGTCTAAGCCTCGTATATAGGTTCGTATTCCCTTGTGTTTTTCCGTATTTCCTCCTTTTATTCTGTTTTGAACCATCATTTAACACATAATTATAACTAGGACTGTTGAACAGACGCGTCTCAAGCCGTTACCCAACACCACTAACCACTAAGTTGCTAACTTACTGTCCATCTGTTAAAATGGCGAATATATCAGGTGTATGTTATCTACCTTTTTGTGCAGATGAGAACAAATCTGAGTTGCTCGCGGTGCAGTCTGAATTAGAAGCTGTAGAAAAGCAGATCCGTGACCTTCTAGAGAGACAAACTGAGCTGAGAGACCGGCGTTTAGCTCTTGAAACATCACGCGCTGATGCACACGGATCAGTGATTAACGTTAGTAACCCGCTGACGCCGACCTCGTCTACTCCGTCCGTTTCTCAGCACTGGTCCCGAACGTCCAGGTCACGATCAGCCATGGTTTCATTCACTCCGGCTTCAACACACCACCACGAAGCCTGGGTGGTTCCGCGGAAGCCGCGAGCCAGGACAAGAATCTTTTCGCCCCTCCCGGTTTTCGAGATCTCCACTCAGAACCGCTTCTCCCCTCTTCGTGAAACGGAACGCAATGCTGTGATCATCGGCGATTCCACCGTCCGACACGTCCATGCTACGTTAGGTAAAAGTAAGGTGCACAGTCACTGCTTGGTGCTCGTGTTCTCGATATAACTGCGCGGGTAACTGAGATCTTGAACGGTGACGAGCGCGTCGGAGCTGTTGTGCTGCACGCGGGATCTAACGACACTAGGCTGCGACAGACGGAGGTTCTGAAGAAAGACTTCAGGAGCCTTATCGATACGGTACGCAGCACATCGCCTGAAATAGCGATTATTGTGTCTGGACCGCTTCCTACGTACCGACGAGGGCATGAAAAGTTCAGTAGATTATTCGCGCTTAATGAATGGTTATTGTCATGGTGCAATGAGCAGAAACTGCTCTTTGTAAATAATTGGAATCTGTTTTGGGAGCGACCGAGGCTCTTCCGCGCTGATGGCTTACACCCAAGTAGAATAGGGGCAGATCTTCTGTCAGATAACATCTCCAAGATGTTAAATACCATTTGACTAGTAACCAAAAATCCAAATCACAGTCTCTACTGCACCAATTTAATTGATATTAATACTAGTGTAGAACATTGCATAGAAACTGTGTCTATTCCTCGTTTACTAAGATCAAATAATAAATCTACTGCGAGATCTAGAAAAAATCTAATTGTTATTAAAACAAAAACTCTCGCTATTAGTATTAGTGAACAAAAACAATTTCTAAAGCTAGGTCTTCTAAACATTAGATCACTCACACCTAAGGCGGTTATTGTAAATGAAATGGTCACAGATAATAATTTCGATGTTCTGTGCCTTACTGAAACCTGGCTTAAACCAAATGATTATTTCGGTCTAAATGAGTCTACTCCGCCAGGATACTGTTATAAGCATGAGCCCCGTCTGATCGGTCGTGGCGGCGGTGTTGCAACAATCTATAGAGATATTCTCAATGTTACTCAGAAAACTTGTCATAGGTTTAATTCGTTTGAAGTACTTGTGCTAAATGTTACGCTGTTAGATGTAAGAAAAAAATCCCTATTATCTCTAGCATTGGCTACCGTATATCGACCTCCAGGGCCTTACGCCGATTTTCTAAAAGAGTTTGCTGACTTTCTATCAGATCTTTTGGTCAACGTCGATAAAGCATTAATTGTTGGAGATTTTAACATACACGTAGATAATTTAAATGATGCGTTAGGGGCTGCGTTTACAGATTTATTAAACTCCTTCGGGGTCAAGCAAAACGTCACCGGACCAACTCATCGTCTTAATCATACACTCGATTTAATTATATCATATGGAACCGATCCAACCGATATAGATATCATTCCACTAAGTGATGATGTCACTGACCATTACATGGTAACTTGCATACTACGTACTGCTGTATTATGTCATGCTGCGCCACGTTATCGACCAGGTAGAACAATTCTTCCATCCACCATAGGTGATTTCTCAAATAGCTTATCTGATCTGTCTCAGCTGCTGCCTGAACCCAAACAAACAGATGAACTAGACGAATTAACTAGCACTATGAGCACCATTCTCTCTAGAACATTGGATATGGTTGCACCCATTCGATTAAAAAAGGTCAGAGAAAAAAGTATAGCACCATGGTACAATAATACTACGTATGTTTTAAAGAGAGAAACCCGTAATTTAGAGCGTAAATGGAAAAAAACTAATTTAGAGGTCTTTAGAATCGCGTGGAAAGACAGTATGTCACGTTATAAAAAGGCCCTTAAAACGGCCAGGGCTGAGCACCTCAGCAAATTAATAGAAAACAACCAAAATAATCCAAGGTTTTTATTTAATACCGTGGCTAGACTAACAAATAAACAGAAGTCGTCTGAACAAAATACCTTGTTACAGTTCAGTAGTAATGATTTCATGAACTTTTTCACCGAGAAAATTGAAAGCATCAGAATCAAAATCGTAAACGTTCAATCTTTGCTCGCGCCTTATAATTCAGCCGCAATTATCACCCCGCAAGAACAATTACAATGCTTTACAACCATAGAACAAAAAGAGTTAAATAAACTTATCACTTCATCTAAAACAACAACATGTTTATTAGATCCTATACCAACTAAACTACTGAAAGAAGTATTACCTATAGTGGAAGAGCCTCTTCTCAATATTATTAATTCGTCTTTATCTTTAGGTCATGTTCCAAGAGCATTCAAGCTGGCAGTTATAAAACCTCTTATTAAGAAACCACAATTAGATCCAAATAACCTAGCAAATTACAGACCCATTTCGAATCTTCCATTTATGTCAAAAATATTAGAAAAAGTTGTGTCCGCTCAACTCGGCTCTTTCTTGCAAGAAAACGACATCTATGAAAAGTTTCAGTCTGGATTCAGGCCACATCATAGCACTGAAACTGCGCTTGTTAGAATCATAAATGATCTACTTTTAGCTTCGGACCAAGGCTGTATCTCAGTACTAGTTTTACTTGATCTTAGTGCTGCGTTCGATACTATAGATCACACAATACTCTTAGATCGACTACAAAATTACACTGGTGTTCAAGGACAAGCATTAAGCTGGTTCAGGTCATACTTATCTGACCGCTACCATTTCGTCTACTTAAATGGAGAAAAATCGATCATGACTTCGGCAAACCATGGAGTGCCGCAGGGATCTGTGTTAGGCCCTTTATTATTCTCAATATATATGCTGCCACTTGGTAATATTCTAAGGAAACATGGAATTAGTTTCCATTGCTATGCTGATGACACTCAAATATATATTTCATCACGGCCAGATGAATACGCTAAATTATCCAAATTGACAGATTGTGTTAAAGATATAAAAGATTGGATGACGCGTAACTTTCTTTTATTAAATCCAGATAAGACAGAGGTAATACTTATCGGTTCTAAAAACCGTCTACAAAACCTCTCACAACACAACTTTAACGTAGTAGGATGCCCTGTTACTTTATCCGCTACGGTAAAGGACCTGGGTGTTATATTGGACTGCAACCTGTCTTTTGAAAAGCATATTTCATATGTTACAAAAACTGCCTTTTTCCACCTTAGAAACATTGCTAAGCTACGTAATATGCTATCTGTTTCTGATGCAGAAAAGTTAGTTCATGCATTCATGACCTCGAGACTAGATTACTGTAATGCTTTATTAGCTGGTTGTCCTGCATCCTCAATAAACAAGCTACAGTTAGTCCAAAATGCAGCCGCTAGAGTTCTTACTAGATCAAGAAAATATGATCATATAACACCAGTTTTATCATCACTTCATTGGTTACCTATAAAGTTCCGTATTAATTACAAGGTATTGCTTTTGACCTATAAAGCTCTAAATGGTTTAGCTCCAGTCTATTTAACGGATCTTCTATCGCCTTACAATCCATCGCGCTCTTTAAGATCACTAAATTCGAGGCTTCTGGTCACTCCTAGGATATCCAGATCCACCAAAGGAGGGAGAGCATTTTCACATCTAGCTCCGAAGCTCTGGAATAGCCTTCCTGATATTGTTCGTTGCTCAGACTCGCTCTCCCAGTTTAAAACTAGACTAAAGACGCATCTATTTAGCCAGGCATTCATATAAATTTTTATCTTACAGTTACTGTAAATTCGGCCTCTAGTTCATAAACGCCAGAGGAGAACTGGCCCCGACTGAGCCTGGGTTCTCCCAAGGTTTTTTTTTTCTCCATTGGGTGATCTGATGGAGTTTTAGGACACCATTGGGTCACTTGATGGAGTTTTTCGGTTCCTTGCCACTGTTGCCTTTGGCTTGCTCAGTTGGGGATATTCAAATTAATTAAACAATCATACCATTGATCAGCTCTACCAAACTTGGATGTCCTTTTTGGATGTCCAGTAATAAACAAACATTGTTGAGTTGTTTTGATTGATACTGTAAAGCAGCTTTGATACAATCTGTATTGTGAAAAGCGCTATATAAATATATTTGACTTGACTTGACTTGACTAGTTAGCATGATATTTATGCAAACAAACTGTGAGTTAGTTTGTTCGATTTTTAAATCAAATTGTAATTAACATGTTTGTGTATAGTACAAAATAAAAATGCAAAGTTCTGCTAACTTAATCTTTGAGTTATTTGACTTAAAAACTTGAGTTAGTTTAGGCTACTTAAATGTTTTGAGTTAATCAGCATCCACAAATGTTTAAAGTATTCTGAATTTATCAGGTTTTACAGTGGATTTTCACATATAACAGTGACTGTAAAGTATATTTGAAGTATAGGAGTGGAATATTTTGAGTTTTGGTATTAACGCTAGTTTTGGGGCTAGTTTAATTGAGCTATTCTTGATTGGCCATAGAGCTGATTTTGTTAAACAGATCTGGCAACCCAGTTAAGACAGCAGTCCTTATTGACTTTCACTATATTAAAAACAGTGACCATGATATTATTTAAAAATTCACCTTTTAGTTAGTAAACACTGAAGAATATACATTTTTGGTAAATCTTTCCTTTAATGTATGCACATGCTCGAAAATGAAAGTATCTGATCCACATTAAAGAAGGTATTTGAAGGTAATTCTCAACAGTAACAATCCATAATATAAAATATTTAGCAGTAGTGATACTAAACCTTCTGCTATCACTATTTAAGATCAAGAATTACTTGGTCAAACTGACCATATCACAGCTCAACGTCACATTTTGTTGTGCATGATTTCATCTGTTTGGTGACAGTGAAAGCCTTTATCACTGGCATCTCATGAAGTTTCAGGCTGAAAAGGTGCCACTAAATGAATCTCTGTTAGAGGGTAAGGGGTCAAACTGTCCTGCAACTGCTCTTATTGAGAGATGTGCTCTTGCAGTTGTACTACTATGCAGCCATGCTGGCGGATGTGCTGTTGCGGGTCTCCTGGGCTATAAATATCCTCCTGGCTCAGATGAAGGATTCATCTGCAGCTGCCACTGCAAGTGCCCTGCTGGCACCACTGGAAGTCCTCAGGTTCGATTTCAGTCACGCACTCTAAGCAACTTGTAATCCAGGATGATCAGCGCAAATTACATTTTGCCATAATTTAATTTAATGTTGGCTGCTGACTCATAGGAAAAATATTCTGGATTAGATTGTACTTTGAGCAATCTCATTTTAGGAAAGGTTATCTGATTATTTAGCCGAATATTTCTTATTTGGTGTATTCTTTTTCTTAATTCTTTCTTTCTGTTCAGCCAGACGTTGTATTTGGAATCTCTTTCGGCTAGAGAACGAGCAGCTGAAAAACTGTGAGAAATGTTGTGCTGTTCGGGATTTCTGGAACATCTGGAGGCATCTGGAAAAGGGTCAGAATGCGATGTATAAAGACCATCACAAAATGACCACACATGGCACAATATGCTGTTTACCTTTCCCAAATCAGAGGTTATTGTCTGGGACAGATGCTGAATCTGTTTTTGTTTGTTTTTAATAATTCAAAGAACATAGTCAATTATATTTGAAAATGAACAGTGTTGTTCTTTTGCAGGGTAAAGGAGACAAAACTGCCTGCTGGGGAAACAGATGCAGAGATTCATCCATGTATTTAAGGAAGAAAATCTGTCAGTATGGAAATGAACAAAATTCATTTGAGATAGTTGTGCACTGCAGGTAGGCAAATGAGATGTTAGATAAGAAAATTATAACCCTATCAACCATAATTAATTATGTTATTATCGCTGTATATCTAGAGCCTCATTGAGACATTTCACATGTATTGCATTTTCTGTATTCGAGTAAAACTGAGCTAATGTTTTCATGTTTTATCTAATCTATTAAATCAATTTCACTGTAATTAAGCCCTTTTTATCAAACAATAATGGTGACCAAATAGGCATAACCTTATTATCCCTCAAAATAATCCTTTCCTTTATTTCACTTCCAAAAACAATCATACAATCGTGTTTCAAATGTCCAGACCAGCTGATATGCAGGAAAAAAAAACAGGCAAGCATTTACTATACAGCAGCTGAGAACAAGAGAGATTAAAAAGCTTGAGAGGGAAAACTGAGAGTTCGGGCTACTCTCTAGAGAACTGTTGTTCTCTGTTCAGCTTCCCTTACTGTACTGAACTCAGCAGTCCCACAGTCAGCTTTGTACATAGCAACCCCACTGTCCGACTGGAGTTAAAGCAGAATAGTTGATTTCTGAAGCATGTAAGTTGTGTTATATTAAGGAGACCTTTGTCCTTCACTTGTTTTTGCCATGCAGAAGTCCATAATCCATTTGTTTCTGTAATTGGCAAGAGTATTTAGTCAGAAATGCCAGAGCTTGTGCATCACATGCATTCATAAAAAAACGCACTGCTGCTGATTGCCTTAATGTACTGAGCTTGAATATGTGCCTGCATTTACGTATGCTAAGTGGCTCCATGAATGAACCTTACAATTTCTTATACAGTCATGCTCAGATGTTTGCAAACCCCTTGGGGAATCAGACATTTATAATTTTTTTGAAAAATAAGATATAAAATCCAATTTTTTTATTTACTGCTCTAAAGAAGCTGCATAACACATATTAATGTTTTTATACGAAAAAATAATAACTTAAATTACACAAAATATCCTATTCAGACGTTCACATACCTTTGACTCTTGATATTGTGTGTTGCCTCAAGCATCACAGTTTTGCACAAGTCCCTAAATTGTCCATAGTGGCAAAACTGGATCTCAAAATTATATTTCCACTGTAGGGAAAAACTCAAATGTGCAGAGCATGCTGGGAAACCAAATAACTTACAGGACCTGGAGGCTTTGTCAAAGAACAGTTTCACTGCTCGGGACAAACCATAAACTCATGCACAACTGTCACAAAAGTCTACAAACACTCATTGATGCTTGAGGCAATATAATATTAAAAACCAAGGGTATGTAACTTTTCGAAAAAAAGATCAGTTATTGTTTTTCAGTTTATTTAGTTAATCTGTCTTGTGGAATACGTGTAAATATATGTCAAATAGCTTCATAAGGACAGTAATAAATTAAAAACATTTCTGCAAGGGGAAGGGAAAATTGTGAGCACAACTGTATTCAATGCAGACGTTCTTCAATATATCCTGGAAAAAAATGGTATATGTCCAGATTTCATGATCATGCAGCTTTAATTTAATGTTCAGTGGCATGGGAGATTTGCCTTTATTGATAGTGATCCTTTTTGGTGTGAGAAGCTGCAGACCAGTTTTTAAATCGTATGAAGTAGAAGAAGTCACTGATCCTCTTTAAGTGGTCTCTGTCTGTTCTGTTCCTCTTTCTGTGATTTGGGGCTGCTGGATGCCCGCTCTTTTTCCCCTTTCTTGCTGGCTGGGTTGAGAGCGAGCACACTGGCTGCTCTCTCTGGACTCTCCGGAAGCCTGTCAACTTCCTGCGGGTTGTCGGACTCTTTGGCTCGGCCTGGGTCAGTCTTGACTGCTTCACCTTTTTGGGACCTCTCTTCCATATTGAAGTGAGAGCCATTCCTCAGTGTCTCTCTGCAGTCTCCATAGAGATGCTGCTCCAGAGTTAGATTTGACGCTGCCAGGTGTTTGAACTCTGACTCAAAGGGAAAGCCACCGCCTGGATGGGTGGCTCCTTCCACCTGGCTGAGGACCGCAGTCCCCCTGTACACCTCGATCGCCTCTGGAAGCATGGACTTGATCTTGGGGAGCCAGCGCTTGCGAACTCTCCGGGCATTGGTGCACATGTCTGCGGCAATCACATTCATCTCACTTTCTTTGAAGTTAGGGGCAAAGTTCTGACAGTAGACTAATGACAAAACGGAGAGAGAGAAAAAAAACAGGAATATTAATGCTTCAAGTCAGCTTTAAACCTATTTCAATTCCATATTGTGAAATTTCCAAATGAAACTTCGTAAGTAGTAAAGTTTGTGAGTTGTGACAGATTGGTTCATGAAAAGTGGAGATTGGAGGCAAGGAAATATTTGATGAAAGCTTTTTTTGACACACTAAGGCCAGACAGACATACTAAATATGGTCAATTTTGTTTGCTTTAACATCACTCACGTTTCACTGTGTTGAGAATGCGGCTATCCAGTGGTTTGCGATTTGGATCACAGTTGGAGGAACGTATTCCAGTCCCACAGCTGTCAGCAAGTGTATTCCTGCAGTCAAAATACCATAGTCAACCACTGGAGGGCACACACAGAAAAATTTTCCAAAACACCATGCGGCCCCTACAGTTATCAAACACAATATACTGAAACATTTGAATATGAGGACATCTCTGCTTGGTTATTTTTAGTGCAGAACGGAGCTCTTAGTATTTAAGACATTCTACAGATACACATTTGTAATGTTTCAGACCTGTCAAAAAAAGCAGCTAGAAGGCGTCTCAGCAGGACTTTGTGCTTGACCCCAGCACAGAGGTGACAGTTCATCAGCTGTCCACGAGTCATGAAGACACCAGATCCTTTCACAACACCAACAACAGAGAAACAAGGAGACCTTAGCTCTGAATCAGTGAATCAAATGACTCAGTCTGAACTGATAAATAATTCAGATGGACATGGAGTTTCAGACAGGCTGGTAATATTCAGGCCTCACCTCCAATCAGCTCCAGTCTCTCTCCAGGGTCGCCCTCTGTGTAGAGAGCAGGATGGCAACGGTAGCCGATCTGGCTGATGAGTCCGGCAGGCAGAGCCTCTCTGTCTCCTCCCAACAGCACACAGAAACGGTTCTCCAAGGACAGAGGCAGGGAGGACACCTCCATCTTCTCTTGCACTGGGAAGAGACACAAAAGATCACACTCACAGGAATGAATCTTGAGCTGCAACGGAGCGAAAGAGAAGTCCATTAAACGACATTTACTGCTATAGATCCCAGACGAGCCCCCAAAGATCTTTCCGTTTGTCAGGCTTTCGTACGAGTCGTCTTCAAAGTCCTCCTCCTCGTTTTGGTGTGAAGTTGGGCTGTCTGTGGTCGGGAGGCTAGAGGCACCGGGGCTGGCATGATCTCGGGTCGAGTGCTCGTAAGCATGCATCACGGGTATGATCCCGTTCACACCTCCACTGGTGTAGAAAAGAGTCCCATTCCTTAAAGATCTGCCCCTAGGTCCCCTATCCTCATCTGAGTGCTTTAGCTCTCCATTCCGAGCACACACCGGGGTCTCCAACTTTTCTTCCTTGATCTTGCAGAGAGTTGTGGGCTGGTCGCCTATCAACAGGGAGGAGTTGTTGTTGTTTGGGCTAGGGGGATCGTCTGTGGCAGATGTCTGTGAGTCGCAGTATGGAGCGCTGGCCTTGAACATGAGGTCCATTCCCCGCTCCACGATGTTCTGGATTTGAAGGTAGCCTGCGGTGTACATGACCATCAGCTGATCGCTGGCACTCACCGTCATCCGGCCCGTGTAGCAGAACGACAGAATCTGCTGGAAGCAGGATGGGGCCACAGATGAGGGCAACTCAAAGAGTGTCTGGGCACTACCGCTGAACAGATCACGGAAGTATAAGCTGCTGGCTGCTAAAACGGCACGATGGGCCTTGAAGGCCTGTCCATTGACCATAATGGCCACATCGCAGTGTTGGCCCAGCAGCCGCTGTTCGTTCAGGCTGTCCAGAACAGTGCTGCCAAAGTTTGGAATCTCCATGTGCAAGAGTTGAGACATCATGCCCGTTTCAGATCTCTGGAAAAGACAGGATGTTCTCACCAGACATCTAAGACAGAAAAAAGTAAAATGAAGGTGGACCGGCTTGATGAGGTAACAAACAGAAAATTACTACATTCAAAAGTCACACAATGTTTATCTGGTGCAGACACAGCAGAAAAATGCGACAGAAATACTGCACAGCAACTCCCTTGGTAAACAGCTCTCTTCACCCCAACATTACTAGAGTCTCCATGTTTGGCAACTCAGCATAAGCTTGCCCGGAGTATTCAAAAGAAGCTGAAAAGTGACCCACAAACCCACCCGCCCACCCTCCCTCTCCACCCGCCACTACCTGACCTCTATAGCAGAATCTTCCGAGATGAGAGAGAGAGAATGCGGGCAGGCTCCTCACAGCAGCTCAGCATGAGGAAATGTTGCTTGAGAAGCAGAGAGATACGTCTCAATCCGTCCTCTTCCTCCTCGCACAGGACTGAATCAGAGAGAGGGAAAGCAAGCGTCTGTGTGCAATCGATGCACCATCTACTGTATGTCACAGAAAGGGGGAGAGAGGCTATAGGCACAGACACAGAGACTAGGGAGAGAGGGGGAGGGAGTGAGACTGGAGGAAAGTCATTTAAGGACACAGAGTGAGAGAGAGAGATCGAGCGAGAGACAGAGAAAGAGAGAGAGCCTGATGCGGATAACTGCCCTGCAGAGAGTAAACGTGTTCATGTGCGATGGAGACAAAAGACAGGCAAGGCAGAATGAGAGAGAGAGAGAGAGAGAGAGAGAGAGAGAGAGAGAGAGAGAGAGAGAGAGAGAGAGAGAGAGAGAGAGAGAGAGAGAGAGAGAGAGAGAGAGAGAGAGAGAGAGAGAGAGAGAGAAATGGCTCACTTTTATTTGAACATTACCACACGAAGAAAAGACAAGAGCGGGAGCGTTTACCCCGCATGCACCAACTCAAACGTGTGCAGACACATAATCCATCAGAAGCCGTCTCTGCCATGAGCGGCTCCGTGCTCAGGATTATTTACATTAAGGGCAGACAAATGGTGTGTGCCAGGAGAGCAGCTCTGCATTGCAGTCCCTGTCACAGGCTGGCATGCTCAGTACAGAGTCTGCATACCCAATCAGATGTGCCAACACGACATCAGACAGATACTCAACCGATAAGAGAAAGAAAAGAGATAGACTCAGCCTCAAAGCAGCCCTGAATGTCAGATCAGTACATCAAACCGAGAAGCATTTTAAGGTGGCACATATTAGATGGATGGCTCAAAGACTGTATTGTGCGAGTAAGAGTTGAGTACAGAGCAGTGGGGCAGTAAAGCAGCATCTCTCAGCCAAGTGGGGAGAAGGCGCTGTGCTTCCGTCTCTGATTTGTTGACTTTTAACGCTGAGACGCCGACGGGCTACGACGTGAGTCAGCGCTATCAAGAGATAAACTGCCGTGTTCCAGCCTTCTGTCTAATATCAACAGCAAAAAAATATATAATAAATCAATTACGTGTGGCAGACAAACACTCTGCGAATGCTGCAAAACTTCGTTCTAGCTGTCTGTCTTGTCTTTTTAAAAGCAGGGAAACTGTGTCAGCCTGGAAAAAAGCAAAACGTGACACATTAACTTGTCTCTTGAAGAAACTGCCCTCAAACTTTGTTTCCAGTGTGAAATGCGCACAGTCATTGAGGAAAATGTCCTCTTTCAGTCATGAAGAGACATTTACATTTGGAAACAAGAGTGCCTGTGTAGACATCTGTTAAGTTGACAGCTGGAGCTCTAGTAATGGACAGTGTTAGTATGGTCACATGTATGATGTCCCTGGGAGAACAGACTGCAGTCTGAGCTGGTGGGGAAAGGGAGACTCCACACTGCCTACTAGAGGGCAGACACAGACTTACAGCAATAGAAAACTTGAATGACCTATCAATGTGCTTAGACTTTCAGTTGCAGTAACACGGTGTTCTCAGAATGGCACATTCAACTGTTCTCCTGAAAAATGATCATTTAAGAATTGCTGCTCAGAAAATGCATCTCAAAATGTAACATTTACACCCGATGTAACAGACAATTATAATGGTGCTATATAAAATATTGATGGCAAAAAAAAAACATCAAATGCATACAATTTTGTGTTAATTGTTTGTAGTTATTAACTAAAGAATTACACATTTTTTTTTGAAAGACAATTTCTTTATACAACTCCACTTTAATGACAAACTACATATATACAGAATACCCCCCCCCCCACAAAAAAATGATTTCTTTACATAAAAAAAAATAATTCTTAAAAGTACAGGAAGTACAAAAAAAAAACGTATTGAGATAATAATGGTAAAACACAATGTAATTAATAGCCATTCATTTGGAGCAGCTTAGAAGGCCATGTGCATATACTGTCACAACACAGAAGCCACATTTTTTAATAATATGCTTCATAAATATTTAGCCTCAAGTCTCCATTAACACTGCTTCGATAGATAGTGAAATCATGAGCTGAACACATTACCTCAAATCAGTCCACAAATCAAATGCCGATTAAACGATTAAAAATGTTTACAATATCAACACATTTTAATTCTGAACTTTGAATCCAGATACTGCTGATATACATGTTGAACAATGAATGGATATGAATAATTATTTTTCCCTTAGAGTTCAACATATTCTAGGAGCTCTACAACAAAATGCATTAATTGTTATAGAGTCTTCATTTTTTTTTTTTTTTTAAATGAAACTTCAAAGGTATCCCTGCAATCTACAGAAAAAAGTTTTAACTGTTTCAATTGATATTATAAATCCCTTGCTGCAGAGTTGCACAAATAAACCACTTATGCCATGACCAGATTTAAAAAAAAAAAATGGAATTAAGCCACCTTTTCAAGTTCTATAATAAATAATAATAATAATGCACCTTTGTAGTACTTCTCGTGACTTCAAGCAGCCTATATAACAGATTTCAATGGACCATGAGAGTGACAAAACCGAGGGTTTTTCCACTGGTCATTGACAGGCAGTGTTATGTTTCACTGGCTTCTCAGCTAGCGACCTTGAGTGACAGAATAAATCAAGTTTCTCAAGTGTTTTTGGCCCATCATTAGAAATATGGGGACAGAGTGACATTCATAGAGTGCAAAATATACCCTATGAGAAACTAACTTAGGATATATTATTTCAATAAAAATCTAGATAAATAATGTAGAATATTCCATAAAAATATATATTTGACCTAGGTTGTTTCTTTTTACTGTAATAAAATAGTTTGTCATGGTAAATAATCATCTCTGTTTAGGGTTGAGAAATCCTTGCTAACACGTGCTTGTTAACACAACTAGGCCTGAGCAGAGCTTTCATCAATCAGTTCTTCATTACAAAATACGTCATAAAAACATCAACAAAACGCTCACCCCACCCCCCAAAAATTAAAATAATCAAATAAATTAAAAGTCTCCAACACTTGGCACCTTATTCACAGTTTTCCACCACTATACGTAAGGTCGGTAGTTCCTGCCTTTCCATCTCTTTGAGCGAATGTGGAAGAAGAAGAACATGAACATGAGAAAGACGCAGGAGAGGGCGTAGAGCAGCACGCAGAGACTCATGTCCACGCTGGAGAATCCCAGACCCAGGAACGTCATCCCTGGTCTGGCTTCTATCTGGACACCAGAGAGCACTGGTAACATTATTTTCTCTTCCGCACCATCAATGCCAATCCTCTTCTGATCGTTAAGAACATTCTCAAAAGAAGGTTTCAGGTTCTGGTTGAGGTGAACGTTGCTTTTAGGTTTGGTTATGGCTTTGGGTTTGTCAAGAGCCGGAGGGCCTGGCTCTGGTTGGCTGCTGCTGGAGTATTTTGGGGAGATGTTGGAAGCACCGTAGTGTTGTTTGAGGAAAGCCAGGACCATCTGTTCATCCCAGACATGAAGGCCTTCTTGCTCCTCATGGCATGTGGGACAGATATCAGGAGTTGGCCACTGATTCTTAGGAAACATGGGGTCCTCGCTCATCGAGCCTGCATAAAGAGTGCAATCAAAGGGTGACAAGTGGTTTCATGCATCGTTCTTTTCTTTCCTTCCTTTTTATTCCTCCCTTCTGTTACTTAATGTAATTTGTCATTTTTCTTCTTTTGCCTTTCTTCCTGTCTTTTCTCTTTCTTCCATTTTCCTTTCCTTTTTCTTACAAATTTTATTCTTTCTTCCTTTCCATTTTCATTCCTTTATCAAGGTACTTATTTCTTTCTTTGTGTTTTTTTGTCTTTTTTCTTCTTTTCCCTTTCTTCTAGTCTTCTCTACTTTCTTCCATTCTGTCTCTTTTCTTTCCTTTCTGTTCTGCTTTCTTATCTCTCCTCCTTTCTTCCCTCCTTTCTCTATCCCCTTTGCCTTTTCTTCTTTCACGTCATATCTCTTTTTCTTGCTTCCAGTCAAGCTTTCTCTCTTCATGTTTTCTTTTCCTTCCTTACTCTGTTCTTTTTCCTTCCAGTCCTAATCATTCTTTCTTCCTTTCCTTTTCTTTCTGTGCTTCTTTTTCATCCTTCCTTCCTGTCTTTATTATCTACATATATTTTATTTCCCTTCTTCCTGTTCTTTTCCATCAAATCCTGATTTCATTCTGTATTCCCCTTCCCTTTCCTGTATTATTTTCTTTCCCCTATCTGGTCTCTTTCCTTTTCTTCCAATCCTCCTTTCTGTCTCTCTTCATGTCTTATTTTGCTCCTTTATTTCTGCCTGTCTTTTTATCCATTCTTCTTTCTTGCCCGGTTTCTTCTTTCTTCTTTTTCTTGTTCTCTATATTGTCCTTTCTTTAATCCTACCCATTTCCCTCTTTTTCCTTCAGTGCAGTATTTATTTATGCAGAAATCTTTTGTAACATTATGTCTTTACTGTCACTTTTATTCAATTTAAGGCATCCTTGCTGAACACAAGTATTATTTTCTTGAAAAAAACCCAACTTTTTGTCAAGTAACTTTTTAATCAGTAGTGTATATACTATGTCCCCCATGAGATCCCCCTTTCTGTCTTACCTGTCAGTCTTGCATTAACCTGGTTGTGCTTTCTCCACAGCCACAGTACAGCCTCATCAACAGATTTGACCTGATTCAGAGACTCCTGAGCCATCTCCTCAAAATGCTTCCCACACTCCTGGCAACCAAAGAAGGTCCCAATATAGCGCCGCATGGTTTGAAGCACTGCCAAGGGATCATCCTCAAATCCTGAGAGGAAGGTAGGTTTAAATTAATTGTAGCAATGTAGAAACATGAACTAATAGAAAACATTTACCAAATGACTGTTCTGCTTGCCACAGTCCCAAACAGTGGCATATTAAATATAAGCTAACATTACAGCAAAATGTACCTTACATTTACTAATATACAATCACGATTACAACTCAAATATGTTTCTGGTTGATTAAGAGGAAGGGATTTCCCTGCTCATACCAGTGTTGGCTAGAGCATCAGGTCTGTTGGCAGCTTGCACAGTCAACACATGAAACAGTGTCCACAGGGAGCAGGGATATCCTCTTAGTGCCACACTACTACCCTGGCATCCAACCCACTGCACTTGCTCACTCAGGTACAGGCCCGATATCTGAGAATAATACAAACAGAGCACTTTAAAACCATCAACAAACTGATTTTTGCTCCGGTCACATACAAAAAAAAGACAAAAAACGTACATGTCATAAGGTAAAGAGACTTTATGTGGTATATGGAGCTTTTAATAGCATGAGCAGCAGTGGTCTGACAATGAACAAGCTGTTTACTCGGTGACACTCTTACCCTCATTTTGTTGTTAACTAGGTCCAGAATAGCATCATAGGGGATCTTCTCCAAAGGTAAACTGACTAGCCATTCTAACAACGTCTCAAGAAGTTTCACCACAGACTGGCGACCTGGAAATAGCTAAAATCAAAGGGGCCAAGTAAGATACAACCCTGTAAATTTTAAAACTAATGCAAACAATTTCAGTGTGAGAAGACAGCTCAAGCGCAAAGAAAAAGTTGTGTTTGTGTTAAAACACTACCTTGGCAACAACTGTTATAAAGTCCTTGAAGGTTTTTAGTTCTTCTCCTTCTAAGGTCTTGTGGGTGGCCAGTTCAACCCTCAGTAGATAATGTAAGCCAGACTCCAGATCTGCCATGTATACCTTAGACCTGAAGAAACATTAATTACTGGTTACCTCGTGTTACTTTAAATTAAATCAACAGCTAGTAAAAAGTGTGTGGGCATTCATTTCAACTGTTAAACTTCTACTTCAACTGTTGGAATACTTAACATTTTACTGCAAATATACACTACTGTTCGTAAGATTTTAAAATGTTTTTGAAGGAAGTCTCTCAGGCTCACCTACACTGCATTTACTTAAATACAGTAAAAACAGTAATATTGTGAACTATTATCACAATTTAAAAGAACTGTTTTTTGTTTGAATATATTTTAAAATGTGATTTATTCCTGTGATCAAAGCTGAATTTTCAGCAGCAATTACTCTAGTCTTTACTGTCACATGATCCTTCAAAAATCATTCTAATTTGATTTGCCGCTAAAGAAACATTTCTTATCAGTGATGAGAATGTGCTGTTTAATATTTTTTGTGAAAACTGTGATATGTTTTAAGGATTCTCTGATGAACAGAAAGTTCAAAACAGCATTGATTTAAAATAGAAATAAAGTGTGACGTTATAAATGTCTTCACTGTTGCCTTTGATTCATTTAATGCATCCTTTAATTTCTTAAATTAAAAAACAAATTTACTGTCAGACCCCACATTTTTTAACCGTATTATCTACGTTAAAAAAAAAAAAACTCACTTTTTAAACTCTTTCCACTCCACCTGGGTTCCCTGCCCATTATTTCCAGGCTGAGGACGCTGCAGGGATGAGGTGGACTGCTTCCTGTGGACTCCAGGGAGGAGTTTTAGGTAGGAGGAGAAGAAAAAGCGTAGCCTCTTCTGACTGTTAACACAAACAAAAATGTATCAACTGTGCATATACAGGGCTTCTATTTGGTAGACAACAAAGAATTTAGCAGAGGTTGTTAACGTACACATTCATCACAGTGTGTGTGCCGTTGGGATGGAAGAGGTATGCTGAGGGAACTGAACTAATCCCTAGTTTCTCCATTAGAAGTTTGTCTGAGCTCAGAGCTCTCTTCACTGCTATACCCTCATATGGCATTAGGTCCAAAATTACCTAGTTAAAAAAAAGATAAAACATTAAATTAGAGCATTACAATTCTAGCTGCATCACTAATTATGCCTAAAGGGATAATTTAGATCACCATCTACACACCCACTCATCGTTCAAAACCTATGTTATTTTCCTTTTTCCATGGAACACAAAAGAAGTTTGGTTTATTGAATTGTCTAAAGGCATGGGTATACTTCATTTTCTGCGTTCCACTCGGTCTTTTATTTTGTAGAATGTGAATTATATCATGCAAATAAAACTTGGTAACACTTTACAATAAAGTTTCATTTGTTAACATTAACTGAATTAGTTAACTTTAAAAATGAACACTACTTCTACAGAATTTATTAAACTTAATGTCAATCTCAACATTTTCTACCAGATTTTTTAGTTCATGTTAGATAATACATTAACTAATGTTAACAAATGAGACCTTATTGTAAAGTGTTAACCAAAATTTAAACAAGTTTAAAGGCCTGTTCACACCGGGACGAATTTCGCGCGCGTTATTCGCCGACGTTTAACGCCTCGTGACTAAACAAAGGGCGCCAATGTGAGTGTTCACACCGACGCGTAAAACGCCACGCGTAAAAGCGTCATTTTTAAAAAAACGCCTCGGGTTCGTTTTTTTAGTTTGACGCGCCGCGTCAAAAACTATCCGACCAATGAGATTGGCGCTTTTGCTCACGTGTCTGGAGCTTCTGAAGTTACAGTAAAACACAACTTGGGGGCGCTCAAACACAAAACAGTCTTGGCGAGCACACATACGTAATGGCAAAGAAGATACACAGCGTCCGTCTACTACTACACTCTGCCTGGAAGAAATAAGACGAGGAAGATGCAAGGCCAGATGAATGTAGAGCTGCTGGTCTTGTTGGTGTCAATATAAAGAGACACAAATGAGAATAAAGAACTGTATGACAAACGCGACAAACTTGCTCTCTTCTTCTGAGTGACAAGCGAGTGTCAGAAGCACTTTGTGGACCGGGGTATTTCTGTACATTAAGCGCCATCTAATGTCAGGGAATAAATTTGCATGTTCACTCGGCTCATCGTCAGCGAAAAACGCTTGGGTGTGAACACAAAAAACGCGTTGAAAAATGCTGACGAATAACGCGAGCCGATATTCGTCCCGGTGTGTACGAGCCTTAAGACTCATACAGCTAAATTAGACTACAACAATCAAGCTCAAAAGGAAAAGAAATTACCTTAAAAGTGTTGTGCATATTTTCTAAAACGATACAATAGCTTTGTGTAAAACAAACTGACGTAACCCTCGTTCCTCCAGAGTGAATGGAGATACTGACATTATAGGTCTCACTTGGGAGCCCCTATTACCTCTGGGTTTTACAATGAAATTGGCAAGTGGAATTTGCATGCTTAGCCACTCCACCAGACATATGGATAAATAAGATGGCACCCTGCATCCAGAGATGGTGTTCCAGCCATTCAGCGGGTAGTTCAAGGTTGTGGCAGGAGGGACATAGTGCCTTTGTTAACTCTATCAGGGAATGAGGGTTACGACACTAACCCTTTCTATCAGTCACGTTTGACATTATGTCGATGCTGACATTAGAGGTCCCTATACAAAGTGACACAAATACTGAGTTAACTGTGTTACATGTGTCAGTAAAGCAGACACTGGCAAGCATGCCAGTAACAAAATGGCCTCGCCCAATCGTAACATTCTCAATGCCCCATGAAAGCAGAACTTTCCTTCTTGATGAAAAGAGTGCTTTGGCTCATTTTACACTTTTTTTATTCACACTGGGGAAGCGTGCCTAGTCCGGGTGAAAAGAGAGGCAACAACCTGCCCGTATGTACATGTGGAATATACACATATGGACTGATCCACAGGGCAGTGCTACATATGGACGAAACTCTGCGGTAGGTCCTACCTGGAAAGGTTTGGAGCTACAGAGTGGCCAAAACCAGCGCAGGGCGAGCAGCACTGCCAGCAACTCCAAGCAATTGATATGCCACTGCAGTCAAAGTCCTGTCCAGGAGCCCGGGGATGTGTGCCCGCTCCATACAGCCCCCCCAGCCAATTCTGGAGGCATTTGTTGCCACAACAATGTGCTTGGACACTTGTTCTAAGGGCACTTCCGCCCATAGAAAAGCAAGGTTCAACACCATGGGCTGAAAGTTCAGTGACAGATTAGTGTGATGATCACACGATCTGTCTTGGCTGTGCAGCTAGTGCTGAACGATCTCATTTGCAATCAATCCAATCAATCAATGCAAGCGGCGTTACTGCGGCTGTGGATACCATATGCCCCAGGAGCCTCTTAAATTGTTTCAGCGGAACCGCTGTCTTCCTCCTGAACGTATTCAGGCAGTTCAGCACTGACTATGCGCGCTCATTCATGACACGCGCCGCCATATTGACCGAGTCCAACTCCATACCGTGAAAAGAGAAGTTCTGCACAAGGGGGCACTGGGTCCTGAGCACCAGGTTTGCTGCACCACGCAACTTTGGTAAAGATGTGGGGAGACAGGGACAGCCCAAAGGGGAGGAATGTACTGGTATGCCTAAACTCTTGAAAGCAAATTGAAGAAACATCTGTCGAAGCTGTCGTCTGTCGTCCTTCATCTGTCATCCTTCAGGACGATCACTGCAAACCAATCTTAGGGGCGAACGCATGTGAGCATGCGCTTCTGCGTTAGCATCTTGAAAGGGAGCTTGTGAAGGGCACATTCAAGACTCACAGATCCTAGAACGGCTTTAACCCAGCTTTCTTGGGTATAATGAAGGTCTGTAAAACCCTGACTTCAGCTTGGCTGGAGGGACAGGCTCTATGTGTCATTTGCCAACAGGACCGCAATCTTCGCTCACAGGACAAGGGCATATTTGCCTGCCACAGAAGTAAATAGGATGCTGCTGAACCTGGGGGACGTCTGGCGAACTGGATTGCATAGCAGAGTCTGATTGTCCAAATGACCCAGCTGGATGGGCTGGGAAGCGCTAACCAGGGCTCCCAGGCTCCGTGTGATTGGCACCACTCAGGAGACTGAGGAAATTGAATGTTAGGGTACCGCTGGTCAATGGAAATGAACTCTTTTAACCCTTAGGCGCTATTCAGGGTCTTTTGTTTTTACCCCAAATGACGTTTTGCTGAAACTGACACTTGACAGCTCTACAAACGAAAACATTTATTGGAATGATATCTGGTTGTATGTTAGCGTGAAAAAAAGTCACACTCAGGATGTTTCGGGGTCTCTAGAGAACCCAGACAATACAATGTGATCTTGTAACATAATAATGTAAAAAAATTTAAAACAACTGTAATATCTCTTACTTTAGTAATGTTTTTACACTACATTTTTGCAGTGTTGGTATTTAAGGTATATAAAATATCAAATAAAAAAAATGGGATGAATGGAGAAATGAAACAAATATTAACTTTTTTTTATGTGTCAAATAAAAATAAAAAAAACGAAATCAGCCACAACACAGAACACAAATACATAGAAGTGAAGTGGCAATGATACTTCAGTATATATCATATATATATATATTTTTGTAATGTCAACATAAATCTAAATAAAAAAAAACTTGTGAAAAGATGTATACCCATGAGGCAATGGCAAATGAGCCATTGAGTAATGCTTTGAAGCCACCTACTGGCTGAAGTTGAAATTCTATGTTATTTTACTTTTAAAAGTGTTTGTTCTCCAGTGGATGGCAACAATCTTCAATTAAACCATTTCATATTGTCTATGTTATCTCCATGAATCACAATGAGAAATGTGGATCTTTTTCTTTTTTACAATAAATAAATAAATGTTTTTTTTAATAAAAAACAACTTTTACAAATATTTTTTAATTTATTTATATAAATGTAAAATGTAGCAGCCTAAGGAAATCGCTGCACAAGGGTTTCCAGCCAGAGAGATTCTCCTCTTTTTAAGCTCTTTGAGCGGTTGGAAGAGTAATCGCTGTCAGCAACCACTCAGATATGAAGCAAAAATGAGTGTATGCAGGCCACCATCTCATATACCCGTATGTTTGAGGGAGTGGCTAGGCATGAAAATTCCACTTGCCAATTTTGTAAAATTCAGAGGTGATTGGGGCTCCGAAGTAAGACCCCTAATGGCAGTAATGACCTAACGTCGAAGATGACTGACAGAAAGGGAACGATCTACATTTCTGTGATTTTTCACAAAAAAATATTGCTTTCCACTAGGTCTGATCGGGTCCATTTATGTTAGGAGAACTTATTTCCTTGAACATTAATCTGGGAATTTGATAGCTCTACCATTTGAGCTAAACAAGACTTTGGTTCTGTTGTGTATCATTAATGTGCCACTTTTGATAATATTAAAGAAATCTTCATTTAGGCAAAATTAACCTTCCGAATAACAAATAACTTACATGTCTATTTGTTTCTCACACAAAATCATAGTGATTTGAAATAATGGTGCACAGATCATGGAAAATGGAGGCTAACAACAATCACCATATTCGTATTTATTTTTCAAATCGCCCCTTGCCTCATTTGTACCAGTTTTAAACCCTATTGCACCTACTGTAAAATTACAAATAAGAATTTACATTGTGAAAGATCATCAGTGTTTCCCATTAACTACTAGACTCTACCATAGTCGCCCACCATAGTCTTCTCTGTGCCGCCATAATTTCACAAAATATTTTAAAACTTCCCATAATACCAAAATATCTCCATGTTTTTTTTTTTTGCACCATTGCTTTGGCAAAGTATCTGTCAAATGAAATAAATCGAAGGCGTGATATGGCTTTGTGCCCTTATCAAATAATAAAAGACTTTGATTTAATTAAGTATTTACAGTCTGTTTGCACTGGGAAGTGTGCACTTTGCTCACACAATGCAATGAACTCCAAATCTGCATGTGCTGAGAGTTTATCTTGCATTTGGAATTGTAGCGGGTACAAGTTACGCATTATCTTTCATATTTGCATAATTTCCAACATTTTTGTGGACAGTTGATTACATCGTTTCACTAGATTTATAATGAGACGTGTTTGTAAACCTGTTTCACAGATTTTATAATATAAAGGCCATTACTGTCATACGAATAATAATAATAAAAAAAATATATACTAATTATTACTATTATATTCTAATTGTTTGGCTTCCTAAAACATCTGTGTGAATGTATTGTAGACCGAGACACTATATCACAACTAAAAAAAAAAAATTGAGTCCCCGTTAAAGTTCAGGTACAAGTCAATGCACAGACTTTTTTCTTCATTCAATTTGTACACTGAACATGGGTAGGAGCTGAACTCTCAAAGTTCACCAGATTGAGGAATTTAACTTTAAAATGTACAAAATTATCTTTTTATGTGAGCCCCCATGGTCTCACAAAATCCTATGGGAAAGACTGGATCACAATTTATTAGAACCTACAAAAGAAAGGCATAAAGAGTTCTTTTGTCACTAAAAAACATCAGTCACACCACTTACAACCAGTAAACAGAATGAGGGTTCAATGTTTCAAAGACTCGGTTCATGCATTCCCTGAGAAACAAACCCATGATTTCACATTCCTTCCCGTCTATAGCTGTACAGCGATTCAGCTGAAACACAATACTTACCCTGGAATGGGCACATTACAGTTCATACTCATTTAGTATCAATAAAACAAAATGGCATACACATCTGAATTAAGGCATGTATCATCTGAAGCCGTGAATGCTTACCGAATGTGCCACAGTATAATTCTTATGTATGATTTTATGCCTGCTACAATAAAAAAAATAAAAAAAAACATATATATAATATTATATATTTATTATATATATATATTGTATTATTATTATTATTTTTCTTTTTTTAATTGTAGCAGGCATAAAATAACAATAACAGTAACATACAATTACATTAGTGTGGAATGACAAATGGGTGAGTAAATGATGACATCTGATCTTATACTGCTTTCCTACAAAAACATTTTGTTTTATCTGTTTTTCATACCTCTCTCCCTATATAAGAGTCTCCGTCCTCAATTATAACCGCAGTATAGAGCTCCGTTTTCTTCCCCATTAAGGACAGGATGTCCTCAGACCTGCAACAGATGACAAACTCAATGTTTTTAAATAGGAAACTGAGACACATTCCATTTATGTCTAGAAACTAAAACATCTCCAAATGTCCCTCTTGAAGCTGGAGGCAGAACATGTTAAATATTAAACGCAGATGAAATTGAACATGTAAAAAATAGGAGGTAATAATGTAGATTTGGGCACCTGACAGGGTCAAGGGGAGGGCAGCCCACAGGCCAGTTTTGTCTAGTGTGGTTTTGGAGGAAGTTCACCATCAACTGCCTCACTGTCTGAAGCTCTCTGTCAGCCCCTAACAGTACACAAAATACAAGTTAAATCCACAATAATAATGAATCACTGAAACAATCATTTCAATTCTAATCAGAGCAAAAATTATGAAACCCACCTCGATATGTCTTCCCCAAATCATTTGTATCACCATGTGCCTTAAAATACTAAAAAAGAAAAAGAAAAACACATTATTCCTAAATGAAAAGTACAAAAATAACATGTCCTATGTGTGTCCATTTCAAAACCAGGCATGTTCTGGCAATTTGGAAATTTGATAAGGGTGTAACATTTGTCTACATTTGTATGGTTACCCTGGTTTCAGGTTTACCTGACCTTGATCAGACATAGATAAGACATGTTATAGTGTTCAAAAACAGCTAGAAAAGAGCACAGCAAAATAGAACAGAAGGCAGGAATCTTGTTTCATCAAGTTAACTTGACACATTTTAAAATGCAGAGATAGCGACAGGACATTGAATAAACATTATAAGAAACATGCTGCATTTAATAAACAAATATAAAGATGCAACAGTGCTGAAAGGTTTTGTACTCTGCTAACTGTCTGACAGCTAAAGCACAGAATCTGTCAGAACGCTAATACAATTACCATCTCAAATTAAAAAATAAATAAATCATCGAAATTCAAATAATTTAGTCACCCTCTCTAATTTACTAGTATGTTGTTAGAAAAATAGTTGACTAGGAGACTATTGTAACATCTTTAATTTATGAGGTGCTTATGTTGAATATATAGCTATGGAAGTAAAATAATGCCAAATGTTTTTGAAACAAAAAGCCTGTTGAATTGTCCTACTTGAAAAAAAATATGCATTGCATTAACCCTGCTTGTATTAAATGCATTGTATTTTTAGGACTTGCATTTTTATGGGCTGAAATTTAGCATGGTTGAATATTTAAGCTGTGAATATTTAAATTCAAAACATTTCAAACACATTTTCATTAGTAAAATTTCAATAATCCATATTCACCTTTCAAATTTCACTTCCAAAATATTAGAACTGATTAAAAATACAACCTATAATATTCAACAGGCGGTTTTTGGTCCATTTTATTTCGCTTTGCAAATTCGCTTCCACAAATTCAGTGGTTCAAATTCGACAGTAAATTCAACGTTGACATCCAGGAACTGCAGGAAAAGCAGTAGATTACAGAGCATAATCTCCATCTGCTGTTAGTCGACCTCAGCAGAGGGTGCAAGCGCGTGTTTTTTACGAACACCAGAGCAACAGTTAGAGCAAGCCATTCATTCATAAAAACTCATTAGAAAGTTTTCAAGAGCAGGTCTTGATAGTTGCCCCTTATTGGCCCAACCAGACCTAGTTCCCCTCGACAGCCTTCCTGACTTCCCCTGAATACATTTCAGGGACGGGGCATGATGGGACCCGCGTTCAGACCCCTGGAGATTCCAGGCCGGTCCTAAAAGCTGGATGCGGAGGTTCAGGTGGTTAACGCAGGAATATGTGGTAGTTACCATCACTTCTGCGAGCACCCCCTAAAAAGAGGAAGTTGTGCTTACACCAAATAGAAGTGTAACCTATTCGTTGAGTGAGTCTTCTCTCCGTGAGGATATACTGATAGCGTTCAGTCATTTCAGTGCTCTCTTTCCTGCAAGATGGGTTGGAGTAGACTGTTTTCCTCCACCCTCAAAATGATGTTGCCTCTGTTTTTCTTGAAGCACATCATGATGCAGAAGCATTGGAAGCACATCCTGATTGTCAGGTTCCTGAGGGAGCAAGGGAATCTGCCTTGCGCCCCTCTTTATCCTCTTGGGCCTTATCTCTGGTGCGACTGCACTGCAGAGACCACCCCTGAGCCACTGCAGGCAGTGAGTTAAAAATTCTGTTTTTAAACAGTTCTCCTGCTCGCGTGGTCGCTACTAGAGGGTAGGGACTTGCTCGTTTCGGTCAAGGAGTTGTGCCTGAAATTTGGGCCGGCTAACTCTCACAAGCTGAGACCACGGCCTGGATATGTGCACAAGATTCCTACCTCTCCCTTAAAGGGACCAGGTGGTGAGCCTGCAAACGCTGCCCTAGAGGAGACAGACCCAGCCCTGGCTTTCTCTGTCCGTCCGCTTCATTGCGGTTATACGTGCACAGAACGCAAGCCTTAGTACCTCAGACCAGCTCTTGTCTGTTAAGGAAATCAGCAGAGAGGGAAGGCTGTTTCCAAGCGAGGTTGGCCCACTGAATGGTGGCTGCCTTCATCTTGGTGAAAATCCTGAGATGCACATGTCCACTTAGGTGGTGAGCTCCTCTTAAGTGAGTTTGTGCTCCCGCCTAGGTGTTGACGCAGAGTGCTTCGCTGACAGACATTCTAGAGTTGGGGGCCGGGGCAACACCTATAGTCGAACCGCTGCTTCTCGTGGGCTCCCTTCTCATGAAGCCAGTTCACCGTAAGCCCGGTTCAAAGTCCCGGCTTGCTGCGCCCTTCCCCTCCTATGGACTTGATACGTGCACCATTTCTGCTCCAGTTGAGTTCCCTTTAATCGAACCCTGTTGAGTTCCTCCACAACCCTCCGACATCAGACGTGGCGGAACATCCGGTGTTAGGGCCTACCACTCGTAAGCATTGTGGAACCTGTGTTAGGCTGGGTCCATATGTTGCGATCCCTACGGTGATCCCATATGTGTATTCTTCCACGGTATGGCTCCCTACGGCGAGCCAGTGTCTTCCCTCGGCAGAGTCTGCTCTGCCGTCACTGTCCGTTTGAGTCTCGTCTGTCATAGGCTGGAGCCACCCTAATGACATTCCATATGTTGTACGGTCCGGTCATCTGCCCAGTTCATATGTGTATTCTCCACATTACCTCCCTTCGGGTAGGATGTGGCTTATGCAGCGTCCCTTCCTTCCATGTACAGGGAACGCTTTCCCAGTGGTCCTGTAGGAACAGTAGTGACTTCCCTGGCTTAAGCCCTGTCCCTTTCCTGCCTTAAATTGCGGTCAGGAGGCTTTTATGCAGGCACTGGATGGTGGCAGCTTTAGAGGCGTTTTTAATGGTTGATCCCCATTTCAGTCGATGTCGACTACGCCCTCCGTTCCCTCCTTCAGGGAAGGGTGGGTTGCATACGCAACCAGGACGTTTTGAATGATGTGTTGATGTAATTTCCACTGAAACAGGAAGCTAAGGCAGGACATAATGAATGACCACTTCCCCTTTTCAAATAGCCAATAGCATTTAGTTTACCTCACAGACTGAAAGTTGTACTTGACAGCACCATGGAACCGAATCCAAGAGCTGATGATACATTAGATTTTAGTAGGTATGTAACGATTCACTCGCAACCGGTTGAAAATCGATACAAATGTGTGACGATTCAAGTCGGTTGAAATGTTAAACGAATCGCGATACACGTTTTAAACAGCAGGGCCGTTTACTGTACTAGCTTGTGAACCTCTCTTTACAGGCACAATAGCAGCAAGCACACACTGGCGCAAAGCTAGCAAGTGTTTTCACTTCATTCATGAAACTTGAGCTTGTGTGAGCCAATCTCAACCTCCATAGGAATGAACTGAAAAAACGCTCGGTTTGCTCCGCTCGCGCCGCGCCAGTGTGTGCCATAGACTGGTGTGCACGCGCCGTCAAACACATGGCGACGGCAAGCGTAGATGTTGACGTTGACTCATTCAAATCGGAGGTGTGGCGGCATTTTGACTTTCCGTAGACTAATAATAATCACCACCGTGAGAAGCACAAGTCACTCCGTTTTCATAAAAGGCATCAATACGACAAGTGCGAGAGCCACGGAGAACACAAGGTGTATCAGTGTTTCCGTGGCAACTAGGTGTTGTATTTATTTTACTATCTCTTTCTCTAAATGTGTACATGGATATATATATTTTTATATATATATATATAATTTATTGATGGTTATGGCATATTTTTGCACATTTTTTACTCTTGCTAGTGTAATAATGATACAAATTATAACGAAATTAAAACCCCTCTAAATGTGGTACTAATTGTACATTGTCTTTTACTTAGTGTGCGAAGGTACCAGTGCCCACCCTCTTGACCAGACAGACAGAAAGACTGAGTTGAAACAACCTTGAAGGGATTTTTTTTTATTTCAATGTAGTTTTTCTATTTGACAAATATATTTTAAAATTAAAAAGAAATGTGGAGCATTTTGTCTGAGAAATAATAAAAGGGACACTTTTTTTATTTATAATTTCTTAATCACTTGTTAAAAAAATCGTGAGAAAATCGTATCGTGAAACCAGTATCGTGAATCGTATCGCATCGTGAGTTGAGTGAATCGTTACATCCCTAGATTTTAGATATTCATACTAAAAGCTAAAGAAACATTTTAATTTCAGGGGGCCTTTAAACTGATTTTGGCAATAGCCCAAGCCCCTAGTTAAGAATCAGATTTATTGTATAGGTTTAATCTGTTGAACGAATAAATAACACAATTTGCACAAACATACTCTGAAGGTGGGGTAGAAGTGGATTCCGAACTCCTTACAGATGTCGAAGTTCTTCTCATGAGCACAATCCAGAACTCCAATACGAATGGCCTGTGCCCAGTCTATGAGAGTAGAGAGACATGTCACATATTTCAAAAACACATCAAAACTTAAAGCCAAGGTATAGTTAACCCAAACATTTTGTCGTCAATTACTAGCTCACCCTCATGTTGTTCCAAACCCATAATACTGTCCCTCCACCAAAACTGACAACAAGAAGTTCATAAAGAGATCATAAAAGTAATCCATATGATTCGAGCGGTTTAATCCAAATCTTCTAAAGCTACCCAATCTCTTTATATGATGAACTAATTTAATTTATGTTTTATTCATATATATTCTAATCACAAAGTTCACCTACTGAACTTTTTGAAGAGTCAACGTTTTGGTGAAAAGGACTTTCAATGGAGGGACAGAAATCTGTCATTAAAAAATATCTTCAATTGTGTTTGAGGATGAACAAATGATTTAGGGGGCTGGAAAGATATGAGAGCAAGAAAATAATGACAGAATTTTCATTTTTGGGTGACCTATCACCAAAATCAAATTTTCCTATTTTAAAAAATACCTGCAAGTAATTACAGCTATAAATTAATTTCTGTAATTACACTGTTGATGCTTCCCTTACACTTTAGCCCACCCTTAAACTTAACCATACCATGAAACATGCCCCTAACCTTACCCGTTCTGTATCCCACCTCAATAACATCAAGTGTTTTGCAATATATGGAAGTAAAATAATGACAAATGTTTTTGAAACAAAAAACCTGTTGAATTGAACTACTTGAAAAAAATATGCATTGCATTAACCCTGCTTGTATTTTAATGCATTGTATTTTTAGGGCTTGCATTTTTATGGGCTGAAATTTAGCATGGTTGAATATTTAACCTGTGAATATTTCAATTCAAAACATTTCAAACACATTTTCATTAGTACATTTTCAATAATCTATATTCACCTTTCATATTCCACTTCCAAAATATTCAAACTGATTAAAAATACAACCTATAATATTCAACAGGCAGTTTTCGGTCCATTTTATTTCGCTTTCAAATTCGCTTCCACAAATTCAGTGGTTCAAATTCGACAGTAAATTCAACGTTGACATCCAGGAACTGCAGGAAAAGCAGTGGATTACCGAGCATAATCTCCATCTGCTGTTAGTCGACCTCACCAGCTGGGGGTGCAAGCGCGTGTTGTTGACAAAGAAGAGCAGTTAGATCAAGCCATTCATTCATAAAAACTAATTTACAACAATGTAAGTGTTTCTGTGATTATTATGACGTCTGTTTTATGTGAAATTCAGTGTCTTCACGATTACTTTTCCTGTGTAGCCTATGCATCTTTCTCTACAGTGAACGAGATTATAATGTTATTTCCCCGATGCGGATGTACAGGTCCAATGTTACATTTGAGTTTGACATATATTTCTATTGGTTGTTTAGTTGCGGCGATTGTGATTTATGATTTATGCATTAGGCTACTAGGGTTTCCCTCAATACGTCCGGATTCCCCTGCTGCACATATAAACGCTTAACGTAGTTTAATGGACTAATACAGTGATATAAAAGACCAAACTTGCACATTATTGATTAAGTATGCCAACATACATGTAGGCTACTGCATTAAATTAAACTGGGAAGGGTCATAGCACTTTGATATTGTTGTTCTATATTGTTAGTTTAAGTGTAGATCGCTTTGGATAAAAAGGTATGCTAAATAAATTACTAAACGTAAAATTGTCTTGACATTCGCACATTTAGGGACCGTCTCTAAAGTAACATTGGTAGTCCTATTAGGCCTAAACGTTTCTAACTTCAATAGCAAACTTCAATTTATTTGAATACATTGCGCATTATGCCTGACACATACATGCACACTTTACAGTCGGTTTTATGACTGTAAGTCGTTCTCTTCAAATGCTATTGAAGTTAGAAACGTGTATACCAATGTCGTATGTAACTTTAGAGACGGTCCCTAAATGTGCGAATGTAAGCCAACTATGCCAGTATCACTGGGAAATGCTGAGCATTAAACTTAGCGCGTTCATTTCATATTCTGAGTCCTGCTTGCCTGCGAGTTTGGTTTATATCACTGTATAGTCCATTAAGCTAGGTTAAGCGTTTTATATGTCCAGCATGGGAATCCTGACGTATTGAGGGAAAACCTATGCATGCAGCACATCGCCGCAACTAAACAACCAATAGAAATATTATGTCAAACTCAAATGTAATAACTTGGACCTGTACATCCGCGTCGGGGGAATAACATTATAATCTCGTTCACGGTAGAGAAAGATGCATATAGGCTACACAGGAAAAGTAATCGTGAAGACACTGCATTTCACATAAAACAGACTTCATAATAAATTAGTAAATTAGTTTTATGAATGAATGGCTTGATCTAACTGCTCTATCTTTGTCAACAACACGCGCTTGCACCCCCAGCTGGTGAGGTCGACTAACAGCAGATGGAGATTATGCTCGGTAATCTACTGCTTTTCCTGCAGTTCCTGGATGTCAACGTTGAATTTACTGTCGAATTTGAACCACTGAATTTGTGGAAGCGAATTTGAAAGCGAAATAAAATGGACCGAAAACTGCCTGTTGAATATTATAGGTTGTATTTTTAATCAGTTTGACAATTTTGGAAGTGAAATATGAAAGGTGAAAATGGATTATTGAAATTTTACTAATGAAAATGTGTTTGAAATGTTTTGAATTGAAATATTCACAGCTTAAATATTCAACCATGCTAAATTTCAGCCCATAAAAATACAAGCCCTAAAAATACAATGCATTAAAATACAAGCAGGGTTAATGCAATGCATATTTTTTTCAAGTAGTACAATTCAACAGGCTTTTTGTTTCAAAAACATTTGTCATTATTTTACTTCCATAGCAATACAACATGAACAAATATGAAAATGTTTTATGCAAGTATGTAGTAGTTAAAGATACAATATAAAGTGTGACCAATTAATAAAAGTGATAAAGCACCAAATGATATCAATACTTGAATGAAATGTATAAAAAGAACATTATTAAAAAGAAATAAAAGGCAGAGAGGGCTGTATAACCTCACAGGTAAATGAGCGTTTGTAGAGACTTGAGCCTAGTTATATTACTTCATTTATGTTGTATAACACATGCTGACATCCACACTAAAATGTCTTATCTGTATTGGCACCCAGAACAGCTGCCAGATTGCCTAAGTGGACAGGAACTCTGGCAGGAAGCCTAAAATCATTTGATGCATAACACGGTTTTGAAATCTGACATCAGAAACGTAGATATTAAGTCTCTCACTAAAACTTTGAGAGAAAAAATATAGTCTTACTCCCTCAAAGCAAGATTTTATACACTGCGTACAGAGTTTCTGAAGCCAGGTGGTTTGTTTTAAATGCAAACTCATAAACTCTTGAACAGCTGTAAAACCAGTCTCCGAAAAATGAAACAGATGGGGTGTGATGAAAGCAGCTTATTTAAAAATGTTTGGATGAGAGAGAGGAGGGACAGCCGGGGGCACTTTATCCCTCTATTCTTCACCTGAGGGTGGGACACTGTGGGTTTTAGGATGTGTGGGGGAATGCACAGCGGGGTTGCGTCCTCACAATAGGGACATCTGACCCTCATTGTGAAGGTAACAGCTGGTAGGCGGCCACTCGCGAGCCACCCAGCCGACAGCTTGTGCCAACAAAGGCAGACTGAAAGCATTCAACAGAAGACTTGTCCTCGCAATGTTAGTCATCCAAAGGCCACAATCATCTAGTCCTTTTTCCCAGTCCACTGAAGAAGAAAAGCAAGGCATTGCATTCCAGAACATGTATACCATATGATATGGTAATGATACATTTGTGAGTAAACAGTACTCTGATAATTATTAACAAAATAATTACCAACAGAATCAAAAACCAACACATAAATACGTTAGTTTAATACAAGAATATGGTAACCATTCAGTTCCATAGCCCAAAAAATCTGCCCATTGCCAATTTAAAATCTGGGATTTAAAATCCCATTCAGAATAAAAGCTTTGAGGATTAAAATTAAAAATATATAAATAATAATAATAATAAAACAAAGAAAAGTTATGTAAAAATGAAGAAATATTTCAAGGGATAGTTCACCCAAATATAAATATTTGGTCATTATTTTTTAAGTATTTTGAGAAATGTTTTATTTTATTTATTTTGTCCATACAGTGAAAAAAAAGTTACCAACATTCTTCTAAATATCTTATTTTGTGTTCCACAGAAAAACATATAGTAGACATTTCGGCGCTTTTCCACTACACAGTACCAGCTCGCCTCGGCTCGGCTCGACTCGCCTTTGTTTGGTTTTCCACTGTGTAAAAGTTGTACCTGTACCTGCTTTCGGGTACTTTTTTTCGTACCACCTCTGGCGAGGTTCTAAGCGAGCTGAGGCGATACTAAAATGTGACGTGAAACAATGCAGACTGCTGATTGGTCAGAGAATCGTCACTGCGTCATCATTGCACGCGCCAGATGGAGTATCCTGAATAACCCCACCATTTTTAAATAGTTTGGCCAGAGATTGCGTGATATACCCATTATTACTACTATTAAAACAGCATACACTCGATTTCCTCCATTGTCCTGAGTGTGTGTGTGTCACGTAGAAGATTGTCACGGCAGTTTCCTGTGGCGTCGCTATGACGACCTGGTACTATTGCGGAGGTACTATCTGTAATGGAAAACGGAGCAAAAAGCGAGCCGAGCCGAGTCGAGGCGAGTCGAGCTGGTACTGGTAATGGAAAAGCGCCTATAGACTGTAAAAAATAGGCAGAGCTTATCCGAGAACGGACACTGCTCTGCACTAGTGATATAAAACACAATCATAAGTCAGACAATCTTCAGACAATCATATAGTCACACAAGTTCGAAATAAATTGAGGGTAGGTACATTTTGGCAGAATATCCATTTTTGGGTGAACAATTACTTTAAGATCCATAGTTTAGCTTCCCTTGACTATAATATACAAACTAAATAGAATTAGTAGCAACAAAAATTGAACATCACAATCCCTTTACCATGGTGCCGCTGCCGCCTAATTTTTGTAAGGGTCGTAAAGCACCAGTGAGAGAACGCTGAAGCTGTGAGAGAACTGACCCTCCCTAATTTCACAGCTCTACCACTTTTAGCATCTTTGCGACAAGGTGTTAAATGAATTTGCCCTTAGATTGAATGTATCAGTCTACTCTACAGTGACCTTTTCATTGCCATCATCCTTCACGGCACCCAACGCAAGTGGCTTCACCAAACACCATCAGTCCTTTAGCTCAGAGCACGGCAGACACGTAGCGCTACTGTCTAAGCATTTTTATTAGCAATTAGTCTTGTAGCTCTGAGAAGGTCTGAAGAGAGTTAATGCTAATCTCATTATTTATTCAGAATGGCTTTGGAAGCCACAGCTTGATAGAGGTGGGCTCTCCCCATCCACAATCCCTGATATGATTGTAAAGTGCTTTGGGTGTACAGTAGATATGAAAGCGCTATATAAATGCCTCATTCATTCATCCAACCAGAGCTGCTAAGAGAAAGCACTCAAATATTTGGGTCTGTGTGGTCTAAACCTCTAAAATCAAATTCATCAGCAGGAAAATTGTGTTGAATTCTTGTTTTAGATCATGCTAAATGTCAGATCCGTAAAACCACTCATGTTATTTGTGTATCAGGGTTGTTGACATTTTGCGCTTGAAGTACCCCACATCACATTCATGTTCTCTGATGTTGGTTACTGGTCACATCATGACATGCATGTAAAAAAGATTTATTAATTTTGGTAGATGTTATATTTTATTTCAAATGTTTATGATTTAACTAATGATTAGCTTAGCTTTTGATAAACTCACAAACCACATGCAGTTCTTGCACAAACACAAACTTTGTGGTTTGACTTTTTAAACATGTTTCTAATTTGATTATTTTTAATTCTTGTATAATTATCATGCAGTTGTATGATCTCATATTGAGAGAATTTGTACTTGCATCGGTTATACTGCAAGACTAATTTAAGATGAATTCACCTGAAATTGAAAAATTTTTCATTCTGAAACTTACTCACCCTCATGTCAAAACAAACCTGTAGCCTATAGCTTTCTACCAGCAGTATTGACAATATTGTGAATAACCAGTATGGTCTTTCATCTAACACTAAAGGGGAAAACTGAATATAATATAATATCACTCTTTTTATGCAACAAGCACTGGAATATTCAAACTTCTCAAAGATGGTTCTTCTACTTCTAAGGGCTGTGTATCACCAAGATGTTGCTGGTGATACGATATGTATCACGATACAGGGGTTACATTACGATATATTGCAATACACTGCAATCCTGTAAGAAAGGCTAATCCTAGATTTAATTTTCTTTTGTTTTTTTTTTTATTTTAGAAGAACTGTCATAAAGAACATGCATAAAACCTGTTTAATTGTTTAGTAAAAACGTTTTTTTTTTTTTATTTGATCAGAGCAGTCAGTGGGATGATTTGCACTTGTATTTATCAGTCCCTATATAACATACAACATCATAGAACTAATTTAAAAATAGTAAAGTTCTTGCAGGATTCCCTTTCAGTGATAAAAAATGGGCATGAAACGGAAGTTGCAATTGTGTTTTCTTCTCTATTGTGACGTATAGCCGAGTGAAACGAACAAGAACAATTGTAGGGCGAGATGTAATTTTTGTCCATCAGGAATTGAATCGTGATCAGAGAGAAGAATATCAGAAAATGTTGTTGCAAGTGGGATGAGAAGTTACTTGGATTAAAGATTAGGGGGGCACATGAATTTTAGAATTTGATGTACATTGTGACACATCATTTATAATAAATTCTGCAATATTCCATAAAAACTAAGAATGGTGGTCAAAAGATTTAATGTCAAGTCAAGTCACCTGTATTTATATAATGCTTTTTACAATACAGATAGTTTCAAAGCACCTTTACAGTGATAAAATGAAAATAATGCAACAAAGTTTGTTTCTTCTGTACAGCAGTTCTAGAAGAAAATAGCGGCATAGTCCAGCATAAGTAAGTTCAGTGATGATTCATGTTTGTTGTAAAAAAGTTATTAATTTAGTTAATTCTATAATGTATATAGCCACTCTGGAGAAAACAGTGATCAGTTCAGTTCTCATATAATGGTGTCAATGCAGGCAGATCCATAATAATGCTGAATATTAAAACATCACTTAAAGTCAATAGCCTATATTGTACACTACCTGGAGACATCTAATAAGAGTGTGTTGTGGGTTAAAATGAAGGCCTTGGTCGCAGTGATAAACAGATAACAGTCAGCAACACCTGTGGATTTACATGCAGGTGTATCAACAAACCAGGGATTATTGACTTTCCATGGATGTACTTAAGGACAAATGCACAAAAACACTCTAAGCCTCATTAAAACACACGTGACAATGTACAAGGAAATAGTATCATCCTGTGATAGTTATGGTAGAACAAGACAAACAGCATTATCAGGAGAAAAACAAAATAACCTAACAAGTAGCCTACCATGTCAATATCCTTAAATGGTGGCAGTTCCATGTTTGGACATCCATCATGGCAATACCACGTCTACTGATAGTAGCTACCTTGATAGTACCATGGTATTCTTGGAGAATTCAATATGGTTATCAATCACAGTACCATGGAGTATGTAAAAACTAGGCTACTAGGCATTACCCTATAGTACCTCCTCCACCTTAATCGGTGATCATCCCAAATGAACTCTGTCAATACTATTCCTTGGAAACACGATGTGTGTCTGAAGTGATTGCCTCGACACTGTGTTCTTCCTCAAAAGAGAGCATAAACAGGAAGAGTATCAAAATTCACATACCCTTCACGTCGCCTGCCAGTGCTTTCCATGTAGGCGAGTACTGGATACAGTGGCCACACCACGACGAGTAGAACTGAAGCAGCCAGGCGCTGGAGGAGTTTAACACGGACTGCTTCAGGCTGTCGCTGCTCAGTATAACCACTGGATCCTCTTCAGTGTACAATCGAGCTGGCTGACCCTGTCCGAACAACAGCCCCATCAGAATACTGATCTTAACGCAAAACGCAACAGCCATTTGAGGCGATGGAGGAAACGCCGTTCAATTTGAAGCCACACACATAAATGAGTTCTCTACATTCGGAGTGATTCTGCTCGCTCCTATGGATGACTACATTTAGTGGAGACGTGAGTCTTCAAGAGCTTTGTTACTGCGCTACAAGAACGCAGACGCTTATCGTGCGCATCCTATCGGCGTATGGTCGACGCATAACATGTGGGGCGTTGACTGAATTGTGACGGTAGCATAGGCCTACTCTAAGCAAAAATGAGCTATTTATATTATTATTGTTTAAAACATTCAACACAAATGTTGCTAAGAATTACACACATTTCACCTTGATTGGGTACACAAACACACATTTTTTTTGGTAAATCAATAAAATGGTCAGAAGAATTATTGAAGAGAGGTTAAGTGAAAAGTATGTTATGTTAACCCTGAAATGAGGCAAACTCTGGGTTTTCCGTTTCAGAATGGGATGTCAATCCCGAGAAAGCAGAGTTAGTCAAGCCCGTTTCTGAAAGAGAGGTAACTTATACTCAGAGTCATTTGCCATGGTAACTTACTCTGTGAACCTTACCTGAGCAGGTTTTCTTATGTGAACCCAGAGTTTTTCTTTTAGTAAATGAATTTTGATTTAATAATCTTTAGATATTTTCACTGGAAACAATACAAAATTCTAAGTAAGGAAAGCATTTTTGCAGTGCAGTAGCCTATATTTATTCAGTGCACATTTTTCTGTATAACATCGGAAAGAGCACATTAGTAAAGCTGCTGTATCAGAGCGGGAAGGAAAATGTGCCTCGCTCTCATGCTCTTTCTGAGAGTTTTTGTGTTGTTTCCTGGCCACAAATTCATGAGATCCATCAAAGAGAAGTTTCTGTAGGACAGTGGTGGAGAGACCGGTTTAAATGGGGCTAATCTGATAAATGACGTTCATTTGATAACATCTTGCTATGACCTCTGAAAGTAACCTTCTAATTAGATTTTCCTTTCCAATGTGGTTGGATGCATTGAGGACATGCATATTCCCATCATCGCACCTTCCGAAAATGAAACAGATTATTGTATGGGATGGAAGGATAGTCTGATATATATGCGTTACCACCACCACAGCTGTTAAATACACACACATTATTCACAATTTATTAGGTCATCTTTATTTCCTACAAATACAAAAGCAACAGTTATTCTTTTTCCTGTTGGATTTTAATATTCTTCCAATATTGTGTATCTCCTCTTCATCTATCAGTGATGGTGCAGGTCCAGCCTATACCTTCTTGCTGTTGGCCCAGTAGAAGTCAAATCTTAATTTCATTAGCCTAATTAAAAAAATGTAACAGGTTGGACTAGAGAACATTTAATTATGCGAAAAGAGCATTATACTATGTGGAAACAGCTGCTGAACATTGAAATACATACTGAATTATATGTGTTTAATATATAAAATATTTGTAAAGTCATGTAGCCTACAGCCATGAACCTTTTATGCATAAAGATTTGGTAACACTTTATAATAACTGCTAGCTATTAATCATTAGTTAATTATTAGTAAACAGTTAATTCATAATTTATAAAGCATTACTAGACATTAATAAGCAGTTTATAAATACAGCTGTAAATGCTTTATTCTTGATTTAAAAGCATATATATAATGTGTTTAATAATTGTATTTTCATACTTTATTAATGATCAATTTATCATTTCTAAATAAAGTATTGCATTATTTAAGAGTTGTCAGTGGTTACTTAGAAAGTGTAAGTAAATGATTAATAAACTATTTAAATGTACATTCATACATATTATAATAGTTAATTTATTAACATGTATTTATAATGTAATTCAGGTTTAATTAGGTAGTTATAAAGCATTTAGTAGTGGTCAGTTAACTATTTTTGTGATATTGATACTATCATCTAAAGTGAGGACTATTTATGCCTTGTAAAGCATTTACAAAAGAGATTTAAAGGCTGTTAAATATTTCTATGTTCTGTATCACTGTGTTGTGTTTGTTTCATTTTTCTGTTTAGAAGATAACTGAGTATTTAAATCTTCTTTATAAATGCTTTACAAGGCATGAATAGTCCTCACTTAGATGAGCTCACAAAAATAGTTATCTAACCACTACTAAATGCTTTATAACTACCTGAATTTACTCCATTTACTTACACTTTCTAAGTGATCTTATGAACCACTGTAAATAATGCTATAGGTAATTTAGAAATTATTAATTAATGATTAAAGTATGAAAATACAATTATGAAACACATTATAGATATGCTTATAAATTAAGAAAAAAGCATTTATAGCTGTATTATAAACGGTTTATTAATTTATATTAATGCTTTATAAATTATGAATTAATTGTTTACTCATGCTTAACTAATGATTAATAGCGTGCAGTTATTATAAAGTGTTACCAAAGATGCAACTGATTGAATTGTTATTTGCTGTCAGGTTTTTTTTTTTTTTTTTTTGCCTGTGGGATACCATGGAAACGAGTAACTTACCTTTCTGTCAGTTTTCACCTGATAATATAACAGTGAATAAGAATTATACTTGTGTATTGACTCGGAAGTATGTGGACATCTTTTTGTCGGGTGCTATTGCCATGGTGAATCGTAATTTCGGAGCTCCATTGATCATGGCTTTTCATAGTCGTGGTGCACGTGCTTAACTCAGAGTCAACCAGAGTTGATTGAACTAGCTCAATTCAGCTATTCTGAAACAGAAAACTCAGAGTTTCCCATCTCAGGGTAAGTCAACTCAGAGTTCAAGTTTAATTCAGAGTTGGTTGAACCTCCTTATTGAAACAGGCCCCTGGAAAGTCATCCATCTGCTCTGCCATGGTGACTTTAACAGTTGCGATTCGTCTCCTGCTGATGACGCGGCTTCGCTGGGTTTCTTGACTCCACCCCACGTTAAAACAGTGCCATGAAGAGAAATGCATAGAAAAGCGAAGCGCAATGGAAAAATTACACAAGCACACGCTTGACTGAAACGCATAATAAAAGCAGCGTTGCAAATATAGTTAGGTGTGAGTATGGAAAATATGTTGCAGAGATAAAACAGGATTACAGCTGTCTTTGATTTTTGAAATTATTTATATTTTTCTTTTTCAGTATACTTTTATATAAAAAAAATTATTTTGCAATTCTTTATTGCAATTCTCTTTTTTTTTTTTTATTCTCTTTTGTTTGCAAAACTATTTTCTTTTTCAGTACTTTTTTCTCCCTTTGCCATTCTTTATTTTTGTGAGTAAAACATTTTTCTTTGTTTATTTTTGTTTTGCAAAACTTTATATTCTTTTGCGATACTTTATTCTTTTGCAAAACTATGTGGCATTATATTGACTCTATAAAACTCCTTTTCCTCAAACTATTGAAGCAATAATTTAAAACGCAGTGGAGCTGTACAGCAAAACACCGCAGAGCGTCTAGCTCGCTCATTGGCTGTGCTGCTGCAACTGCACATCCAATGGCCGAGCGCCTCAGACGCACAAACCAAACAACTGATTTGGCGCCGAGTTTCGGCCAATATAGGTTTAAATCGACTGAAGCGACACATCCTGACAGATTGCAATAGTGCGGCAGGCTATGCAATACTCGTTCACTACTGTCAGGGAACCGAGGTTACCTTAGTAACCGAGTACATTCCCTTTCGAGAACGGTTACTTCGTATTGCGTAGAAAATGTGAAACGCCCCACATTAGCAACTGGCTGAAAAAACTGGAGCCTAGAGAACACCCCGCGGCTCAACAGAACAAGCCATAATCAGTCTCCCAGCATAGTGACACAAACCAGACAGAGCCGGGTTTCATGAACAAAACTGGGGCTCACAACTACTTGTGCTTATGGAGAGTAACATGCTAGACACATAAAAACCAGACACTGTCGGGTTAAATATCATACTGAGAGGACCCTGCCCTGCAGGCAAGGTACCTCCAGATTATAAAATCTGACAAATGTGGACGGCGAAGACCAGCCGACCGCTGCACAAATGTCTTGAATTGGCACACCATTGGACCAAGCCCGCGAAGAGGCCATGCCTTTCGGGGAATAGGCTTTAGCGCCTATGGGACAAACCTGACCCACAGAGGCTTATGCCAGCGAGATGGCATCCACTATCCTTCTGGATAGCCACTGCTATGGTTTAACCTCCTGGCTCCTTTTAGATAACAAACAATAAGGTTGTATCCCCTCAATGACTGGCCAGCCACAGGAGCACGGTGAGCAGCTATGGCTGCCACGTATACTTTGAGCGTGGATGGGGAGCGACCCACATCCAAAAGCTCTTGTAAGAAGGAGAGCACCACCGAAACATCGCATGAGTGGGGCTCAAAATGTCTGGCTGAGCACCAGCCAGTGAATACTGACCACTTCAGAGCATAGAGGCGTCTCGTAGACGGTGCTCTAGCCTCAGTGATGGTATTTAAGACCTTTTCTGGGAGGTCCCCGGATACCCATTCATGGAGGGCCCACAAGTCGGGGCGAGGGTGCCAGATCGTCCCGTTCGCCTTTGTGAGGAGGTCCTTCCTCATTGCCACTGGCCAGGGAACAGTGTCCGTCATCTGTGCCAGCTCCGGAAACCACGCTTGGGTTTTCCAGAGGGGAGCTACTAGGAGGACTGAGCATCCGCTCTACATGATCCATCTGACGACCTGAGGGATCATAGAGACCGGAGGGAACGCATACAGCGGGCGCCTGGGCCGTGGGTGGGCCAGTGCGTTCCTGTCCTTCGAAAATCATCAGCCGCAGGGGGGGCTGAGAGATCCGAGGTGCTGGTTTTGCTGGCTGCAGAGGCGTCGTGCTCTTGAGGCAGAACTGGAGCGTTTAGGCAGAAAGTGCCTCATTGCTTGAGATAAATTATTTGCCTAAGTGAACCTCTCAGAAAATCCTTTCACCGCTGGGCCAAAGAGACCGGTGCTGGAGATAGGAGAGTCAAGGAACGCCTAGGAGGGAGGCGGACAGGGACAGGGAGGCGGGAGACAGGGAGACAGGGAGACAAAATCTCCCAAGATTCTTCCCATGTGTTGAATCAGGAGTATCAACTCCTGCCCTCTGGGAGACGCTATAGGGTCCCAGTGTGCAGGAAGAACATATATAAACAAATTTGTTCCTCTGTCAATATCGCTGCTGAATCAACACATGAGAGTAAAGAAATGATAGTTTCCCCCCACTTGCACTTTAATATATATGTTTATGGCTATTGAAGAACACTCTTGCAGGGCGGAGTACCCATAATATTATTTAAGCATCTATTTATATTTTTTATTGATGACTGTATGTTTTTAGCTTGTGTGTGTTATAATTGTTGGAGCTTGTATTGCAAGACAAATTTCCGTGTACACGGACAATAAAAGTGCTATCATCTATATCTATCTATCTATCTATCTATCTATCTATCTATCTATCTATCTATATCTATCTATCTATCTATCTATCTATCTATCTATCTATCTATCTATCTATCTATCTCTATCTATCTATCTATCTATCTATCTATCCTTGATGTCCGTGATAATGAGAATTTTTAATTAAAGTATATTACAAACTTTTAATTTAGACCCTAAAGAATCATGTTAGCTTGTACAAAAATGACATTATATGACCCCTTTAAGACTGAACACGATGAGATATCATCATTGCCTGTTCTTTCTCCTGCTTGTGTCTACGCACTAAAACCCTGGAAACGTTTTTTTTAACCTGGGGGTTATACCTTCTCCATGGAAGTGATCACAACCGATGCTTCATTATCAGGATAGGGGGCAACATGCAATCAGGGGGGAATTGGTGGCCGTTGGTCACCAGAAGAGTCCTTGGAACATATGAATGTTCTGTAATTGAGGGCTGAGTACCTTGCACTGCAACACTTCTTACCAGCTTTGAGAGACCGTCATGTGCTTGTCCAGGTGCGACCACACATAATGAATAATGAAGCCATTTGGAACGCACTTGGCGAAGGGAGCAATGAAAGACCACATAATTTCCGCATTAGCTTCACAAGGAATGTTACTACGAAAAAGCTATGCAGCAACAACAGGAATGTCTTATTTTTGCTGTTTATGGCCTGATTGCACAGACAGTGCTGGATTAAGCCAGGATTAGACCTTAGTTAAATTAAGACATTTAAGTAGCTGTTATGAAAAAAAACATAACTGGTGTGTATCTTAAGATAAAACAATGGCACTGACTTATTTTAAGATATGGACACATGACCAAAAATACTTCCTTGAAGTGACCATCGCATGTTCCTTTCGCTAACGAACTTTGTGAAAGGATTCAGGCTGGATCCGAAATGGCACACATGGGCTTGTGGACCTCCTTTCGAGTTCAGTAAGTGACGTCAGGAAATGCAGACCTAAGGAGCGCTGGTCACGAGGCCACGAGGGCATGTGAGGGCTTGATGACATCATACCACCGAAAGTCAAACAGCCACGAAACTCCTCCCCTCTTATCTGATTCCTGGGTAGGTAACTCATGTGGAGGGTACGAAAGTGCAGGCTTCGCTGAAGTCCGCATCTAGGGCAAAAAGGCCGCGCTCGCAAGCGTGTTTAAACTCCACACTTCTGAGCGCTGAAATGCAGAATGGGACACCCTACGGACTCGTACATTTAGTGAGCATGCGCAATTTAATGCCACGAGAGCGCGAGTCTACATGAAATGTGCCATTTGGTATCCAGCCTCAGTTTTTCACTCTTGTTTGGAACCCCTCCTCAAATGGCTTCCTCTTCCCCCTTCCGATTGTGTGTTGGACAAGGATTTGATTAGAACTACAAAACTACAAACATGACAGAAGTGCAAGTCCCACGGTTAAAGTCGGCATGAAACGGAAGTTGAGATTGTCATTTTTCTTGTTGTGACTATATTCGAGTGAAACGGCTTCTGAAATTTGAAAAAATGTAGGGCGGGGCTTGATTCCATCCTTCGGGAATTAATTGGATAGTTGGAGGACACTGACACTGACAGGTTCTCTGAGAGGCTGTGCTCCGATAGCCGCACCCTCATCGGCTCTGGCCACACCCTTTCGCCATTGCATGTGACCGGAAGAAAAGAGAGGTCGTTTCGAGGGGGGAGGGAAGGGTAATGTATTTGATTAAAGATTATAAGGGTACATGAATTTTAAAAAAATAATGAAGTGCACAGATAAATCATTTATAATAAACACTACAATATTACATACAAAAAGAAGATTTGTCAAATTTGATTTCATGCCGACTTTAAGGGGTTTAGATATTTATTCAATTGTATCCACATTATATTTCATGGACAACAGCATTGTGAACTTTTTTAAAGATACGTTTGGTAATTAACTTTTAAATGTATCTTTATGCAAATAGCAAACACATACAGAGAGTTATGCATACTCCTATTACGTCCTGCCCCAAATGGAACATTTCATATGCACTTTCTGTCTTGTGGGCTTACACTGACTGCCGTGTTGTCCGTTACAGCCATGAAGTCCGTAGGGGTGTTCCATTTGAATTTTTTTCATTTGAGGTTTCAGAAGGGTGCTTACAAACACTCCCTTTGCAGTCGATATGCGCCCTCGGTGCACAATTTTGGCGAGCCTGCACGGAAGTGAGCTCCTGAAGTGGCATTATGTTACGAAAGTGCGTACTTGTAGGAAGACCGTGTTTTGGGTGTCATTTGGGACCTTACTTATGAATGGGAGAAACTGCAACGCACAATATGGCGGAATACGTCCCGCCTTCCAAGTAAAAGAGCCAATTGCATATTGGTAAAGTCATTGCGTCACTGCAGCTGCCAGTAGAAGCTCCTGTTCCCATATAAACCTGAGACCCGAGCTGACGACTGCACATGCACATTGGCTCGTCTGAAAAATAAGTCTTTTTAATGCTATTTGAGCATAAGAAACAACATTTATGGGACAGTTCATGTCAGATTATGTTGCTGATTTTAAATGTTATTTAATTGTGAGTTCGGCAAGCATTTTCTAAGATTTCAGGATTCCCCCATTTAAATAGATCTGGATGCCTTAAATAGCTGCCTGGAGGTGTTGCAAATATGGCCACTGAGTGAGCACACTTTCCTTGAAAGGGACTTTGGAAAGACCCACAACTGGCAGATCAACATGCTTCTATATTTCTCTCAGAAACGGTAGGAAATTAAATTAAATTGAATGTGGAGAAGTTTAACTGTGACAATATGATTGACTGGGCAGTTTAAACAGTGAAAGGATGCAAGTAACTAAGCCACAGAGCTGTCCTTTAAAGATGCAATTATTGCGGAGTAGTTTGTCCCAAAGCTTGTTTACTATTCTGTTATACACTCAAAAATATGTACTATTTCTTCACAAAAACAGTACATACTTTTAGGGGATAGTATAAGTAGGCGAATTGGGACACAGCACAACTAGCAATGGGAACAAAGGCAACAGGAGCTAATCACAGGAAGGAACATAAGCGTGCACGCATATAACCTGGTAACACTTAAAAATACGGTTCCTTCGTTAATGAATAACTACACAGGAACAAATGAGTAACACAATATTAACAATCTAACTACTATTAACTAACAAGAAATTCTGATTAATGAATTAGTAAGTAATAGCACACAGATGAAAGTGGTAGTTCACAATTAACTAATCGATAACTACTATTTTTTTAATGCTTCCCAGAGAACTACTGAACAAGTTTAATAATTCAATAAAACTAAGCATTAATAAACAGAGCAATTCCACGAGGGTCCTCACACCATCAGTGCTCGGGCCCTAACTAATACAGGACAAATGACTGGCACTACATTAACATTTTAACTGCTACTGTAAACGAATACACAAGGTTTATCAATATATAATAGCATAGCAGACTTATGATTTGGGAAATAATTAGCCTATGCTCTCTCCTATAGAACTATTTATCAACTGAATAATTTTAAAGAAATGGATTTTTAAATGCAGTTGTCGGGACGTTACTTGTCCTGTGGCCAATTTTCCGGCATTCCTCCGGACTGGCATTGAATCACTATGTCACGGTGACGACTGGAACATATTGAGTTATCAGCCATCCAAATACCATGTACAGTGATTTTATTATTTAACCTACCTCACAAAAAAAAAATGTTTTATGTATGTCTCCTAGCTTATGTGTGTGCAAATATCTTGTGAAGCATTAGAAGATTCTACACTTTAGGATTGGCTTTTCATTAGTAACTACTGTAAGAATCATGGTAACTAACTAGTAATGACTCAACTGTTACTACATACTTCTATAATTAATTAGTAATTCCTTTAGAAGTAGTAACACTTGAGTCATTACTAGTTAGTTACCATGATTCTTACAATATTCTCTGGGAAGCATTACAAAAATAGTAGTTATTGATGAGTTAATAGTGAACTACCACTTTCATCTGTGTGCTATTACTTACTAATTTTGTTGATCAATTATTTTTGTTATCTGGATTTGTTCCTGTGTAGTTATTCACCTCACTCCATAGTCAAAAGAAAAAAAATACTGCATACAGAAAATTTGTTTTGGTTTTTTTTGTACTTTGACATGCATAGAAGTCTCCTTGTATGACCATTAAGCACATTTTGTCCTGAAATTCTATATATCATTACATTTACGTTTTTTTTTTTTTTTTTTTGTAATTCCCATTATTCATCATGGTGATTGATTTGCATTATCTTTCTGTAATACTGTAGAAGTATTATTTTTAATGCATTAGTGTAAACAAATGACTATGATACATTATATTTTTATTTAAATCAGCAGATATGAAAGATAGTACAACCAATAATAATATGATTTGAATTTCAGTAATGAGAATTATGTTTTATTGGCATTACAGTAATTGCAAAAAGTGGACATTATGGGAAAATGTGCTTAATTGTCATAATTTATTAAAACTGGAACTTAATGGTTCTAAAAATAGCTTTTTATGTTCTTCAAGCTAAAATTATTTATGAAAATGTGAAATATTACTTGTTCTTGACAGGATTTGTGAGATTCACATACACAGAAAATAACAACATATCAAAGATGCAGAATATGAAAATGCCATCAAGTTTAAAAAACTTATTTTAGGTTGAAATGTGCATATGATTAAGGGCTAATATTGTGTCATCCAAAAGAAGGCTGAAAATCTCTTCAGTCAGATGCATTTTCACAGTGTACTGGTCAGCTCTGTAGTCTAGCCAAGCTCTCTCCTCATTATTAAGTTCTTGAATCTAGAAGTAGATAATAAAAAAATGTAATTTTCAGTAGTAATTTAAATCAACACTAATTTCATAAGCAAGCATATTACTATAGGAGTGCCTTTACACACACCAGTATAAAGTCCACTCTGTCTCTCTTGGCATACCAGTATTTGCACAGTTTTTGGAGCATCTCTGTCATCTGTTGTTCATTTCGCTCTAAATTCAGAATTTTCTGTATCTCCTTTCTCACTGCAGCCTGTAAATAACACAATTAACACAATGCAAATGTTCAAATATACTGTGCTTAAAAGCAAATGTATATATATGGTGCTGGTCATATAATTAGCATCAAAAAGTTGATTTATTTCAAGAATTCAACTTAACAGGTGAAACTAATATATTATATAGACTCATTACATGCAAAGTGAGATATTTCAAGCCTTTATTTGTTATCATTTTGATGATTATGGCTTACAGCTTATGAAACCCACAAAATCAAAATCCCAGAAAATTAGAATATTACATGAAATCACACAGTAATTACACAGGAATACCATGGTCATTGAACAAGGTTTTGGTTCTTTTGGCAGTGTGGGCAGGTGCAAATCCTGTCGGAAAATGAAGGAAGCCTCTCCATAAAGCTTGTCTGCTGAAGGAAGCATGAAGTGCTCTGAAAATGTCCTGGTAGACGCTGCGTTGAGTGGACAGCACAGTGGACAACTCCAGCCGATGACATGACTCCCCAAACCAACACAGACTGTGGAAACTTCACACTGGACTTCAAGCATCTTGGATTGTGTGCCTCTCCATTCTTCCTCCAGTCTCTGGGACCTTGGTTTCCAAATAAGATGCAAAATTTGCTCTCATCAGAAAAGAGGACTTTGGTCCACTGTGCTTTATTAAATCCAGAGTGAAGCAGCCGTCCACCAGGACATTTTCAGAGCACTTCATGCTTCCTTCATTTTCCAGCAGGATTTGCACCTGCCCACACTGCCAAAAGAACCAAAACCTGGTTCAATGACCATGGTATTCCTGTGTAATTACTGTGTGATTTCATGTAATATTCAAATTTTCTGGGATTTTGATTTTGTGGGTTTCAAAGCTGTAAGCCATAATCATCAAAATGATAACAAATAAAGGCTTGAAATATCTCACTTTGCATGTAATGAGTCTATAATATATTCGTTTCACCTGTTAAGTTGAATTCTTGAAATAAATCAACTTTTGATGATATTCTAATTAGAATATCATCAAAAAGTTGATTTATTTCAAGAATTCAACTTAACAGGTGAAACTAATATTGGTATATATTATATAATATATTAAACTAATATATTGCGTATATCGGTCCATATAAACAGCTGTTAATGAGGCATATATATGTATACGTATACGTATATGTATATATATATAATTATATGACCAGCACCTATATATATATGCCTCATTAACAGCTGTTTCTATGGACCGATATACACAAGTCATCCACCATATTGGAATGGTCAAAGCCGGTCCGTGAACACTTGAGAGGCAGTGCAATGTTTTGGCGTCTTGGAAAACTCATTGATTTTTACTGTAAGTGACAACAGCATCTGAAGTGTTGACCATTCCAAGATGGCGGACGCGTCAACGTGTCTGGAGTGGTCGAATGTGGCATCGATACATGCTAGTACCTTCAAATAACTCAACTGGAAAAATTATTGGGTAGTTCATACAGCTGATTGCAAATCATTTTACCTTTAAAAATGTGACTGAAATTTTACTTGATTGAAGAGTTGATATTGCAGATTGATCATCTATATTCTGGGCAGGTTTTGTCCTTAACAGATCACCCAAAATCTTATGCAGTACATCAGATGTCAACTGAAAGATCACCTACAGTGTAAAATGAATAAGGTTGAGATGAGAGTTGCTTCTCTCATTCATTTAGCATTTGTATAGTTTAGTATAGTATAGTTTGTTATACATATGTAGACTAACCTTTCGGTAATGTTTGCGGCTGTCATTTAATAGATAGCTTGGTGTTTCACAAAGGTCAAGAGCGTCTTCATTTGAGTGGCTGCACAGAATTTCCACTGCAGAATCTACTAATCTGTTCACGATTCTGTCTTCATGGGGCGACACCTTTATCTTTGATGGCGTGTTGGGTTGGGGCTGATGCCACTGCTCCAAGGCACATGGCATAAAATAAGCATCCTCACTTTTTCTGATATCCTGAATATCAAAGAGTGAGAAGTTCAGAAATAGAAAGATTTTTTTGGTCATGCACATTGCATGTATATACAGATATTTTATCCTTTGTTGAAACATTTCAAGGCTGTTTTGGCTTACTTACAGTATCTGTAGATAGACTGTCACGCAATGATTTAATTGATTTAAGTCTCTTTCTGGTATCCACAGCATCTTTATCCAGCTTTTCTGTCAGTTTAGCTTCCACATGAAGCCTGTTTTGAGCATTACGACAGATCTCAAAGTCAGGCTGCAAAATACAGGTGTTTATAGATACAATTGTCATTCTGCTATGAAAAACAGGAATAGCTTGTGAAAGCAATTCGGTTGTTAAGTCTGACGTCACGCGTGACGTTTAGCCTCTTCCGGGCCCAAGCGCTCCGCTCGTCCACTCCAGATCCTAGACTACATAAACCCTTTTTTAAAGGGCTTTTTTCGCTTCAGTGCCAATGGGTGTTACTAGGGATTACAGGATAGCACCCACTGGTGTTTCTTCATTCGTTTAAGATTTGTAACTTACCTTATAAACTGCAGCCATTTTCTCTTATTTTCTCGTCACAGGGAAAGCGGTAGAATGACAGTTGAATGTCACTTGTTTTTTTTTAACTCCGATCTATTTAAACAACAAGGGAACACGTTAAAACTCGGGCGAACGCGGTAGTAGGTAGAGAGGACCCGGACTTTGGACCCGGAAACAGTATTATCGGAGAGTGGTTACGTCACGACTTAACAACCGGATAGGTCGCCCAAAAATTTAAATTCTGTCATCATTTATTCATTCTCATATCTTTCCAAACCTGCATGACTTTTTTCTTCTGCAAAACACAAGAATGTTGATGCTCTTTTCCATACAATGAAATCACCCAGAGCTGTGAAGCTCCAATAAGGACAAAAAGGACTGATTAAGAAGAACATAAGACTTTTATTCTATGTTCCACGTTTTCTGAAGACTCCAAAGTTGCACATAGCTTTGTGTGAGGAACAGACAAAGTGTAGTTTATCACCATTCTACCCTTTTTGCGGCAAATAATGGTGCAAACACCAGTAAACTGATGAGCAAAAACCTTAGTAATTCACCTTGCATGATTCATTTAAATACTCTCCTCCCATAAATGTTGTGTCTGAAAAGTAAACAAAAAAAAATATATGCAATAAGATCTGCCGCAAAAATAACTATATGCATGCCTTTTCAGCGCTGATTTTTCACTCTGTGTCTTTAGTAAATCCTGACAGTCATTTTTTAATGTCAAAAGATGGTTTGCACTAGTGCAAGCTAGTAAATCTGGCCCATGGTGTATGCTCAAGAAAAGTTTCTTAATATTATAAATGTTAAAAAGGGTTGTTCTGTTTAATATTTTTTGTGGAAACAGTGACAGCATTTATTTGAAATATAAATTGTAATATTATAAATGTATTTACTGTCACTTGCGATCAATTAAATTCAACCTTTCTGAATTAAAATTATGAACTTCTTTAAAAGAAAATATAACTGACCACACATTTTTGAACAATAGTGTACATGCTTTCACTGTATTTAAAAGAGCAGCACAAACTATCATCTAAACATCTTCTCTGTTCCACAGAAGAAAGAAAGGTAACAATTTATTTTAATGTGTCCTTGTTGCACATGTTACATGTATTTACTGTAGTAATAACTTTAAATTATGCATAATTACATTAACTAACCCTAAACCAACCTCTTATCCTATCCTTCCTGACCCTACAGTAAATACATGTAGGCTCAATTAATCTTACTCAGTACTTAAATTTATAATTACACTGTAAAAGGGAGACACACTTTTAAAAGAAAGTGTAACTGAGATAAATTCATATGGGTTTGGAATGACATGAGGGTGAGTAAATGTTGCCAGAATTGTAGTTTTTGAGTAAACTGTCACTTTAAATTCTTGGTGTTACTTACTCTTGGTGAGGGCATTTCAGAGGGATGTGAAAGATTTCTCGCGCCATCAGACGTGTCTTCTTGAGGTTCTTTTTGTTTAGTGCATGTGGTGATTGTAAGTATGGTTTCATCTCTAGGAGGACACTGACTATGTACTGACTGAGTATGTCCTTTTTGCCTATCTGCCCATGATCTGGCTATCTGTTGTTTATCTCTTTTTGGGCTAGGCGGTTCCTCATCTGAGAAGGGATCTTCATCCACCCCAGTCTCTACATCACTACTATGTTCTCTGTGTATATGGGCAATGTCCTCAGCTCGGACCAGGACACCGTGACTTTTGTCACAGCTAAAGTACTTCACACCTCTAAAAGTTCCATTGTGGTTTCCAGTCGGGTTGTCCAAAGCCACACCAGCCCAAAAACCATTTGCAAATGCTGTGAGGCCTTTATATTTCAGCACACCCGGTCTGGAGTTACACACAACAACTCTGTCTCCAATCTGAAAGTTAGAGAATGGATCTGAGATTTCATTTCTCACATCTTCAGGAAGTGAGATAGTGTATTCTGAACAGCGATTTTCCTCAGAATCCTCACATAGAGCTCCATTACTATTATCGTTTACCTCCTTTTCCCTCAGACTGTTAGAGCCTAGACTTAGAGACTCTCTTCTTTTCAGAGAAAGGTCCACAGGGAGAGGAGGGATGTTTTCGCTGTTAATGGAGAGATCTTCAACAGAATCAGGTGGAGCTGGAAGTTCCTCCTCACTGGTCCATGTAATAATCTCAAAGGCAGGAGGGGGAGGAGGACAACCATAGCTGTCAAGATCTGAGGTGGCTTCTCCTTTAGCAGACGAAAGAAGTTCTGCACTTCCGTAAGACAAAACCTCATCTACAGGAGAGATAATTTCTGACAAGGTAGACTCTACAGTCATTTGTCTTTCGTAGTCTGGCAGTGTACAGCGTCCTTCCTGTTTATTGTTCACATAAAGCTGAGAATCTTCTTGTATCATAGTGTACTTTTCTGAAAAAAACAAAGAGCAAGTACTTGCTTGGGCTGCCTCCGTCTTCTCCTCATCGAGACAATCCCTCTCTTCCTCAGACCAAGCGAGTGCTTCACTATGAAATGAAATTGCCTCTGACTTCTCATCTATCTCAGACAGACTGACATCACAAGATGGACTATCCTCAGCCTTTCTTATTTCCGCACTTGCTGCTTCCAGAATCAAGTTTTCAATAAGTGGATTGTCTGTGACAGTCTCATTTGTACACGCCTGTGTTTTTTGTTCAGGAAGCTCATGGTCTGCATTGGTTTTATTAGTTTTGGAGTATGAAAGAGATGACTTCCATTGGCCCCCTCCATCCTGGTCACATATATTGTGGTTATTGTTAAACACCAGCACACTGTGCAGTCTTTGATTGTTCTGTACATTTAGAGCTGTGGTATCTGGTGTTGCACTGCCACGGACCATGCTTGTCATCTTTATGTCCTCTTGCTCAATGGGCTTAAAATGGCTCTTCTCCAATTGGAAATCATCTTTTTTGTCTGGATGCGGCTCACGGTTGAGTGTGAAATGCTGAATTTGTAATACTGGCTTCATTGGTACTACAGCTGAATGTTGTGGTCTTTCTCTCTTGGGTGTGCAGGTGTCCTCATAAAACTCTTGTGCCGCCTTCTGTGTGTCTTGTTCTGAAAGCAACTTTAAATGGTTACAATTCAAATGATTTTTCATAAATGTATCTAATGAATTGTAGGTGTTTTTTCCAAATCTTTAAACAAGTCTGGAGATATTGATCTCAACAATGGCAACATGCAATATTACTGCAAAATGTAAACCTTAAATCAACCATAAATACCCCACTAAAAACGTTTCACATAATCCTAGCAATTCAATTCGTTTCTGATTTGAGCCCAGCCGCAAAGCATGCTGGATAACCAGCAGTGCCATAATAAGGCTGCATCCAAAATCGCATATTCTCTTGAGTAGGTAATTGTTTTGAATTTCTTCATGACTGCTAAAAAAGTATGTTCTATAATTCTGTTCTATTAATGTGTGTAGTATGGATGTAGTCTGGAAGTACTACATTAGTCATGTTGTCATTATCATGTGACCTGCACTGTAAAAAATATTTTAGCAATTTAGTTATTTCAACTTATTTTTTTTGTGTAGAGATAACTAGATTGTCCAGACAACAAGAAATTTTACGTTTTTCTTGTCCTCAACTTATCGAAATAAGTTAGTTAAACTAAAAAAACCCATGCAAAAAGATAACTCAAAATAATGAGTTAAGTTTTTTACAGTGTAGCTAGCATCAGTTATGTCGCTTCACTGCCATTCACAAATCCTCTCCCGTGGCTTCATGGGATAGTAAAGTGTCCATCATATGCACACTTCAGAATCTTGCCAGAAGAACTAAGTCATCCGGGTACTTTTTGCCTACTCTTTTATGAGTACTGTGAATTTGGACATGCTGCTTTTGTCACATACTCTTTTTCGCCTACTATATTGTAGTGAAGTATGCAATTTAAGATGCAGCCTTTCAGGTTATTGTGTCATTAGTAACTAAAGTGTTCCTAGTACCAAAGCAAATGTGTTGTAGAAAGATTAGGAACACTGCAGTTCACTTACGCTAAAGTTTTTACTTTTAAATTAGGCTTTTCTCTTTGCATTTGACTGTGAATAGCATTATAAAATCTCTGATTCAAAATATTTTATAGTTACCAATCAATCAGATAAACATAGCCATTATGTTAAGACAGTGACTTCTAGTATGACCCACTAGCAGTTAGTTAAGGGGCAGTCAATCTTTCTTTTTGGTATTAAAAAGGCCAATCTATGTTTTTATGTAACTGACTTAAAGTTATGAATTGTCTTAAAGGACAAAAAAAAATGTGATGACTAACATTTTATGCAACCAGCAACTTATTTTATTCTAAAAGTATTCCTCCTTGATCCCATTAGAATTGGTTCTGATTTTTTTTTTTTTTGACAGTATAACTGTTTTCCATCTTTGCATTGTTTATGTGCAGTCATATGCTATAAAAGCCACATAAATCTGAATAGGTATCGAGTCATTCTGCTAACAGTATGAGTCAGCAGAAACTGAACATGTTGTAAATCAGCACACAACGAAACTGCAGTCCACTCAATAACAACAGAAAGGCATATATCAATGAGATAGACTGTGAAATAGTAAAATCAAACTGTATGAAGTGTGACTGCTTTGTTTGACTGCCTGAAATGAAGACAAAGGCTCAATCCCAATTCACCCCTTGGCCCTACCCCTTGGCCCTACCCCTTGTTTTCGAGTGTACCCTGGCCCTCAAAACAGAGTTACAAGGGCCAAGGGGTTGAAATATTCCCCTACGAAATGGAACAACCCTTCATGAACCCGATACGTCATCAGTCGTCGGCGATGGCTCTGCCGTTACAGAGATTTTACAGGATTTCTCCATGACAACGACTGACAATCAGCGCAGCTGCTCTTAACTTTGAGGAAACATGATGTTTATAACGTTCCTTCCTCGAAATGTATGTCTTTTCTGTTTCGGAAAGGTAATTTATTATACAATTTCTTAATTTAAATGACTATATCATTATTATAAGAGTAAATAAAGTGCACGGTGGTGTCATTTGGCGCTAAATTTAAATGTTTAAACCGTTTGTGAAGCCATCTCGCCGGTGATTTGCGATGTATTCTGCGAACTTTCTCGTAGCCCTCCGTTTGGAGTGTGCCTCTGAAAAATCTCCGTTTCGAGGGCTATGTAGCCCTACCCCTTAGCCCTACCCCTCGATCTAAACAAGAATCGGGACACCCTACCCCTTGACGTGAACCGCAAAACGGAGGGGTAGGGCCAAGGGGTAGGGGCAAGGGGTGAATTGGGATTGAGCCAAAGCCTGATGATTAAATGTTCCCTAGGAGTGGCCATAACAGTCATTATGTGTTCATGAAAGCTTCAAAGTCCGAAAAACACAGAACCATACCAACCATTGACTTCAGATCCTGATTTCAAAGCCTTGACGGATTCACGCAGACATGAAGTGCTTCCACCTTCCGTCTTGGCAATTCTTTCAGGACTAATAAGGTGAAGAGGGGCCTGGTTCTGTCGGCTGTACCTGTGAGAGGGACAGGCAGGAGGATTGCTTGATTCTGCAACTTGCAGACTATCCTGCTCGGCTGGGACAAATTCCACTTGGTTCCTCTTCTTTCCTAAAGTCCACACTTCATCTGATGACAACAGTCTCCTCAAACCTGCCTTACTCAACAAGCTGAAGGAAAACAAGCAAAGTTTGCACTCACATTTTGAAAATACTATACTTCAAAATGTCATGATTCATTTTGTGTTGCTTGCTATTTCTTTGTATTTAATTGTGAAATTTGCTGACATTTTTGAATGAAAATTGTTTCTACACCATCTTTTTTTATTATTTTTATTTTTTTAAAAAAATGTTGTACCTGGACTAATGTTAATTAATTGAACTTTATTGCACGTTTAATACGTTTTACTCTTATTAAATTATAATAACACCTTTTTCTTTGTCCCATGTGAAAGAAAACCTGTCTTCCAAAATATAATGATATCTAATTAAACATTTTTTTTCTATTTTGTGCAATTAAATGTAGCATGGTCTGCAGCTTTCAAGCATCAAACAGAAGACTTAGCCTCTTTTCATTGTAATTGCTAGGAAAAAGTAAATAATGTACTTAAATAAGTACTACTGCTTTAAGTCCATGTTATATATCTTACACACAACTAATGCCTACTCATGCAAACAGAAGGAAAGTGAAAGAGTGAGAATCAGAAAGAGAGACAAATGCCATCCACCTACCCTGACCTGTTCATGACTGGCATACTGCCATCACAAAGGGGCTCAGTCACGAGCAAGCAGCCAGAGGAACAGTAGCCTGTCCTCCTTCAGGTCCCCCAAGAGACGCTTCTGCCACTCCCCAAATATCGTGTTTCCTTGCAGTTGCAGTCGAGCCACGGGCTGAGAGAGCAGTCATCCTGCATCTCTAGTCTGCAGCTATGCCCTCTTTTTATGCTCTTATCCTTCCTCTCTCTCTCTCTCCTCTCTCTCTCTCTCTCTCTCTCTCTCTCTCTCTCTCTCTCTCTCTCTCCTCTCTCTCTCTCTCTCTCTCTCTCTCTCTCTCTCTCTCTCTCTCTCTCTCTCTCTCTCTCTCTCTCTCTCTCATCTCATCTCTCTCCATAACTCTCTCCTCCCATCATCCAGCCTCCCCCTCCTCAATCTCTCGCTCAGTCTGTCTCTACTCTATCTCTGCGACTTCCTTCCATCTCTCTCTCTCTTCAAGGGTAATTACTCTGAGTGGTGCATGTAACCAAGACAGACACAGTAAATGCTGTAGATAACAAGCTTATGATATGCACACACTTCTGCCATGTCTCCTCCTCTGCTGTGTGTCATGCAGGATTTGCTAGACAGTAAGTGGTGCACTGCAGCATTTCCTCTTGAGCTGGTACCCTACATAAATGTGTTGGCACTGCATGCCTCTGCTTACTGTATAGAACTAAAATCCCACTGCTTCTCTGTGTGTAGGTTTATGATAATAAAGGATGGAATAATAGTGATCACACTTGCCTCCCTTCCTCTCTGGGTGCTTTATCTGTGCTTCTAGCATCTGGCTTAATCCCTCTCTTCCTCCTGCAAAACATCAGCATAAAAATCAGTACCTCTAAATGTAGCATCTGAGCATTATGGGTAAAATGGTTTTGCACTCCTGTTTAATCCATCACATTATTGCTGTAACAGCACTGGGAAATGTTGCTTTTTTAGACTTTGTTAAGGTCAACATGAAATCAAAATTGACAATTCAGTTGTTGTTGAATTTTTTGTTTTTACCATGAACATTTAATAATAATAAAAAAAAACATTTCTTTCCATTTGATGTCAGCAACCCCTCATGTTTTTTCCATCCCCTTCCCTCCAACCACCTGCTATATTTAATCATTACATATAGTTCCATTATGGTATGGAATGCTCACTTTTTACAATAAATTGAATACAATTTTTTCTGAATATCTCGTAAACTCTCCATCTATCCATCTTCAACAGTCATGTCATCTAGTCAAAACCTACATTTCCCAGCATACCTCCTGTTCATCACTTGGCCATCACCCACACCTGTTCACCATCATCTCCAATGTGCACCAGGATAAGAGCACACACCTCACAGATACTCTTCGGCTGTCCGGAAAAAAAAACCCTATACCCTTAAATAGGTCCCTATTTGAGGGGATAGCCATTTGTAGTCGTGATAATCTAATCTAATCTCTGTCTCTGAGTCTGGTATTCTGTTACACCTGCTGCATTTGTAAATCCCTAAAATTTCAAATGTAAATAGCTTGCGAATGCTGTTTCACTGACTTTAACCACAGCATCACTGTCACGTTTCTGTGTGTTTGAGTTCTGTTTTAAGATCTTGGTTTCCCCTGTCTTTGTGGTTTTTGGTTTAGCCCTGTTAAGTTTTCCCGCTCCTCGTTTGTGTTCAGTTTTATCACCTGTGTTTAGTTAATTATCCCATTATTCCTTGTGTATTTAAGCCCTGTGTTTTCTCCCAGTGTTTGTCGATCGTCGTCTACGTATGGTTGTGTGTTTTCTGATTTCCTGGAGTTTTGTTCCTGTTTAAGTTTGGAAAGTTTTCATTTTGGAAATTAAAAACTATTATATGGAAATTCTGTGTCCTCGTCTTCAGCACCTGCACAAACCCTGACAGAACGATCGACCTCAACTAAAAAAGGAATAGAGGAAGATGGAAGGCTGGAAGCAGGCCTTCATGGGAACCCGGATGGCCGTATTTCGCGGGACCCGTGGAGGTCGTAGAAGGGGAAGTGATCGAGTTCTGGTGGTCCCGAGTCCAGTATGGCCTGAGCCCATCGCATGCCCGCCAAAGCCTGAGCCCATGGCATGCCCGTCAGAGCCCGACCCTTATCATGACCTACCTGAACTTCTTCCCCCAGAGCCTTCAAAGCTGGTCCCGTCCAGCCCAATCAAGCCTTCACCGCTGGTCCCGTCCAGCCCCGAGTTTCCTGATATGCTGGTCCCGTCCAGCCCTGAGTTTCCTGATATGCTGGTCCCGTCCAGCCCCGAGTTTCCTGATATGCTGGTCCAATCCAGCACGGAGCCCGTTGACCCAGAGCCAGAGCCAGAGCCCGTTGACCCAGCGCCAGAGCCAGAGCCCGTTGACCCAGCGCCAGAGCCAGAGCCCGTTGACCCAGCGCCAGAGCCAGAGCCCGTTGACCCAGCGCCAGAGCCAGAGCCCATTGACCCAGCGCCAGAGCCAGAGCCCGTTGACCCAGAGCCAGAGCCCGTTGACCCAGAGCCAGAGCCAGAGCCCGTTGACCCAGAGCCAGACCCAGAGCCCGTTGACCCAGACCCAGAACCCGTTGACCCAGACCCAGAGCCCGTTGACCCAGAACCCGTTGACCCAGCGCCCGTTGATGTCAAGTCAGTTCCCGATCATGAGCCTGTCCTCCCCAAGAAAATTTTGGGGGGGCGCCATACGCCTTCGCCGTGGCCGGCCAAAGATCCACGGAGGCCCGAAAAGATAACACCGCCATGGCCACCTGAAGGGTCTTCACCGCCATGGCAACCCGAAGGGTCTTCACCGCCATGGCCACCTGAAGGGTCTGCACCGCCATGGCCACCTGAAGGGTCTGCACCGCCATGGCCACCTGAAGGGTCTGCACCGCCATGGCCACCTGAAGGGTCTGCACCGCCATGGCCACCTGAAGGGTCTGCACCGCCGTGGTCACCTGAAGGGTCTTCACCGCCGTGGCCACGCCCACAGCCTGCTCCGCCGTGGCCACGCCCACAGCCAGCTCCACCATGGCCACGCCCCACAGCCTGCACCGTCGTGGCCACGCCCACAGCCTGCACCGCCCTGGCCACGCCCACAGCCTGCACCGTCGTGGCCACGCCCACAGCCTGCACCGTCGTGGCCACGCCCACAGCCTGCACCGTCGTGGCCACGCCCACAGCCTGCTCCGCCGTGGCCACGCCCACGGCCTGCTCCGCCCTGGAGGCTTCCTGGACCTGCACCATGCCCTCGTCAGCCTCCAGGGCGCCCACCCTCCCACCCCTTTGGATGTTATACGGCGCGAGGACGCGCCTTCGGGGAGGGGGGAGGTACTGTCACGTTTCTGTGTGTTTGAGTTCTGTTTTAAGATCTTGGTTTCCCCTGTCTTTGTGGTTTTTGGTTTAGCCCTGTTAAGTTTTCCCGCTCCTCGTTTGTGTTCAGTTTTATCACCTGTGTTTAGTTAATTATCCCATTATTCCTTGTGTATTTAAGCCCTGTGTTTTCTCCCAGTGTTTGTCGATCGTCGTCTACGTATGGTTGTGTGTTTTCTGATTTCCTGGAGTTTTGTTCCTGTTTAAGTTTGGAAAGTTTTCATTTTGGAAATTAAAAACTATTATATGGAAATTCCGTGTCCTCGTCTTCAGCACCTGCACAAACCCTGACAATCACTGAAGAAAAAGAGTAGATTTCTGATTCGTTGAATACCATAGTACTGTTTGTGCTCCCGCTTGGTGTTTCTGTATTTTTTGCCAGTGTCTGCATTTGCAGCAATTGTCTGAAGTGAATAGCTGACTGCTTGATTTCCAGAATGTCTCTCTGATGGTGGAAAAGCGACTGTCTCTGCTGCTGGCCTGATCTATGTTTCTCCAGTGGTGGATCTCTGCATGCAAAAAATAAAATGCTTACATATTTAAATTATACTTTTTGTTTTTGAAAGAAATGTTATGCTTATAAATGCTGCATTTTTTGGTAATAATGTGAAATATTATTACAATTTATAATTCGTGTCTATTTTATTATATTGTAAAATGTAATGTATTCCTGTGATGGCAAAGCTGATTTGTTTCTCAAGTCTCATTGTCACATGATCTATCAGAAATCATTCTAATATAGTGATTTGGTGCTCAAGAGACGCTTATTTAAGGTAGGGTAGGCAATTTGTGAAGCAGCTAGAAATGGCACGCTATCATTGTAAACATGAGATCCCACCCTCCCTTCAGAGCATCTCCAAACCCATGCCTTCTTCAAGACACATGAACTCACACAGCAGAGTTCACAAAGCGTCACAAGACAAGAGACAGCGTTAAACTAACTCACGTCTCAAAGCATATAGCATTGAAATAATAATCAAACTATTCTAATCTAAACATTTAGACCACGTAGCTTAGTGATTGCTCTCAGGATGTGAAAAGACTTTTAACCAGCATAGCAACAACAACAAAAATCTGGATCAAATATCCTGCCTTTACCTGTTTTATATGTTTGTGGAAACTTTCTTTTTCATGATTCTTTAATGAATAGAAAGTTAAAAAGAAAAGCATTTAAAGCAACACTATGTAACATTTTTTACCTTAAAATAATGTTTCCAAAATGTTATCAGTGGTTCATCAAGTCGTAACAGGGTGAAAGGTACTTCTGCCATAGCCTGACGGGGTCTGTATCACTTTTACTGGCACTATGTAACTTTGGGTTTCGGGTCGGAACCCGTGCACAAAAAGAACCACACAATTCGACTGCTTTATGTCAAGCGCTACAATAGTCATTATTTCTTTTTTCTTCGTATCTGATGTCGCAATACATCATCCTTTCATGAAATCATGTAACATACTCTACCTTGTCTGTGGACATCGTTCATTCTAAAGCCGGTGCTGGATACACAGCGAGTGTGCCGTGCAACGGTAGACTAAATTATATACGACAGCGGCAATGGACAATTTAGTTTCCAACCAGTAGGGCGAACGAAGAGGAAAAGTTCCATGGTGTTGCTTTAACAGTCCTTCCAGAATTTTTTTTTTTGTGATTGTTGCGGGCAAAAATCCTTGATTATACGGCATGTTTACTTAAAAAATGCGATGAAATATGCGGGATATTTATGCAACTTTATGCGATGAAATTGCGGGAACTTGCAAAAACTGCGGGAACTTGCAAAAACTGTGGTTTAATGAAAAAGAAAAAAAAAATGATTCCACCAACACCCTGTTCTCACTAGGTACTACCTTAATGTAAAGAGTCATTTCTTATTACTTCCTATAATAGGCAATCATATGTAGTGAAAGTGCGGCGTGTTTGAAAAAATGCGGCCCCCGCAAAAATATGCGGACTTCGGCTGATTATGCATTGAATCATGCGACCACATTATGGCGTTTTTCTGGAGGGAATGATTTAATTGAAATGGCAATTGCAACGCGGTTAGATATTACGCGAAGAAGGAGGTGTGAACCGGCGAACATTTAAACAATTTAATAACAAATACAAAATGAAAGTAAAAAACAGCAGCCCCTCACGGACGACTGCTGTCACATATAACAAACATAACACAAGTCCAGGCCTGGCCTCTCTCGATCTCCACTGTTGTCGCTCCTCCTTTCATGCTTCCACTCCTCCGTGAGAGATACGAGACCGGTGCGTCGTGCAGGTGGCGCTCATCAGTAATCACGCCACCGGCCTCGCGCCATTCTGAGGGTACATTTTTATATGAGACTGGGTTGGATTATGTAACATCATTACAAGTTGTCCGTTATTCACTTTCTGCAAAGCTCCAACCAGTCAAGCTCAGCTTAGGTCTTCTCCCAGAACACTTCTAAGCCCGAAGACTCCTCTTCCCTCAGGAACTGCTGGCACTTGGCCAGAGAAAGGTGACCGTGGAGCCGCTGGCAGTACAACTCACTCAGCTCACTCCACTACAAATTGCATTAATAGAGGAGCCAGACATAAATGTTCATTCAATACTTTGACATACACTTGTCATGCATGGCCTTTAGTACACATTTGCAATTTGTAACTCTGCTACAGAGTCTAATCTATAAAAAGGTCTGTGGTACAGTGATGGTATGGTATAATGATTACCACATTTTGTAATCAGTACGCTTGGTACTCCAAGGTATTCTCTCTTTTACTCAAAACGTTGAAAAATGTAAAATTGTGTTTTGATAATTTAATTGGAAAATTGAATAACCATTGAAAGATAAAGCAAAATTCTAGTAAAAGTGATTCATCTGAAAGGTAAATCTATTAACTTATATACAGACACATATATATCTACATCGATGTTATGTCATAATAGCAACACTTTAAATTCAGATTGAATGATTGTACTCAATTAGCCTATATGTTTAAAGTCCCCCTGGTGAAAATCAAGCTTTTAATGTTGTTTATATATCTATGTGGTATTTTTAATATGCTTCAAGACAAACCATGTGCAAATTCATGTCAACACCATTGCTGATTATTTTCTCCATAAAACTGCAGTAAATCAAAGACAGTCTCAAAAACCAGACCATTCTCACCCCAAGGCGTCATCTAACTGACGCCTTGGGAATCAGTTTGACCATGCTTCAATATTCGACGTTAAAGGTACCCTTTAGCGTCAGTTAGTTGACGCGATCCCAGGGCGTCATCTAACTGACGCGTTACCCTTAGCGTCAGTTAGATGACGCCCTTCTACCCAGACCTAAACCTACCCGCGTCATCTAACTGACGCGTTACCCTTAGCGTCAGTTAAATGACGCCCTGGGATCGCGTCAACTAACTGACGCTAAAGGGTACCTTTAGCGTCGAATATTGAAGCATGGTCAAAATTGTCAGTTAGATGACGCCTTGGGGTGAGAATGCGTTGCAGAGTTTTGAAATCGCAAACTACCTTGTAACCAGTCAACGTGTGATCGTGGATCTCTGAGCTGGTGTTAGTGAGTGGAGGCGGGGCTAATTTGCATTTTCATAGAACCACATATATTACAGTTTTTCTCAATTGCTTACACACAAATTCTGGTACTTGAGACACAATGACCACAACATGTAACTCATTCACCAACCCCCTGAACCAATTCTGCTAAACTACAAGCACAATTCCTGCTTTACACTCAAATTGCAGTTCTAAAACACACGTTTTTCAAAACACTACACACAATTCTCTGCATTTGGCACAATTTTCATGCACAAAATCTCTTGTTTTCACAAGGAACACACTGCCATTCAGATCTGCACACTGACTCGTCACATGGGCAAACACATGTCACACAGTTTTACAATTAGCAATCAGAGCTTTAGCATAAAAGACCGAAGCAGAAGAGAAGATGCAGCATAGTTTTTTATTTTTTATTTTTTTTACTGTAACTGCATACAGTACATTTTTCTGTTTTTTCGTATGTATGTATGTGCAACTTTGTGTTGGTTGGGATGAACGAAATGTGCGATCTATCTCCCATTGTTTTTGTGGGAAAAATAAAATGTATTTGTTGCCGTGTATTTGTGTGTTCTGGGTATAAAAACAATATTCTCAAATATTTTACAACACACTTATGTATGTACTGTCTGTAGTAAGTGTAACACTGAACAAAAAAGGCCTGAGTCATTATGATGAATGGAGAAGAAGTATTTTCCATTCATCACATTGTTTTACATTGAGCACATCAGTGTTCATCTGGTTCTTCATAAATGTCTATTCATCTGATGGTTTGTGTGTGTCATTTGAAAACAAAATACCATTTTGAGAAGAAATAACATTGTTTTGAATGTAAAGTTTCATTTTGCAGGAGAATTGAGGGGTTTTGCCCATTGTGTGTGTGTTTTTTGATTTGTGTGTAGAGTTCTGAGAATATGAGGCATTCTTTCAGAAAATGTGTGTAAACAATCGAGAAAAACTGTAAATGAGGCAAGGGTTTGAAGTTACATTCAAGATATTTTAAGGCATGACAAAAATTCGGTTTGGTGATCAAAGGTGAGTTTTAAAGGATAAAATTGACTACAGGGGGACTTTGATGAATAGCAAAGAACTCATGGGGTTATTGAATAATTACTCCATGAATTTTTATCAAGTATTACAGTTTTTCTGAATTGCTAAAACACATTTCTTGAAACCATCACTCACTTTCTCAAAACCTTAAACACAAAACCAAATCTTCAAACTACATTCAGAAAACCTCTGACTCTTCTGGCAAAATCAAACAATGGCCTCAAAACCATTTTATCTGTGCTCAAAATCAAACAATGCTCTCAGATCATACACACAGCGAGTCAAAATTAAACTACAGAGCTACAGAGCTTAACACTACAGAGCATTCATTAGACACTACATCAAAAAAATGAAGAACACAGAAAAAAGTATATTGTAACAAAGTAAACAAATTTTGCAATTACGTAAAAAAATATAGTAATGACAACTTAGTAAGGTGAATAAATTGTATACTGTATCCACGGCAAGTAGTATTGTACTGAATATTGAATAGTAGGCCTACTGTATAGAATGTCTGTATATTCACCACTTGCATACTGTGAAAATACAGTGACCCAACTGCAAAAGCCAAAAAGGTTACAGTAAAAAACTCTAAATGAAAAGCATGTTACAGTAAAGTACACTCAGAAGAGTTGTGCAACTGCAAAATCAAGGTCAGTGAGAGAGATTTATTCTGCTTCAGCATCATGTCTTCATGTTGGGTTCAGACTGAGGACTTTGTCCACTTGACAGACAATGTCATCTCTGCAGCCAGATCGCCTTGACAACATTCTTCACATCTTGTTCTTTCTTGTCCTCATCCTCCTTATATGCCTATTTTACACATACTTTTCTTTCTCTCCCTCTTATTGAGTCTTATATTGTTTCCATCCATTGTTGGTACCAACATTCAGTGCAACATTTTGGGTCAGTTTTGGCACTCTGAACGGACTTGCATTATGTACAGTTGGTTTAGTCACATCATTAGAAACAAGTGTGAACTATTTTGAGTCGTTATGTGTAAATGATGACAACAGTGCTGTAGTTGTGTTTAACTTTTGCCTAACTGTGTTTAGGGTTTTGAAACAAAAGTGCATCACAGTGTAAAATGTGTTTTGTGAGCGAGAATGTGTTCAGAGTTTTGCAAAAAGAGTTCATGAGATTTGTAAGCAGTGTTTTAACTACCTGAACTTGTTGAATGTATTTACAGAAAGAGTGATGTATGCGACAAATTGGTTTAGGCTATAGAGAATTTGGTTCAGAGAATGGGGTTTAGTGTTTTAGCAATTCAGAAAAACATAAATTTGAATATATCACTAGTAACAACATGCCACTCTGGCGATTTTTGAGCCAATCTTACCCCAAGGGTCTAATTTTATCTTTTCACTTCAAACAAAAAACAATATAAATACATGATTGTGTCTACAAACCCTTAATTATCAAATAGACACAAACATATTGAATGTATTACAGTTTTTCTCAATTGCTAAAACACTAAACCCTATTGTCTGAACCAAATGCTCAGTTGCCTGAACCCACTGATTGAATCAATCACTCTTTTGGCAAAACCATAAGCACTTTTCACCTGTTTAGACACACCTTCCCAACACATTTTCATTGTGATGCACCCGTGCTGCATAATGGTAAGCACAGGTGACAAAAGTCAAACACAATTAAACCACATGTGTCACCACTTGAACACAACAACTCAAAATTGATCACACTTGTGGCTAAAGATGTGAGGGAACATATACAGTAAGCCAGTTCAGACAGCACTTGTTTGTGAGGCCCTACAATGGATAGAAATCTGAGAAGAAGAGTTCGTGTGAGAGGAGGTCGAGGTGGTTGAGGTGGTCAGCGTAGACAAAGAACAGTAATATCTGATGAAATCAGAGCTACTGTGATTGCCTCTTGTCCATGAGCATGAGGAAGGCTGGACAAAGGGTACAACCAAACATCAGTAAATTCACTGTGTCCACCATAATCCGAAGATTTAGAGAACAGGTAATTACCTTTTTTGACATTATAGTACAGTATGTAAATGTTGACCGCAATTACTATGACATACTATATACAGTACCACAGTATACTGTAAGTAAATATGTTTCAGTATATCACTGTACCAATGTACTGTAATTGTAACTGTTTGTAGGCCTAGTAATCCATGTATATTTTTGTACTTTATTTTTACATTGGCTTACTGTACACAAGTGGCAGATGCATAAGATTGCTGTTTGTTTTTACAAGTGATATGTGTAAATGCGCAAGATTTCTGTATTTTTGTACAAGTGCTAAATGCACAGGATTTTTTTTGTTTTGCAACATGTATTTAGCCTACAGTGAACAATAAACATTTATTTCTCCAGCTTTATGTCCTGAGCATTGTGTTTTCTATATTTCTATGTAGTGTTTAGTGACTGTTCAGTAGTGTTTTTAATTTTGATTGACTCGGGGCACGATTTGACAACATAGTTCAGTTTTGAGCACAGATTGAACTGTTTTGAGGTGAAAGTTTGGTTTTGCAAGAAGAGTCTGAGGTTTTGTGAATGTTGCTTGAAAATTGGGTTTTGTTTTCACAGTTTAGAGAAAAGGAGAGCAGCTTTCAAGAAATGTGTCTTAGCAATCGAGAAAAACTGTAAAAATATATAAAATGTTTGATATTCAACTTTTTACAGTGTCATAGATCACTATTTTCCAGAGTAATTTCACAAATGTTAATATTTAGATGGGGGAAAAAAATAAGAAGACCATATCAATTCACAGGGTCGGCGCCACGAGGGGGCCCCAGGGGGCCTGGCCCGGCCACCTGGGTCACTGTGCCCCCTCACCTCTGGTCAGCGCACCACCTGCCTCGGAACCTCGGAACGCGATTTCAGCCGCTGAGACTCGGCAACAGGCACGCTACCACTGTGCCCTTTTATTCCTGACATATTATAATTAACTTAAGTATATATATTTTATATTTTAACTATAACTACATATAACTATTTGAAAATTAATTTTGTTTTACCATGATTAAATCAGCTTTGCAACCCGTAAATATATCCATCGATCCGCTGATTTTGTTTGAGTTCTTCAGTGGTCTAGTGGTAGATTATTTGCCAAGCATGTCAGAGGTTACGGGTTCTAATCCGCCCTTGGTATGCTTTTTTTTCTGTCTCATCAAAAACCGAATATGTTCATCATTGGTTACAGTTTTTATCAAGCAGGGACACGTTTGTGTCCATTTTATATTGTGATCTCACCGAATGAATGAGAGTCTCCGTTACTGCGATAGATTGAAGAGCGTGTCCGAGTGAAGACTGCGCGAGCCACAAGAGAAACTGTATCCATGACACTGATAGCAGCGGCAACCAGCGCGCAGCTTGAGTTCAAAAACAAAACATTTTAGCGCTAGATCTCTTATTTAATAGCGAACTAAATTAATGCTCTGCTAGTTAACTGGAGATGTTTTATGTATTTGTATTTGGTGCATCCGTGCCATGTTTCAAAAAGTGGTGGGGGACAATATATCGATCCTGAGAAAATCCCGCAAATTATGCCTATGAAACAACCCCAGCCCCCCCCCCCCCCCCCCCCCCAGGCGGGCTTTTGAATCTTTAAAAAAAAAAAAATTTAAAAGTAGGCCCTCCCAGTGACGCATCGAGGCCCCCTCCTTCCGTATGTCCTGGCGCCGACCCTGTCAATTCATTAAATGTATTGAGAGGAGATTTTGTGCTATCTACTGTATGTAAAGATCTACTGTAAAAAATAAGATTGAGGTCATCTTACCATATGTCCTCAAAGAAAAATATTATACTGATGAACAGTTCTTTCAATGTGTATCGCCTTGTTGAGTCAGTGCTCTTTTGCTATCACTATGCTCCTCTTGTCCTTTTTCTGTCTGGTCAGTCTGCTGTCAAAATATTGTCTCTGCAGCACACAATCCCATATCTAAAATATACCGAAAAAAAATTGTAATGCTTTAAAAAAATGCTTTAATGAGGGTCAACTGTTTGTGTAAACTGTATCACATACCCACTTCATCCTTTCCATCTTTAATCCCTAATGGACACTCCTTTTTTGTCTGTGGTTTGTCTCTTTATCTCTATCCAGAGATACACAATCAGACAAAGTTTCCACAGATGCCCTGTCCAGCAGATCGTGACTGTCTCAGAGCCCCTTTGTGGTCTGCGATTCGCAGCCAGGCTGCCTCATCGTCAATGTGTGCTTCCAGAGCACCAATTGTCTTGCTGAGAGCTTCTACTCTGTGTCTGTGAGTTGCCAAACCGTGTTGGTCCCAGCTCACATCAGCTGCACTCACAGGACTGCCAGCTTCACTCAGTGTGCCTGAGCTCTGAGTCTGCTCCACCTGCTCAGCCCTGCTGGTTCAGAGATGGCAGATGTAATCAAAGTAAGATCAGAATGATTACAGCGGAGAAAGAGCGACGCTAACATGCATAAATTACACATTAAAACAATTGCATAACAGTGTTGTTATGGTTAACTAAAACTATCTAAAATTGCTTTCAATAAAATAAAATAAAAGTGTTGCCTTGGAAACTAACTGAAATAAAGTAGGCCTAAGTGTTAGGTGAAGTATACTAAAATTATTAAAACTGAACAATTAAACAAATTAAAAACAAATAGAAATATAACAAACTAATAAAAAATGAAGAAGAAAAGCACATAAAAAATCTTAATCTTAAGTGAATTAAAATTATTAATAAATATATAAATAATACTAAAATAACACCGTTGCATAAATCCAGTATACGGCCATGTGACCTCCAGAGCTGAACAATTGACTATCTGTCTATCTAAACTACAACAAAAATAAAAATAAAATTAATTAAAACAGTTTTTTCGATTTGTAATGATATTTACAAATCAAATCCTTGGGAACTTTTGGGATAATGTAAGTACACAACTGCATGAAATATATCACACTGTGAAATATTTTATTACAAAAATCTTACATATTGTACCTTTAAGGAACCGAATTGGAATTAAAAAGGCATTATCAATTAATTTCTGATTTGGACACAAATGGGAGCAAATCCCCACAGCATATTTCGACATCTATTGAAAAGATGTGTGATGTTGAATGAAAGTCAAATGAAATGTTCAACAGGCTTATTTGGGTGTGGTGTTTCATGTCAACGTGCATTTGACCAAGTATGTGTGCAGTGTCTATTTCTGTGATTTTACTACTTGCTGACTCAACACTGCCCTCTTGAGGCTGAGAAAGGGAGCAATGGGCTCTGCAGTAGACTCACACTATCACACTTTGGTTCTTTCTAGGAAAGGCAGGCAATTGTTCTTCAGTTGTGTCAGCTACATGAGCACATCTCTTCTTCTCCTCGGAACCGCCTCTGTTCTGTGTAAGTGCACATTTATATCCCATTATTGTAACAGCATGAATGTGGTAACCCTTAAGTTCATTTGCTATGGCTTTTTCCAGTCAACATTCATTTACATACTTTGTACTCCTGTTGCTGTTCTTTCTTGACCCTGTGGAGCGCTTGACTTTGTTTCCTTACTACTTCATGCATATTCCTTATACCTCTCATCCTCTCGCTCTGCTTCTTTCCTCATTTGCAGCCCCTTTTTCCTTCTCTCAATAGCCTTGTGATGCAAGTATTCACACACTTCTTGGATATTATGTCTTGGTTGCCTGTTTGATTTCGTTTGACCTTGATTTTCTTTACCTGCCAGTGGTCTTGTTGTCTTTTTAATGTCACAGTTTTTAACAAAGACTTTTGAGGTGGGATTTTGTGATGCAATATAGAGTAGTAATGATTTCTGTGTGCCAGCAGAAATGCTTTTACTGGGCATGAAGAAGCTGCACGGCTAATGCACAAGACTTGAGCTTGAGCTCTCAAGGGGTTGGCATGCTTCTCAGATGATCTCTTCCTTTTTAAATGGGTTTGAACACTCACTCAAAAAAAATGATTTTAGCTCTTTGTTCAATTTCGTTAATTAAAATGAGCATATACGACACAATCCTTCATAGAAATGATTCCATCTTAATTTCATTAAATGTAATCAATGTAATTTAAAAAAAAAATGGTTTACCAATTTTTTTTAAATTGAGTCAACATGAAATTTTTTCGTTCGTCTTAACTGGATGTCACTCAAAACATGAATTTTGGCCTCTTGTTAAAATAATTAATTAAAATAAGCAAAAGTAACACGATTGTTTAATATTGTCACAACATAATTTAATTGTGTTCAATCAACCTAATTAATTTGTGTGAAAACTACATGAATCATTGTTGTTGACATCTAACTGGGCAGTGGATCTGTAGTTCCCATCATGCTTTGCAAGGGACTGCATTAAAAGGTGTCAATTTAGGGAAAAAGTGTTATTTTATGTGTTTTTCAGTAAATGGAAAGATGTTGTTAGTTAATGTTAGTGTTTAATGTTCAGTTATGTTAGAAACTTAGAATTTTGTGGTTACCATATGCAGAAGAGTGGCGACTGTGTTTAGGCTGTGGGCTCAGTATTACTCTATAAATGCTTTGAACCTCCTGTTCAGTCTGTGGGTACTCAGTACACACTATGTGTACACCTCACTTGCAGTCTGGCAAAAGTAATATTATATTACTATGCAAACATTGGTTTTAATTCAATTGAACACTAGTAGTGTCTATCATTAGAAGTGACCGTAGAGTCAAATTAACTAAAATTATAATGTTGGTGATTGAAGGCAGGACAAAAAATAAAAAAATGTAGTTAACCTGACAAAACTTTATCTAGCAGGAATGACTAAATTAATTTAAATTCATACAAGAAGATTACAACAAATTATTTCAAACTAATTCGAATTTGTTGGAAAAATGTAATTCAATTTCGTGGAAAACCTTTTCTTAATTTAATTATGTTCGTTCAACAGATTATTTTTTGAGTGCTGGCCTCCATTTGGTTGAGCGTTTAAAACAGGCTGTTGAGGAGCCCTTTTATTTGACCACTCATTCAGATCATTCAGAAGTGTATGAGAACTAGACAAATTTAAAATAATGCAAAGGTGCATATAATTGCAGATAAATATGATATAAGCATGCATAAGATGCAGAGTCTGATTCATTGTGCCCACTCAATGCAAGTGAATTAATGCCTGCCCTTAATGCTGACTCTTTCAGCCTGTGAAAAAGCAGTGCATGGTGAGTTCAAAATTAGTTCCAAAAGCCCCTGGGCATTCCTACTGGTGGATATGTACGTATAGAATGCTCTGCTGCATTGTAGGAGTATAACAGTCTGTCACTGGGGCAGCACATCTTTGTGCCTTATCCCTGAATGGTGCACATTAGATGCTTCCCTTGTGAAAAAGAAGCATGAATGCTTAATTGTACTTCAAATCTTAAAAGTCTATTTAAAAAAAAAATGTACTGTGTAGTGTGTTACTGTATGTTGCTGTTTGTGCATGCATTAGATCTTTAGAGTTACAAAGTCTCTCAAACCCAAAGATATATTCTTTGTAAAAGTTAAGGCTCAGCCACGATTTCCTAAAACGAGTCGCCAGTCATATCCGTGTTACCCCCGGTTTCCGCCATGTTTGACCTCGTACTGCCATATAACCATGGCGTCAGACGTTGACAACTGGGTTATGCTGGTTATGCCTGTTATGCCTAGCAGGACGCTCACGCTGTTGTTGTTTTGTTCAAAAATTATGGACCATGGCAAGCAGACTTTGAGACAAAAAGAGGACTAAAACGAAGATCAACATCTTTCGAGATGCCGAGAGCTCCACGTCCACGACTAACTTCGACTTGACAGACACGCGAGTGTTGCATGTTACTTTATTAGAAAGGTGAGCAAATGTACATAAAAACTAATCAATGTTATTTAGTTCAACATGATGAAATGTTAGAATATGATCTGTATGTTATTCTAATGTTGATCTAGCTTACTTATGCTGCGTTCCAGGCAGGTTTTTGAGCTCGTAAATTACGACTTCAAACCACGACTCACGACTTAGTAGCGTTCCAGGCCAGTCACGCAAAAATACCTGAGCGCAATATACATACTTATTGTTTCAGACACATAACATTGTAATCGTGTGTGTATATACATACTTATTGTTTCAGACACATAACATTGTAATAATCGTGTGTGTATTATTATCATTATTATTATATTATTATTAATTTGACTGCAACGTTATATTGTCCTAAAGTGTATCCTCACCGTATACCGCCGGCAGAAACACTGCATCCGTAGGGGCTGCCATTGTTGTTTTGTATGGTTTTTCGGGCTATGTGACGTCAGAACTCGTAACTGGGAGTACATCTATCTAGTACGAGTTCACGGGTGGGAAGTCACGGGTTTGACTGCCGTTCCAGTGCACTTTCACGGCATTATCAGGATACTTGCTTTTGCTGTGCTAATAGCAAGGGCTGACACAGCTGCCCTCTTAGGTGATTGTAAGCATTATATCTATGTAGTGTGTGCGCTGTCGTGGAAGCGTCAGCGGAAGTATTCAGCTCTCGTGTTTAGCCTCCTCGTGTGAAGACCGACTCGGGTAAAGACATCGACTCTACCTGCGCGACTCCACCGAGCAAGGACACCTGTAAGGCAACTAAAGTATCTTCTTCACCCTTTCTCTCCTACCCTTATCTTATTCCCCATTATCATTATGTGCTTTCAATACATTCCTGTTGTCTCTCGACAACGCTCTCTCACTGCACACAGAAGGCAGCGCAATACTGCTAACCTGCGCCCTTTTCTCTCATCCTCACACTCACCTCTCACTCTTTCTATGGGTCTATGGAATTGTCAATCAGCAGTCAATAAAGCTGACTTCATTCCAGCCTTTGCATCTCATTCTACTCTTAATATCTTGGGCTTGACTGAGACCTGGATCCGTCCAGAAGACTCAGCAACCCCTGCTGCTCTCTCTAACAACTACTCTTTCTCTCACACCCCTCGCCAGTCGGGGAGGGGTGGGGGCACTGGTCTTCTCATTACTAACAATTGGAAATACTCAACTCTCTCTTCTCTATGCAATAACACCTCATTTGAATATCATGCTATTACACTTTCAACTCCCACTAAGATCCATATTGTAGTTATTTATCGCCCCCCTGGTCAACTGGGAAGCTTTGTAGAGGAGCTAGATGTGCTGCTGTCCTCTTTCCCTGATGATAGCACTCCACTTGTAGTCTTTGGCGATTTCAACATTCACCTAGCAAAACCATATGCAACTGACTTCAGCTCTCTCCTAGCTTCTTTCGATCTCACACGGCTCATCACCTCCGGTACTCACAAGTCAGGCAACCAACTGGACCTGGTTTACACACGCAACTGTACCACTGACAACATTTTGGTGAAACCTCTCCACGTTTCAGATCATTTCCTCATTACTTTCAATCTACAACTCACTACCCATGCTCCAGCAACCTCCCCAGCATTTACTTTCAGACGAAACCTGCGCTCACTTTCTCCGTCCCATCTTTCCTCTGCTGTGTCATCCTCTCTTCCCTCACCCTCGCATTTCTCATCACTGGATGTGAACGCTGCGACAGATACTTTATGCTCCATCCTAACCTCTTCTTTAGACAATATCTGCCCTCTCTCCTCTAGGCCAGCACGCGCCACTCCCTCTAACCCCGGGTTATCTGAGGTTCTTCGTGAACACCGGACCAAGCTCAGGGCAGCGGAGAGGTAATGGCGCAAATCAAAAGACACATCTGACCTCAGTAGGTATCAATCTCTGCTCTCTGCCTTTTCTGTTGATGTTCACACCGCAAAATCTTCATATTTCCACAACAAGATCAACAGTGCCTCTAACACACGAACACTGTTCAAGACATTCAACTCTCTCCTCTGTCCACCTCCACCACCACCCACCTCCTCGCTAACTGCTGATGATTTTTCTAACTTCTTAACTAACAAAACTACAACTATCAGCAGTCAGTTCTCAGATTTACACACTCAGGAACCCAGACTAACCTCTCCCACAGCCAATAACCTTCTCTCCTCCTTCTCTCCACTAACCGAGGAAGAAGTATCTCAACTTCTCCTCTCCAGTCATCCTACCACCTGCCCTCTAGACCCCATCCCCTCACACCTTCAACAAGCCATCTCTCCCACACTTCTACCAGCTCTTACACACATTATAAACTCATCCCTCCACACTGGCATTTTCCCTACAGCATTTAAGCAGGCTCGGGTAACTCCACTGCTTAAAAAACCAACATCAAACACATCACTTCTAGAGAATTACAGACCTGTCTCTCTCCTACCTTTCATTGCGAAAATACTCGAACGAGTTGCTTTTAACCAAGTATCATCCTTCCTGTCTCTGAACAGCCAGCTGGATGTCAACCAATCTGGCTTCAAAAAAGGACATTCTACCGAGACTGCACTACTGTCGGTCACAGAAGCCCTGCGGATAGCAAAAGCTGCTTCCAAATCATCAGTTCTCATTCTCCTGGACCTGTCTGCTGCCTTCGACACTGTGAATCATCAAATCCTCTTGTCCGCCCTCTCATCACTGGGCATCACTGGAACTGCCCTCCACTGGTTTGAGTCCTATCTCACAGGTAGGTCCTTCAGGGTCGCATGGAGAGGCGAGGTATCCAAAGCACATCAACTGACCACAGGGGTTCCTCAGGGTTCAGTTCTTGGACCGCTCCTCTTCTCTATCTACACCACATCATTGGGACCCATCATACAGGCACATGGTTTCTCTTACCATTGCTATGCTGATGACACCCAGCTCTACCTCTCATTTCAACCAGATGATCCCACAGTAACGGCACGGATCTCAAGCTGTCTGGCGGACATCTCGGCATGGATGAAGGAACATCACCTGCAGCTCAACCTGGCAAAGACTGAGCTTCTCGTCCTCCCTGCCAATCCGTCTCTACAACACGACTTCACTATCCAGCTAGACTCTTCCTCAATCACCCCATCAAGGTCAGTCAGAAATCTTGGAGTAATCTTTGATGATCAGCTGACCTTCACCGACCACATTACAAAGACAGCTCGATCATGCAGGTTTGCTATGCACAACATCAGGAAAATCAGGCCTTTTCTAACTGAGCATGCAACACAACTTCTCGTCCAGGCCCTGGTCATTTCTAGGCTGGATTACTGCAATGCTCTTATTGCTGGACTTCCATCATGTGCAACTAAACCTCTACAAATGATCCAGAATGCTGCAGCTCGTCTTGTCTTCAACGAGCCCAAAAGGGCCCACGTCACTCCTCTGTTCATCTCTCTGCACTGGCTACCACTCGCTGCTCGCATCAAGTTCAAGGTGTTGACGCTTGCTTACAGATTGACCACAGGTTCAGCTCCCTCCTACTTTCACTCGCTATTACAAGTCTACATCCCTACCAGAAGCCTACGATCGGTCAATGAGCGGCGGCTTGTGGTACCATCACAGCGAGCCACAAAATCACTCTCCAGAACTTTCTCATTCACGGTTCCATGCTGGTGGAATGATCTGCCCAGCCTCATTCGGAATGCAGAATCCCTGACAGCATTCAAAAGACAACTGAAAACTCATCTCTTCAGGGAGCACTTAACATAAAAAAAAAAAAAAAAAAAAAAACCTTTCCCTTTCCTTTAAATCGCCCCTTGCTTGGCTTATACTACTCCGAGCTATGTGTGAACTTTGTACTTTGAGCACTTCTTGCGTTGTTTTTGCCTTTTCACGATGACTCGCTTGGTTTTGTCCTCAGTTGTAAGTCGCTTTGGATAAAAGCGTCTGCTAAATGACTAAATGTAAATGTAAATGTAAATGTATAAGGTTGGAAAAACACGAGTTACAGGTTGCCTGGAACGCGGCATTAGTCTCATACAGCCAACAAACAACCTAACAACATTCAACACACTCAAATGCCGTTTAGTGTGATAGTGTAACTGTTAGAGCAAGTGAAATAGGGCTGCGTTACCTCAAGTTTAATTAGTCTAATAAACTGACCTGTGTGAGTATTAATTCAGCACTTGCGTGTAGTTCGGTAGAATGAAATGTCCTTATTCCTTTATATCCATGTTGTGTGTGGCGCCTAGCAATTGCGCCCTGCTTCATACCACAGTCATGTTAAAAACATCAATGTATTCACTCATCCATAAAAGATCCATCAGCTTGATGACAAGATCCATAATTCCGGAATATACGTCATGAATATATACGCCTTCGTTATTGTAAGAGGTCAGCGACCCCTGGTGGTGAAAAATCCTGCATATTTTACCTTTAAAAGTAGGGCAATTCCATCTTTGCAAGTACAGTCTGGAGCTTCTGACTCACAGACACAGCCTGTAAGTATGTTTTCATATTTTAAGAATTTACTACTGACTATTCAAACGCACGTTTTGAGCAGTATAGATTAGTGCTTGTTTGTCGTTTCTGCATCCACAAATGCAGACATGGTTATGTTTACATAGTGTTCCCTTTCGAGGGAACTCAAACTGCGTCGAATGACAATTTGGGGGAACGCCCCTCAGCGTATAGCGCCTCTGAAGCATGAATGAAACTAAGCTAATCTTGATTGGTGTTGCGTCATGACGTAACGTGTGAAGGCATAAGCGGAAGCTACAAAGGGGAGCCGGCACACAACAGTGTTAGCTTTCTGTTCTTCAGCAAGCGCTCTCTGTTTGACTTGTCTGTCTTATTTGGTGTTGTCTGTCACAAAGCATACAAACTATATATTTTTATTATGGCGAGCCCAAGTTTCACTCGGTGTGTGCATCCCTGCCCTCGCTATATCACGGGTGGGGACACACATTGTTTGTGTACACATTGTTTGGGAGTGCAGCATGCGCGGGCAGCTCTCGAGGGGGCTGCTTGCGAGGATTGTGAAAGGCTTACAATCCGTGTGCTGCACACCCACCTGGCCATTTTTAACGAAGACGGTCAGGCTTGCGAGCCTCGTGGTGCGAGGCAACGCTCTTCATGGGGCTCGCAGCTGGATCTGACAGGGGATCCCGAGACTGCTGAGGCACATTCTCGGGATTCATCTGGCAGTTCTGATGTTCTCCCACCTCGCGTGGAAGCCCGCCCCGCGGCTTCTTCTGCACGAGTGGAGGGCGTGATGTTTGAGCTGTCTGCTTCCGAGGAAGTAGACGTGCTCCGCATCGAGGGCGGAGATTTGGGGAATGACTCGCCACCCCATGTCCCCGCATATGAGGAGCTGGTAGAGGTTGTCTCTCGTGCTGTGGCCCGTCTCAATATCAGTTGGCCACATGAGAGGCAGGAAGCGCTTGTGAAAAGCAAATTAGATGAGCGCTGCCTGCAGCACAGTGAGCAACCTCAGCATCGGGGCTTGCCTTTCTTTCCCGATTTACACAATGAGTTAACCTACGGCTATGGTGGTCTTGGAGAGACACTTATGGTTAAATCTGTCGGGGATCAAGGATAAGGACAGGGCTTTTCTCCTTGATGCCCCGATTTCGCCTTCTGGCCTGTTCGGCGACACCGTAAATACAGTCGTCGACAGGTTTCAGGAGGCGAAAAAGCAGTCTGCAGCCTTCAAGCAGTACCTCCCTCGCCGCTCAAAATCCAAGAAGTCTGCCCCTAGTGGGCAGCCGCAGCCAGCCACCAGCTCCTCCGCCTACAGACAGGCACAAAAAGAGAGTGTCGCTTCTAGAGCCTCTAGAGGCGAAGCCCCAACAGCAGCAGGGCGACCTGAGGGCCGTCCTGCAGGCTAAAAAGGCTTTGTCATAGAGATCCTAGCCAGCCTAGGTTCTCTGCGGGCGGCCCCACCCGTGGTGAAACGATCGAGGTCGCCTCCTCCGCGAAGCCCGCAGGAAATCGATGTCTATCATGTGACAGAATGGAGAAAAAAACCTTGGGAGAACCCAGGCTTAGTCAGGGGGCCAGTTCTCCTCTGGCCAACGAATGAACAGTGTATGATTATGATTCAGGCAGCTTTATAGGTCAGAAGTCAGATTGGATCGGAACAATCAGAATATTATACACCTAAAAGGATCATAGTAGTATCCTAAAGTTACATATTACTACTCCATCACTTGTGAAAAAGAAGTACACTTTAGCATACTTTCAGCATATTTAATGCAATTAGACTTTTTTATATGTAATATAATTAGGCCTATACTTATATTGTTTGGAATATGGTTAAAGTGTGCTGTAGAATGTACTGACAAGCATTTATGTAAAATATACTTTAATTTCTATTTCTATTGAAACGTGTTTGCATGACATGTAGTTAAACATATTTGTAATTACACATTAATGATAAAGTTACAATTTGGTAAATTTGAAATATGTGATGTCAAATAACACAAATAATCAAGTACTTTACATGTCGTTACACAAATCAAAATAAGAGTACTGTGCTAAAGATTATTAAAGGGGTCATATGATGATTCTAAAAAGAAAATTATTTTGTGTGGTTGGTTTAATGCAATGTGTTTATGCGGTTTTATGCTAAAAAGGCATTATTTTACACATACCGTACATTATTGTTGCTCCGCTATGCCCTGCCTTTCTGAAACACAATGATTTTTACAAAACTCATCGTTCTGAAAAGTGCGGTGTGCTTTGATTGGCCTGCAATCCAGTGCATTGTGATTGGCCAGAAATATCTTAAGTGTGTTACGAAAATGTCAAGTCCCTTACCATATTTGGAACATCAGCTCCCAGAGCAATAATGACAGGTGATAATGCTCGTACTAACTTATCAATTCGAGCCCGAATCTGATCCGGAAAATGCAGATGACCAAGCTGATCGATCAACTTTGCCAGTGCGACTGGACCAGAAAATATCAGATTGGTAAGGTTTTATTTTATTGTGGACATAATTAATGATTATAATGACTTATACTGTCGTTTTACACATCACGCTGTCTCACACAGGGGTGTGAGAACGTCTCGGGTTACGACTGTAACCCTTGTTCCCTGAGAAAGGGAACGAGAACTGCGTCGAATGACACTTTGGGGGAACGCCCCTCAGCATAGCACCTCTGAAGCATGAATAAAAACTAAGCCAATCTTGATAGGTGTTGCGTCATGATGTAACGTGTGACGGCATATGCGGAAGCTACAAAGGGGAGCCGGCACACAACAGTGTTAGCTTCTGTGATGAAGCAAGCGCTCCCAGGCAGGGGAAGGCTTGGCGAAGGGACGTAGTTCTCGTTCCCTTTCTCAGGGAACAAGGGTTACAGTCGTAACCCGATACATTCCCTTTCGAGGGAACTCGAACTGCTAATGACACTTTGGGGGAACGAGTACCCACTATCAATGTTGTTTTCGTCAACCATGACGATAACGAAATGATTTCGTTTTTTTTTAATTTTTTTTATGATGATAACGCGACGACGACTAGCTAAAAATGGCTCTAAGGTGACTAATACATGACAAGACATTATCGAGTTTTCGTTGACAAGACGAGACGGAACGAAAATGATTATAAGTCTGACGTTCACAATGCATGTCATTTCTGCTTATTTTGTGTGAAAAAGTATCAGCAATGCTGCCGCTTCCTATCCTTGTTTTGGGTACGCCCACCACCCGGTTGCCGCCATGCCGTGCACCAGATTCCACACAACAACTACACACCTGCGGCTGCGGCTAGTCACTCGACACACATCTTCGAAGGACCATGGCGGCGAAGCCAATAAACGGGCTTGGTGGTCGAAAACGACGAGATGATTTATGGACATACTTTAAGTATAATCCAGCGGTTCTCTAAGTGTCGGGCGCGCCCCTACTGGTGGGGAATAGAGACGTGACAGGTCTCCTCCAAACGGGAGGAAACTTTCTGTTTTATGACTTTAGGCTTTATTCGTTCATGGCGAGTCCGCATCGTCAACTTCATCTTTGCAGCGACACCGAAAACACCAGTTTATTAATAAACAATTAAATGTCTCCTTGCTATTTTTTACACATTCATAATCATTACTTTTGCCGGTTCTTTGTGGCAAGCTTTATGCGTGCGGTCGTGCGCTTGAGTGCGGCTATAACGTTCATTATCCTGTATAGTCCATTTAAGTAATTAAATTAATATAAAGGGTCGATTTGTCCACTAATGGCTTAAATGAACAACTACTAGTCGACTAGAAAAAAACTTTAGTCGGAGGCAGCCCTTATTCCACATATTCTCGAACCAGCAGGCCATTCTGGGTTGAGCGCGCGACCCTGAGCGGAATGAGCGAGCGGAGGAATATTCAGAAATGCGCTCTCCGCTCACATGCTCTGATCGGAACAAAGGAATATTACAATAATTAATAATTCGTTTATATCTTATACACTGCCCATACACTACCCATCATTTTAATCCCATATCAAACACAGTATGTTATGTCTATTTTATCTATTTTTTTTAAAATCACGTTTTAAAGTAAAGGCAGAGAGCAGAGAGCTGTGCATTCTTGTTCCCTTTGCCACATCATATCTCTGTGAGATGGGCTTTTCAGCTGTTGCTTCACTGAAAACAAACTACAGATCTCAGCTGAACATTGAGCATGACTTTTGAGAAACTGTGCAATGCAAAACAGACTCGTTGCAGCCACTAATGCATGGATAAATATTCTGTCTTGGCAAATGGATTTCTATTCTTTTTTTTTAACAGATTGCAAAGTGGCACTTTTATTTCTTTTCTATTTTTAAACTTGATACAAATTTTGACACAGCTGCACTTTTATTTTCTCTATTTTTTAAAGACTACTTTTTTTTTACTAAAATTGACTAAAACTTGACTATAACCTTTTTGCGTTTTCGTCGACTAAAAGTTGACTAAAACCTTTTTTTGTTTTCGTCAACTAAAAGTTGACTAAAACTATTAAGTTTATAAGTGACTAAAATGTGACTAAAACTAAAAAGCATTTTCATCCAAAAGACTAAGACTAAGACTAAAACTAAAAGGGCTGCCAAAAACAACACTGCCCACTATGCCACAACGCGCCCTGCCTGTCCTAGTGTGAAGCTGCTCACAGGCACACTTAGGACGAGAGCACAAGAGTGCTAGGCGTAGACGGAATGTCCAGACTGCAAAACCTAATAAAGGTATGGGGGGTGGCCCATCCTGCTGCATCGCAGACCTCCTGGATCGGGGCCCCCGAGAGGAGGGCTCTAGAGGATGCCATGCCTCTGGTTGAATGAGCCCTCACGGCCAAAGGTGAAGGCAAATTGCGCACCTGGTAGGCCAAAGAAATAGCATGAACAATCCAGTTGCTGATGGTCTGTTTGGAGGCGGGAAGTCCCTTCTTGGGATACCCAAAACACACCAGCACCTGGTCTGACTTCCGCCATGCAGAGGACCTCTGAATATAAATTTTTAGAGCTCTGACAGGGCAGAGCAGATGAAGTCTCTCCTCATCCGCCGTCACATGAGGTAAGGGATGAAAAGTCAAAAGTCAAAGGTCCCTCCTGAGGGGAATCTCCCACGGAGGGCCGTCTAGGAGCGATACAATGTCTGAGAACCATACTCGGGCCGGCCACAACAAGGCTAGCAGCAGTAGACTGATCCCGTCGCGATGGACCAGCCCTTGAGGGAGGCGTCTGTCGAAACTGTTTTCCGGCGACATGACGCTCCCAACACTGAACCCTGGAACAGAAACCAAGCTTTCTTCCACATAGATAGGGAACGAAGGCATCTGCACGTAACCCTGATCATGCAGAATGGGTTCCCCCGCGGGGAGAACCCCTTGGTTTTCAACCACCACTAGAGGGCCCTCATGTGCAGCAGGCTGAATGGAATAATATTGGACGGTGCTCTCATGAGCCCTAACAGTCTCTGAAAAATTTTCAGAGTAATGGCCTAAGCCTACTTTATCCTGGACACTGTTTTCAGAATGTACTCGATTCGTGCAGGAGACAAACGTGCCCGCATCGTGACCGAGTTCCACTCCACTCCCAGGAACGTGGTTCTCTGGGCTGGTGTCAACACACTCTTTTTCGTGTTGAGCCTCAACCCCAGGCTTTGGATGTGGGCGAGGACGACATCTCGATGCCGAACCGCCAGCTCTTGTGACTGGGCCAGAATCAGCCAGTCGTCAATATAATTGAGCACCCTGATACCCTGTAGCCTCAGCGGTGCTAGAGCTGCATCCATACATTTGGTAAATATGCGAGGGGAGAGAGCTAGGCCGAACAGAAAAACCCGATATTGGTACGCTTCGCCCCCGAAAGCGAACCTCAGGAACTCCTGTGAGATGGAAGTATGGAAATGTGGAAGTATGCGTCCTTTAGATCTATCGTGACAAACCAATCCTCAGATTGGATTTGACTCACGATGATGGGAATAGTGAGCATCTTGAACCTGAATCTCCTCAAAGAACAGTTCAAGTGTCTGAGATCTATTATTGGACGCAACCCCCCATCCCGTTTGGGAACTATAAAGTAGCGGCTGTAAAACCCAGATTCCCTGTCCGGTGGAGGAATACGTTCTATAACCTCCTTTACCAGCAGGGAGTTTACTTCCTTTTCCAATACCTGACCCTGCACTGGGTCGACTGCAGTCCAGACCACCCTGTTGTTGGGCGGAAACCGAACTGCAGCCTGTACCCCTTTTGAATAGTGCACAGGGCCCAGGGCAAAATATTCGTAAGATTTTTCCACGCATCAAAATATTTTACCTAGGGAACCAGGCTCTTGAGCCTGGCTTCGGGTACCAACCGGGATTCGTTCTCGACCCCTGAAGCGGATTTCCGGCAGGGTTCAACCGAAAACGATTCTCGATGGGCGGAAGCGATTGCTACCTGGTCGCAAGCCTGTGGGGTGGACAGTGCAGCACGCATTCGCTGGAAACCGATGCGTCCCGAAGCGCACTTGGCGACGGGAAGTCGACATCTACTTAGGATACTACTATGATCCTTTTAGGTGTATAATATTCTGATTGTTCCGATCAAATCTGCCTTCTGACCTAAAATGCTGCCTGAATCATAATCATACACTGTTCGTTCGTTGGCCAGAGGAGAACTGCCCCCCCAACCATGATGGAGTTTTAGTTCCTTGCCACTGTCGCCTTTTTCGCCTTTGTCGCCATTTTCAACTTAGTTAGGGACATTCAATTTAACATTTAATTTAATATTCAACAATAATATTGATTTGCCTGCATTGACGCCATTATATGAGAACTAAACTGAGCTGAACGATGACATCACAATATATATATATTTGTTTACAACAAAAATGAAACATCACTGAACTTACTTAAGCTGGACTGTGCTTTTGTTTCTTCTGGAAAAAATGTTATTGCATTATTTTCCTGTTATCTCTGTAAAGCTGCTTTGAAACAATCTTTATTGTAAAAGTGCTAAAAATAAATGTGACTTGACTTGACTTAAATAATGGAAAAAGATGTAATTTTGAGGGTACTGCCCTATATGTGACAAGCTGTTGTGCAATTTTTCAATTTTAATTTTTTTTCTGAGATTGTAGTTTTAATGCTTAATTGAATTACTATATTCTGTTATGTAAGGAATTTAGTAGGCCAAGGTGCTTTGAAACCTCTGAGACATTTTTATATTATATTCTGGGTCAGAAAGCATTGTATTAAATAGTCTCACCCCGGAGATCAGATCAGATCGTTGGTGGTCGGCACTGGGAGGAAAAACAGCTTACAGGGTTTTTCCTAACAGGCAGTCTCTACCTGTACCTGGTGATGCTTCTAAAAGAGATTACCTCAAATTACATTGCATTTGAATTTGACTTTAACACAGAAGTTCTAAGTCATCTAATTTACATCTTTTCCTCTATATCTTTGTGTCAGTGCTTTGTAAATAGGCTACCGTAATGATCATTGACAAATACAGACCTTTGTTTGTCACCCTGCAAACTTTTCTGGAAAGATGTTGACGATCTTTCTCCACAGATGCTGGAGTTCGAGTCTCTCTCCTCAGTTTCTGTTGCTGGATCTTCGTAGACTGCTTTGGATGTACGTAAATTCTTCTTCAAAAGCTCTGCACAAAACGGTGAGTCTAATTTTGGAGAAAGAGTGTCATCTTGTGGAAACTTTTGGGAATGACTCATAGTCTGCGGAAGTTGAGGTGTCTTTGATGCAATGTTTTCTTTATTTGCTTTTTGCACAGTTTTATTTGGATCAATATTCAAAGAGTCCTGGATGTGGTACGGTGGATGAGTCACACACTGACATGATCCTAAGTGGACTGAAAATGGGATTTAAACATTTCTTACAAAAAACATTTTAGGGACAAAAATAAAAGTGAGATTCTTTAAATGTTAATCAAAGTATAGAAATCAAACATTCACCTGTAATGACTTCCAAAGACCTTGATTCGTGGTTGTTTTTAGATGGCTTTTTTGTGCACTGAAGTGTCTGCGTGCAGTGTTTCTGAAAGAATATCTACAGATAGCATTACATTAACAAAGGAACTGTAACATTACATGAGAATGTAACTATTAAAGAAAGGGGTCTATGAATAAAGTATAATTAATTATTTGAAAGTTAGCTCCATACAGACATTATATCAGATGGTAAATTGGTACCACATTTTTCATTGAAAACCAGAGAAAATCATATTTATACTAATTAGACATTTTACTGTTTTTTCACCAAACTCATAGGTTTTGAATATCCACATAATTCAGATCCAATGTTATGCCAGAATTTATTGGTAAATAAATAATTTGTTAAATCCAGTGACATTCAAATAACAATATCTGTCTACTAGTACATAAGTTAGACCAAGTTCAACCACGAAAATCCCCAAAACACCATCTTAAAAATAGCCTAGGTAAATACAGTTAAATATAGATTAATTCTTATTAAATCTTTTGTTTTGTTGTTTGATTATCATTAATAATACAGACAGCCAATAGACAGTAGGTTGCAGGTTTCAAAGGCTGCTGTCATTAAGACCTAATGGATGGAGACAATATGCAGTTACTCGTGCTGTTCACATTCCCGGATCCCCTCCCCTTATACACCGGTACCTGTTCAGTAGGATGGAAGCTGTAATGAGTGGAAATAAGGTGTGGCCCCTTTAAGAGGTGCGCGCGCCCTGTTTAACCCTTTATGACCTGCCATAGAACAATTCCACCAGAGTATATCTTTGTATTTTTACATGCTGTGCTGTCATTCTTTTGAGCATTTTCATATGCCATACATCAAAATAATCCTTACTCTCCCAGTTTGAAGGCTATGTTTGTAATAAATCAATAGTAACTATATAAATATCTCAAAAGTGCAATAAACAAAAAGAAAAAAAATATATATATTTTTTTACATATTTTCTTCAATACAAAAAATTAATAAATGTCAACCTCAAACTTGTCAATGAGAAAAACGTGCACAAAACAATTTAAAACTATACAGAATTGATTTGAACTGTTTACATAAATTAATTTTTAAGATACACTCATTTTTACACTCATTCAAAAAAAGGCGTGTACTTTCGTTTAGACATAACGCTGCATGCGTGCGCGCGCCCGCGCGTGTGTGTGTGTGTGTGAATGTCCTTGTATTTGTGAACGTCTAAAGGAGAAAGAAATAATAAAATAAAGCGATGGTAAAAAGACAATAACGATATAAGGAACATATAGCAAATGGGAGTCAAACGGGAGTCAAACGCATGGTCAAATGACGCAGCATGTGACGTCACAAAATGTGACACACCCGGGGGTCATAGTGCACAGAACATGATACGTCAATGAGTCATAGGAAGATGTAAATATCAATCGCAGATCTACAGAACATGTGTGCAAAGACGTGCAATGCATTTTTGTGTTGTTTTTTTTTGTAAACGAATATTACGCAGTTTGTATAGACTGATTAGAGGGTGAAAACAACACAACATGGGCATGTTGGAGGCTTGATCTGAACATGTTACATCTCTGGTTTTGTATGCAAAAAGAATGATTGAGCTAGCCATTTGGTTTCAGTTTCTATAGGCTTTTAAACAGACACACGCAAACGGGAGTGTCGGCCTTAGAGGGTTAAAGCAGCACTATGCAGGATTTATGTTTTTGTCAAACAGTGACCCCTAGAGTCGCTGTGAGATACTTGTACTGTCGACACCTCTTGATGCTGCGGCCGGTAGGCCGCCGGCTCAAAGTTGCAAGTGCGTTTTTTCCACTCACAGCCAGGGCGGCTGGTAGGGGCGAGACGACCCCCATTCAACACAAAATCAGTAATATAAACATTACAAGGACTCCAAAGCTGTTCGGTTAAGGTAAAAAAGTTACTTAGTTCACCTTTAACTGTCGGCAGTCTGTATTGTATGTGCGCCTCAAACACCATATGTGTACATATACGGCACCGGGTTATTTCTGTTTGATTCTCATTTTAGTAGAATTTTATCAGATCTTTTTTGCCGTAAAGCAATTCGTTACATCGCGAGACCGGATATCACGCGGCACTTCCTGATGCTGCGGCGGGCGTGCCGCTGGCTCAAAGTTGCAAGTGCGTTTTTTCCGCTCACATGCGATAGGGGGTGCGAAACGACCACCATTCAACCCGAAAAGATTAATATAACCATTCCTATGACTCCGAAGCTGATCGGTTGAGGTAAAAAAAACGTTCACCTTTAATTTGAGCGCGCACTGACTGAAGACCATCTCAGAGAGCGTGCAAGTACTTTATAGCTTAAAATCACTTGAATTTATAAATTGACATGATAGAAAACAATGAGCACTAAAGTCTTGTATTGCACTGTGCAGGTCGCTTGCAGAGCAAAATCAATGTGGACACTATAGATGTGAAGCCATTTGCGCATTTTGAGAGAGAGAGAGAGAGAGGAGAGAGAGAGAGAGAGAGAGAGAGAGAGAGGAGGAGAGAGAGAGAGAGAGAGAGAGAGAGAGAGAGAGAGAGAGAGAGAGAGAGAGAGAGAGAGAGGTGTATGGTAAGATGCGGTACTGCTGAAACACTCACTGTTTGTTGTATCCATCGGTACTCACTGTAGCCTACTATAGAAAAAAAAGTACCATCATGATTTAAAAATGTTGATACCGACTTAGTACCAAAGTATCAGTTCTCATGACATCCCTAGTTTACTGTTGGTTCTCCTGACTGTTCAGCCACCCCATCTACTGTGCAGTGGCCTTTACCAATTCTGTCCATGTCCTGTACTCATTGCCAGTACATCTACTACTCCACAGAATGCAGATTTTTTTAAGCTTAGACATGTCAAACTCAGGGTGCACTGCAGGGTTTGGTGGCCAGCTTTCTGGTGGAAGGAGCAGGGAGTGGGGGGGGGGGGGGGGGGTTTGACTCCATCTGTGGGGCTTAGCAAGGTATTTTAGAGTCTTTACCCTTGGTAAGGTCATCCGCTGGATTTTGACTTGAATCCAGGTTGACATTGCTAGCCCATTGTCTCAATTCAACGTCTCCTTCAACTAACAGCTTCCTCAGCTTATCAACCAATTGCTTAGCCTCCTCTGGTGATGACAAGCTCGGCAAGCAATTGTCAATGTAGAAGCACCATTCTATTGAGAACCTCACATCTTCGTTGGATTGGCTATGTTCTCTCAGATGCCATTGTAAGGCAGAGGTAGCACAGAATGATTCACCATCTTTTTCCCTTTCTTTTGGAATGAGCTTTCTGATTGCTCCGGACTGAACCAATGTTTAGTTTTCTGAGGAATAAGCTTCAGCTTGTTGCAGGTTTGGCAAGTTTTCCCACTGAACTTCTTAGGCGTGGCATGGCAGCTTCCTTAGTGGCATGAAATTTGGCTATTCCATAAGGGCATGTCACACTTACATATCAAGGATGTTGCATAGCATTCTTGGTTTCCAGTTGCTTAATGGACTTTTTGTCCTGCTTGGATCTTGTGCACTTCTTTTCATTCTGAAATGGCAAAACATCAACTTGCCACAGCCTTTCAACATTCTTGAACAGTTCTGTGGTGCTGAGGGGAATGGATATGTGGAGGCACTGTTTTGGCTCTGCTCCAACAGGTTAGTAGGGCCCTGGAGTGTCTAATTTGGTTCTTAACCCTTAGGGGTCGAAAACCGCGTGCCCGCGTTTTGCTGGATTTTTTCCTTATCAGTGCAAAAGAGAATCAAATTACTCTGTTAATTTTGATCTTAAATATAAGTGTTGTACATCATTAGATCCTGTTAAGTTTCTATTTTTTTTGTGGATACTCACAATAAAAACAAAGTGTTGTGCTTTTCGTCAAACAAAGAAAAATAAACATGATGCGCGTTTTCCCTTCTCTCTGTCTTTGAGGTCCGTTCTGAAACGCGTCCGAAACATTCACTTTAACTCTGTCAATACTTGTCACAGAGATACGAGAGATGTCTCTTTATGAAGCTGAGATTCTCTTCTTTCAAATGAAGTAATTATTTTTTTTTTTTTATATTTCCAGTTTATGTAATCCGTTTGAAACCAAGGAGAGTTACAGTTTTTTCGCTCTCCCTTCATTATAGATAATTAGGTGAGACCGCCACACCCCCAGCGCTTTTGACATGGTAAATAGGCGATATGCATCCCACACGCGGCACGCCCCCGATCACTGCATAACAACATGAAGATTCTTCATCAGAGATTCACTGATAGTTCATCGCGTTTTAGGGATGGAAGCACGCTAACGTTACTCGTTCAGAGGATTATGGACAGCTGGGAATAATTAACCTTTTCCTCAGTGGAATTTGAAACTCAGACGAGCGGTTGCATTTTGAAGAACGGATTGACCCCGAGGATACAAGTTCGGAGTAAGTTTAGTGTTTTATAATTCCTTTTCTGATCATAGAGCTCAAATGCATTTTCAGACTATAGTAAATATTAACTCACAACGTTCGTGTAGGCCTATACGCTCGTGTAAACTTTTTAAATAACTGCTTAGTTTGTAATGATTTAGTGAAATATATTGATCTGCAAGTTTTGTTTGAGTTCTCCTGTGGTCTAGTGGTTAGATCAATTGCCAAGCGTGTTAGAGGTTACAGGTTCGAATCCACCACTAGCATATTTTTTTTCTCTCATCAAAACCGAATATGTTCATCAGTGGTTACAGTCTATATCAAACACACACGTATATAGGACACACGTTTGTGTGCATTTTATTTTGTGATTTCACCGGAATGAATAGTGTCCGCAATGGCAATAGATTGAAAAGCACGTTCTGTGCGCGCGCCGCCACAAGAGACTCACTGTATCCATGACACTGATAGCAGGACACGAGCGCTCAGCTTGAGTTCAAAAACAAAACATTTTAGCTCTAGATCTCTTATTTAAGAGCGGACTAAATGAATGATCTTCTAGTTAACTAGAGATGTTTTATTTGTATTAGGTACAGCCGTTCATTGAGTGTATCAGTAAATGCGTGCGGTCGATGAGCCATAAACAGATACTCGCGGTTACGCAGTCTACCAATCAATAGATGTTTCTCTGTCCATCAACAGATACATTGTGCATCTATAATCATAATAGTCCATCAGTTTACTTTGTATAATGTGCTAACAGTTTTTTGCTTTTGTTTTGTTGTGTTTACATCGTCACCATCAGCCTTCAGAAATCATTCTGATATAATTTTTTTTTTAAAATCAATGATGTAAACAGTTATGCTGCTTAATTTTTTTTAACCTGTGATAGTTTTTTTTTAGGATTCTTTGAATGCACTTTTTTTTATTTATATAAGCACTATATAAGCAATATTTTATATATTTTTTTATATAAAAAAAACAAAGTTTGGTCTTTTTATGTTTTGTTTTTTTTGAAAGGAAGTGTTAAGTGATATGAATGACTTTAAGTCTTTATGTTCTTAGGAAAGATTTCTATTTTGAATAAATGCTGTTCTTTTTAACTTTTTATACATCGAATCATTCTTAGTTCAGGCTGCCTCACAGCACCTTGATGGGGCATTAGCACATTGGGGGAGTGTCTTTAGTCTCCCCAGGTGTAAATCACATTAATATTCATGGGCATTAACACTCCCACGCATACAGCAGTAATGACCCAAAAACTGATGTAATGAAATTCAAATCGTTATATTGATCTTTCTGAAAGAGTGGTCAGAATGATTTTCACTTCATTTTGAAGTAAAAGTTCTAGCCTACAAGAATAGTAACTCAAAAGTATTGTTTACAACTATTCAGTATGTGTAAAATGGCCTTATTGCGGTGACATTTGTTTCCCAAAACGTACTAACCACGCATATTATTTTTTTTCTATAAAATGCAAACATGTACATCCATTTTGCTCACATATTATTGTAGCAGAGTTTGTGCTGAATACAGCAAATTTATATGTTGGCAAATGGTATGTTTTAAGTAGCTGAAATAAGCACAAATGTCAGGGCATACCAAAACACCGAAAGAGCCCGAAAACAGCTCAGACCCCAGAGGGTTAATACAGCTGGACCCCCAGGTGGACCAAGTCTTACTGGCTCGATTGGTGAGATTATGTGAGTTTGATCTGCACCAACAAGGACAAAAGGTTTTGGCTTTTCAAAGTACTGCAGTGGTAGTCCAACCAAGTGTTTGCATTGCTTCTGCCGCTTGGGATTTTGGTAAGAGTGATCAATGAGATCAAGCTGTGGGGCAGTAAAGGCTCTGGATATGAGATACCGCTTCTTCGAATTGGAGTATAGAGAAATGTAGAATGAGACTGAAGCTAGCTCCAATCAAGGGTTTGCACATCATGACAGATTGTTTTCAGAGCTAAGCTTTTTTGATTCGGAGCAGTAGGAGCACTCTTACTTTGAGTAAGACTTTATTACTGCTGACTGTTTTTTTAGGTACAATGTCTGTGTCGCTGAGCTGAGGCAAGCCTCTGTTTTGGATGCCTCTATGACAGCCCTCTTATTTACCTAATGGAAGATTCGTAGATGCTTTTTCTGACAAAGCAGACATGGTTTCTTTAGCCCAAAATGGGCAGCCTGATGATGAGCAAGGCCACAATGCCAGCATCTCCTATTGGTGCATATCCACTCTGAGAGCTGATCTTTAGTGAGTCCCCCCAGGCCGATGTAACATGTCGCAGAAAAAATCAGCCCGTCTTTCAGGTGGCAGCTCACTGAGGAGGCGTGCAACATGCAACCCACACTGAAACTCAATGCTGGTCTGTCTGGCCTAATGTCTTTAGCAGATCAACCTGAGACTGCACTTGAAGGGAGAACTTCATTAAGAATTTAATGAATTTAATGAATTTAATGAGGAGGCTCTGGCCAGTCTCCATCACTCATATGTGCTGCATGGTGGAATTTAACTGATGGATGATTAGACTGGGTGTTAGAAGTAGATAAATGCTTTTGCAGACTACAAGATCTGTCTAAAAGCTGAATGAGCTTGTCTTTGAGTCCGGAATTCTCCTCTGAGATATTTTGCCACTAGCATCTGACTGATGACTCTGGTATCCATCCCCTTCATCACCACGGGAAAGGGACTCTGCATTGGTTTCAGACCATAGCTGGCGATTCAGACATTGTGGTTATGACTGGCGGGAAGAGTTGGAGATGCACTGCTGCAGAAGATTTTGGAGGGAACGATGTTAATCCCTAACAGTCAGCCTCGAAGCGGGAGATAAAACAGGTCAACTGTGTGGTCTTCTTGGTTTTTCAGCGGATACTCCCATGTGTGATGAAGAGTAATCATCATCAGATGACTCCACTGCTTGTTCTCTCAACTCCGGTAACTCTCACTTATACTTGCAATTCACTACAGACATCTAAAACAATTAATAACAATCTATCACAACATAAAATATGACAGCAGTATAATTAAAGTGATCGCATAATCTGACAGCAGGTATGTGTTGGCACTTTACCACTGCATGTTACGGTTTGGTACTGCTCACTTTGGTGCGTTTCCACCGCATGGAACGACTCGGTACGGCTCGCTTCGGCTCACTTTAAATGGTACTACCTCCTCTGTTGAGGTTCCAAGCGTACCATACTGATACTAAATGTGATGTGAAAACACTACAGATCACTGATTGGTCAGAGAGAATCGTCACTACCAGCGTCATTGAATTTGCAACACCAGATATTAAACCCGCTAGATTTAAATAGTCAGCACAATTTTTAATAAATGATTTACTTGAGAGAGAGAAAAAAACGTGAAAAAAAGAAATGGCTGAATCATAGTGACTATGCAGTAAACGAGGGGCAGACATTCCTCTCGTTGGTACCTGAGGAGCGGATATTGCGACAAGGAATGAAAATGTTTTTCAGCAAACTTTAACGAGCAGTCTTAATCCCACCCACTTTGAAGCGGTACTCAACTCAACTGGAAAAGCAAAGTCAAGTCAAGTCAAGTCCTTTTGGTTTCCCCCACGGAGTAATTTTGTTTTATTTTTTATTATTAAAAAAAGCACATTGTTTTGCACTTAAGTCCTTGCTACTTCTACCTGAAATCCTGACACCAGCCTATGTGAAAAAAAAATAACAACAGCGAAACCAATTTTCAAACTAAATCAACAAAATCTAGTAATTTTATTTAGCATGCTAATATGGCTATTTTGATTAGGCCAGTATGCATACAAAATATATTTTTTGTTATATAATTTTTTTATATATATATATATATATATATTTAGGCTTTTTGCACATAGTATATTGTTTTAAATCTTGAATTGTGCTAAATTAACAATCAAATCAATAAATGAAAAATTAGAAAATTGTGTTTTGTGTGGCTTAAAGAGAAAAGTAGAGGTGAGAGAGGGTGAATGTGATTGGGATGCTTCTGATTAGTATTTTTCCTAACACGGCTGATTAATTTAGCTTGCGATGACTAAAACCTTTTTAACACTAAAACAACATGATTTGTCTGGTAGAACTACAGTGATGTAAAAGGCATCTGATTAGAGAGAACCCAGGTGCACGAGTGCAGGCATCCTGCTTGCAGTCATGCTGGGTGCTTCAACAAACGTGTGTTCTTGCCCTTACAGCCCCTTCAATATTAGCACAGAATCTATTTTTATAGTAAGCCAAGTCATTTTGCCTTTCTAATTGTTGATACACTAACTGAGCATGCTCTCAAATAGATTGTGCGAGGCACTTATTTGCACAATTCTGCAACACATATGCTGTATCACATATTGTGTGCAAACAGGAAAGTTTATCTATGATACTTTTATGTATGAATGGAGAGTGATAGCTGAATGGACAGGTGGGACTTAATGGCTTTGACAAAAGCTGATGGATTTTCCTATTTGGCAGAGCACTTACCTAATGGAGGGTTGAAAAGCTTTCTTATGGCAGTGCATTTACAAAGAAGGGTGATGTTTGCTCTCACTCCAACAGTGCGTCTAAAGACCTTGTTGGCTTAAAAGCAACATGAGGTTTCACAAATATTCATTTTATGAGAGCCAAACCACAGGAATAGCGTTTTTTTAATATGCAGGTCTCACTTAACCCATACAGAACATCTACATCACTGCTGCTTTGAAACAATCCATACTATTAAAAGCGCTTTAAAAATTAAGGTGACTTGACATGACTTGACATCAAAAATGTTGTAATTAAATGTATAACACACACACACATGTTTGTTTTTGTGATTTATGAGGACATTCCATAGGCGTAATGGTTTTTATACTGTACAAACTATATATTCTGTCCCCCTACACTGCCCCTGTCCCTAAACCTACCCATCACAGGAGACATGCTGCATTTTTACATTTTTAAAAAAACATTGTTTTTTATGTTTTTTAAGCTATTTGAAATATGACGACTCATGCAATGTCCTCATATATCACGTGTAAGTTGTAATACCAGTGTAATACACATGTCATTATACACATTTGTGTCCTCATAAATCACAAAAACAAGCAACACACAAAACCCCACACACACACACACACACACAACACACACACACACACACACACACACACACACACACACACACACACACACACACACACACACACACACACACACATTAGTCAAACAATTTTAGGTTTTCAGGTATATGTCTAACAGTAGTATTCAGGTAAGAAATACTACAGAAATTGAATATGAATGAACATAATTTATGTTCCCTTGCTGTCGTTCACTTCAACGTGTGTTGAAACCGACATATGGGATTAGCTCTTGGAAGCCCCAATCACATCTGAGAATATCAGAAAAGGCCTATGAAAAGGCCTGGACGGGACAAGGAGGAACTTAAGGGACTATTACCAGCAGTGATAGATACCATCTCTCAGGCTAGAGCTGATAGCTTTACGCCCTGAAGTGGCGCATTTTCACTGCATGGTGTTTCTCCGGAAAAGAGGGCCCACGAAGATGTGACTTCGGGTCAGTGCTGTCCTTCCTACAGCGTTGAGAGGCACCTGTCTGCCTCCACTTTGAAAGTGTATGTGGCTGCAATAGCAGCTTACCACAACACTGTGGATGGCAGGTCTTTAGGAAAGCACAATTCAATAGTTAGGTTCATGAGAGGAGATCGGAGTTTGAGTCCCCCGAGACCAAACCTCATCCCATCTTGGGATTTTTCTCTGGTCCGTGCAGGAAGAAAGATGTGCAATCCCTGAAGAAAGATGTGTTTGAGCCCTTGCAATCAGTGGACCTTAGTGCCCTCTTTATGAGGATGGGTCTCCTGATTGCGCTCACATCGCTTAAGAGGGTGGGGAACCTACAAGCCCTCTCAGTTAATGATTTGTGCCCAAAGTTCCCACTACTCCCTTTAGGCACCAAGTGGTGAACCTGCAAGTGTTCCCTCCTGATGATGGTAACCCAGCCTTGTCCCTGTTGTGCGCGCTTTGCGCATATTTCTGGACTGAACACAGAGTTTCAGACAATCCGAACAGCCCTTTGTCTGCTTTGGAGGAAAGCAGGTGAAGGCTGTCTCATAATAGAGAATGCCCCAATGGATTTGTGAAGTCATTCTCCAGGCGTATCAGGGTTCCCAAGGTGTGCTGCGCTCACTCCACTCTAAGTGTCGCTGCCACTTCGGCCTTGGCACACGGTGCATCGCTTGCAGATATGCAGAGCTGCGAGCTGGGCTACAACCAACACCTTCGCAAGATTCTATAATCTCTGAATGGAGCCAGTTTTGTCTTGAGGTTTTTTGTGATACCAGATAAGTCTCGACAAACTGGCTGGGACTAGTGCTTGAATTAGCGCCTTTCCCCTCTCTGAGGTGATAACGTGTGCTCTTCAAGCACCCTTGCGAAGTTGAATTCGGCGAAGATAGGGCTCTGGTTGTCTTACTGATTGGCCATTGGGCTCTGGGAAGTTGAGAGTCTGCAATCAATAAAACCTGATCGACTGGCCAAGTTTGGTGTGATGTTCTACCATTTCTGTCAAAACTGAAGACTGGCTTGGTATTTTCTGAGGAACTGGGTCCAGAACACTTGGCTGTGTAAGATTGAAAATAATCCAAGATATTTGAAATGATTTTTCATTTTCTTTACTTTACTGTTTTCCACCCCTCTTTCTACCACAAGGACCATTTGGAGTTCCCAAAGGCACAGAGGGGCTTATATTGATCAAGGCCTGTAAGCAAAGACGTGTTTTGGGGGTCTACGAATTTTCAGACCTTTGGTACCGTGGGGGAAGTTGTATTTATTTGATTGGTCAGCTTGCATGTCTCACATTTGGGTTTTAGTCACATGGTCAGGGAAAGAATAAAAGAAGATTGTAACTGTTGCTCTGTCTCTTTTATGCTCTGGCTCTCTTCTTATTCTCTGGGTCCCTTTCTTGTGACTCTCTCTTTTTACCTCTTTTCTCTTACTCTCTACACACTCTCTATCTCTTAGGTAACATTTTACATACACTCACCTAAAGGATTATTAGGAACACCATACTAATACTGTGTTTTACCCCCTTTCGCCTTCAGAACTGACTTAATTCTACGTGGCATTGATTCAACAAGGTGCTGAAAGCATTCTTTAGAAATGTTGGCCCATATTGATAGGATAGCATCTTGCAGTTGATGGAGATTTGTGGGATGCACATCCAGGGCATGAAACTCCCGTTCCACCACATCCCAAAGAGGGTTGAGATCTGGTGACTGTGGGGGCCATTTTAGTACAGTGCCAATGCAAACCAATTTGAAATGATTCGAGCTTTGAGACATGGTGCATTTTCCTGCTGGAAGTAGCCATCAGAGGATGAGTACATGGTGGCCATAAAGGGATGGACATGATCAGAAACAATGCTAAGGCCGTGGCATTTAAACGATGCCCAATTGGCAGTGAGGGGCCTAAAGTGTGCCAAGAAAACATCCCCCACACCATTACACCACACCATCAGCCTGTACAGTGGTAACAAGGCATGATGGATCCATGTTCTCATTCCGTTTACGCCAAATTCTGACTCTACCATCTGAATGTCTCAACAGAAATCGAGACTCATCAGACCAGGCAACATTTTTCCAGTCTTCAACTGTCCAATTTTGGTGAGCTCTTGCAAATTGTAGCCTCTTTTTCCTATTTGTAGTGGAGATGAGTGGTACCCGGTGGGGTCTTCTGCTGTTGTAGCCCATCTGCCTCAAGGTTGTGCGTGTTGTGGCTTCACAAATGCTTTGCAGCATACCTCGGTTGTAACGAGTGGTTATTTCAGTCAAAGTTGCTCTTCTATCAGCTTGAATCAGTCGGCCCATTCTCCTCTGACCTCTAGCATCAACAAGGCATTTTTGCCCACAGGACTGCCGCATACTGGATGTTTTTCCCTTTTCACACCATTCTTTGTAAACCCTAGAAATGGTTGTGTGTGAAAATCCCAGTAACTGAGCAGATTGTGAAATACTCAGACCGGCCCGCCTGGCACCAACAACCATGCCACGCTCAAAATTGCTTAAATCACCTTTCTTTCCCATTCTGACATTCAGTTTGGAGTTCAGGAGATTGTATTGACCAGGACCACACCCCTAAATGCATTGAAGCAACTGCCATGTGATTGGTTGATTAGATAATTGCATTAATGAGAAATTTAACAGGTGTTCCTAATAATCCTTTAAGTGAGTGTATATGATGGGTACAAATAATGATATAAGTTATTATCTCATACATCTATTTTTGTAACTATTTTAAGTGTAACCCTAACCATCTTTTGTCATTAAACCTTTTCAATTACAATTAATGTGCTAACTAGTTTTAATTTGGTATTGAAGTGCTACCTATTGCAATACAATATTGTCACTCTATATAGCAACGCTCTCCCACACATTAAGCTATTGTAACTGTGCTTATTTCCGTTGTTGGTATAAGTAGCAGTGGGTGGTAATAGACAAGAAATGTACCGTTTTCTACCATCATGCTAATAACGTTTCTTTAGTCATTCGGCAGTCTTGAAGACTGAACCCCTGCAGGAAATCCACCCTTACAGCTGTGTCTGTATCAACACCTCTCCTTGCTATGAAGCATCTGAGGGCCAACAAAAAGGAATCTGCATCTAGGCTGCATAACAAGTCGAGAAGTACACATCTTGCAGTGATACATTTAAATATTTTCTCCTTTCTTGCCTTCTGCCAATCTACGTACTAAAACGATTAACTCCCGTGGACCAGAAATGAGGATGGTTAATCCTCAGACGAGCAGCCAGCAGGTCTGCCATTTTGGGTACAATAGGTTTGCTGCGCCACTTCCTACATTCAGCGCATTGTCTTTGGTATCCCTTGACAGGCTGATGCCCTCAGAGAATTCAGTAGGTTTGTCTTAACTCTGCAAAGACTCTTCTCTGGTCCTGCATGCATCAGGCGGTTCTCAAAACATTGAATTAAGAGCTTTTTAATGGGGTGTTCTGGCGCCAATACAATAGGGTGAAGTGCATCCTCTGGTAAGATTGCAGTTTTGCGTAATCTACCACCCACTTGAATCAGATTAAGATCAGGATTCCACATGGGATCAAGGGTATTAAGGCAACTGTTCGAAGTCACTGGTTTATTGGCTTTAAGGGTATACACTTCATCAGGAAAACTTTCAGCCTGTGCACGTCTGAGTACAGTCGTCTCATTCTGTGGCAGACATAGGCCCCATGCAGAGACTGAAAAATGGTCATGATGAGGTCATCCCATGATTTGCAGGTAAAGAGGCATGCCTGATTGAGACATTATCGCAAAATGAGGATTTATGGAGTTCTTCTGAATCTTCAATTAGCACTGAAAGGTGGATTGGCCAGTGTTCTGGATATTAGCGCAGAAATCATATTGTGATATTGTCCATTGGATTTTTATCCGAGTCCAGGTATTTCCAATTATCATGTCCCACAAGGTATTGATTCTCTGAGACTTGCCCATAAAACACTTTTTAGTTTCATGACTCAGACTGTATCCAGTGGAGTACAGTGGTTGAATCGGACCACAAGACTTTCTGCCTATCAAGAGTAAACTCTGTGTTTTGGCTAACTGAGCCCCGGACAATGCTGCACAAGCTCAAGTCGTGGCATGGAAAGCTGTCTTTTTGGTGCCACTCGGGACTTAGCCATGATGAAAGCAACCTGTATTTCATAACCCGTTTCCATTTGTAAATCGGTTACAGAGCCATATGTGACCCTGGATCACAAAACCAGTCTTAAGTAGCACGGGTATATTTGTGGCAATAGCCAACAAAACTCTGTATGGGTCAAAATTATCGATTTTTCTTTTATGCCAAAAATCATTAGGATATTAAGTAAAGATCCTGATCCATGAAGATATTTAGTAAATTTCCTACCTTAAATATATCTAAATTGTATTTTTGTAAGTGGATGCAGCACAATCACCAACAAAATGGAAACCTTTAAATGCGATTTTCTCAATATTTAGATTTTTTTGCACCCTCAGATTCTCAATTTCAAATAGTTGTATCTCGGCCAAACATTGTCCTATCCTAACAAACCATACACCAATGGAAAGCTTATTTATTCAGCCTTCATGCAATGTATAAATCTCAATTTTAGAAAATGGACACATAAGACTGCTTTTGTGGTCCAGGGTCACATATGTGTAACGATCACCAGCTGGAGTGCCCTCGAGAGCCACCAGAGGGCACTCCACAATAGACTATTACACTCCATTACAGACTACATTTCCAATACCCACTGCCCAGACTCATCATTGATTGCATCACACCTGTAACTCATTGTCACTGATTGCATTCACCTGTGTCTTCTCATCCTGCTAGTCTCAGTCTATTTATATCATGTTCATTCAATCACTCACTGCGAAGTCTTGTTGTACTGTTACTGCATCTCTAAGCATTATTTTCCCATGTTTGATTTCTGGTTTTCCTGATCCTGGATTGTTACACCGTTTCTTGATTTTCTGCTGCCTGCCTCGACCCGTATTGTTTATTGGACCTTGCTTTCTGCTGCCAGCCTCGACCCTTGCCTGTGACTCGATTCTGCTCTGTGACTCTCTCCGTTGTACTACATGCTGTTGATTTACCCTGCCTGTCGACCCTTCTATAATAAAGCTGCATTTGGATCTTAATGACGCCTATTTTTCGTAACAGAAGACTTCGCCACAGCTAGATCCAGCAGCAATGCCAACCATGGATACAGGTATACAAATCCTACATCTCCGTCAGGGGAATCGGTCGATTGAGAGGTATGTGGAAGAGTTTATTGAGCTGGCACATCTCACCTCAATGAGCACAGAATGCCTCATGATCTTTTTTCGGGGAGGACTTTCTGAGCCGCTCGGATCATTCATGCCCTTGCATGATCCCCACTGGACTTTGGAGCACTATATTGACCTGGCCCTTCTGTTGAGTGGCTCATCATTGACTGTGGGCGTGGTAGAGGAAGCGTTCTGTGAACCCACAGTATCTCCTCCTGCCGAGACTGAGTCCCTTCACGTCTTCTCTACCGAGACTGAAACTCTTCGCGTCACGCCAGCCATCGGGTCTGCCACCCGATCGGTCAATGGACGTTCGGGGCTGATGTCCAGCTTGGCAGATTCTCCGCTAAGGTCCGTACGATCTACAAGGATCACCGTCCAGCCAGAGACCGTCCAGCCAGAGACCGTCCAGCCAGAGACCGTCCAGCCAGAGACCGTCCAGCCAGAGACCGTCCAGCCAGAGCGTCACGTCAGCCACGTCCAGCCAGAGCTTCACGTCAGCCACGTCCAGCCAGAGCTTCACGTCAGCCACGTCCAGCCAGAGCTTCACGTCAGCCACGTCCAGCCAGAGCTTCACGTCAGCCACGTCCAGCCAGAGCTTCACGTCAGCCACGTCCAGCCAGAGCTTCACGTCAGCCACGTCCAGCCAGAGCTTCACGTCAGCCACGTCCAGCCAGAGCTTCCCGCCGAGCCTGCACTTCCGTCATGGCCTCCTGAAGGGTCGTCTTCGCCGTGGCCGCCCGACGGACAGTCTGCTCAGCCCTGGCCTCCCGTCCTGCCGCAGTCTCCAGGTCCCCTTCTACTCCACGGACCTGGCCCTCCATCCCGCCCCCGGATCCACCTCCATGCCACCACCCACCTGGACAGTTTTGAAGCGTCTGGAAGCAGCTCATTGGGTGGGGGCTATGTAACGATCACCAGCTGGAGTGCCCTCGAGAGCCACCAGAGGGCACTCCACAATAGACTATTACACTCCATTACAGACTACATTTCCCAATACCCACTGCCCGGACTCATCATTGATTGCATCACACCTGTACCTCATTGTCACTGATTGCATTCACCTGTGTCTTCTCATCCTGCTAGTCTCAGTCTATTTATATCATGTTCATTCAATCACTCACTGCGAAGTCTTGTTGTACTGTTACTGCATCTCTAAGCATTATTTTCCCATGTTTGATTTCTGGTTTTCCTGATCCTGGATTGTTACACCGTTTCTTGATTTTCTGCTGCCTGCCTCGACCCGTATTGTTTATTGGACCTTGCTTTCTGCTGCCTGCCTCGACCCTTGCCTGTGACTCGATTCTGCTCTGTGATTCTCTCCGTTGTACTACCTGCTGTTGATTTACCCTGCCTGTCGACCCTTCTATAATAAAGCTGCATTTGGATCTTAATGACGCCTATGTTTCGTAACAATATGCCTGTTTTGAAGCATCGCAGAACACATGCATGTTGATTATAGAAGAGACGTCATCGAATGGTGTCACGTAACACCTAGGCAGTGTCATGCTCAGCAGGTCTGGAATCTCTCCTTCCCATGCTTGTCATTCTGAGATAAGATTAGGTGGTATAGGCTCATCCCAGCCTTGAACTCTCTTCCATAGTTTCTGCATTATAATTTTGGCCCTTGTGGTGAAAGGTATAATGTATCTGAGTGGGTCATACTGGCTTGCCAGAATGCGAAAACATTTCTCAATGAGCTTTCTCAAATTGTTGACACAGGCCTGTGCTTATAGCCTAAAGTGTCCTGGAAACACTAGGCCGAGGGTCGACTCTTGTGAGTCAGTTTTATTTGCAGCTGGTAGATCCACAATCATATTGGGAACTGTAATGCATTTAGATGTTGTAGGAAGAAGGATACAAAAAAACAAATACAAAATGAAAGTAAAGACAGCAGCCCCTCACAGACGACTGCTGTCACATATAATTAAACAAACAAAACACAACATAAATCCAGGCCTGTTCCTCTTTTCATCTTCACTGTCGTCGCTCCTCCTTTATGCTTCCGCTCCTCTGTGAGAGATATGAGACCGGTGCGTCGCGCAGGTGTCGCTCATTATCAAACACGCCACCGGAACACCACAGGAACGTTGCCAGCCCACTGTCAAAGCCACCAGTTGCCAACAATGGTCTCATTTTGTCAATGAGATTCTTAGCCTGACGCTGTGACTAAAGAGACTTCAAGAAATTGTCCACTTAGAAAGACTGCTGGATGGACATCTTCATTGCCCTCACTGTTATCTCTGACATGTCTCTGGAGGGCATATGTATTGCATCCTGGATTAAAGGTGGTCCTCGCCATTCATCCATGTCTCTCCAGAGAAAGCGGAGCAGTGGCTGTTCTTCAGGTAGCAGTCTGATCTGATGAAACATGGCTCGTATGTCTCCACTTATGGCAACGGCATAGTCCTGAGTAGGACTCCCAACAGGACTTAAGGTGGAACCAGGCAGTAGATTATTGTTTAGGCTCATTTGCTTGTAAGTGAAAGAGAAATTAAAGACCATTAAACACCACAATTTAGTGACGAAAGTACCATGAGCCATTGGAATTGGTAGCTTCTAGGTTGGTTATCTTTACAGCATATACTGATTCCCTCAGTTTGTGTAGTTCACGAGTTCGCACTTACAAATAAGTCAGATAGAATAAATGCGTATTTGTCCGAGGAGAGGGCTCCGGGCTAGGTATTCGGCACGAACCCAGAGTACTTCCCCTGTATTCCTGGCTGTGAAAGAATAAGACAAGAGTGAGGAGTCGGGGTGGTGGAGGGATGCTGAAACTGTCAAGGAATGTTAGGCAAGTTGACAGAGTGAATATATATATATATATATATATATATATATATATATATATATATATATATATATATATATATATATATATATATATATATATATATATATATATATGCGTGTGTGCTTCCTCTCGTGCTGATGGGGTAGACATGGTAATTGTTTGATGACAAGTTGATTGGAATGATTATTTGAACGTGCTCCTCCCGAACTTTGTTTTATAAAACATAATTTCTTTGTTGCAGGAAATCACTCTATTTCTCTGATAAGAAGACTGCCAGCTTTGGTTTGGGTATGCCATAGGAGGACGCAATGGCCATTTCCATCAGTCCAGGTGCCACAGGATTGACAGGATAACAATTATGTGGATGTGGTCTAGGCCAAGGAGGTGGAGACAGATATAGTGGTTGATAAGGGCATTGAGGATCCATCGCTGATTACGCTGGTACAGGCTGAACTGGGGCTGGCACCGTCTGCTGGTACTGTTGCTGCTGTGAGGCTGGCACAGATTGTACAGCAACTAACTGACATTGGGGTTGCACATAAGAATGTGAACTATACAGCAGCTAATTGATGCAGTGGCTGCATGCAGTCTGGTGCAGGCTGCACTAGAGTCGGCTGATGCTGTGGCTGTACCTGAGAATAGGCAGGCTGAACAGGCTGAGAAACTGTGCGGAGCCATGAGCCTGACCTTTAGAGCCTGACCCTGGCCCTGGCAGGGAAGATACACTAGCTATATTAGGTGGCTGCATGATTGGTTGCGGTTGCTGCTGCTGTATAGAGGACTTGTGGTAAAGTGTTTCCTCATATTGTGGGGATGATGCTACAGTCACAGAGGGTTCTAATCCAGTGTTACTTATTTTAATTCTGAGGAAAACTCTTGTAGTGTCCATAAGCAGGAGATCTAGATGCAAAAGAAGCCTGTCTAGCACTGTCCATTCTGATTTGAAGCTTTCTCATCTCACTGCTTAAATCTCTCTACCGGGCCTCTAAGTGATGCAGCTTTTCACTTTTAAAGTCTCTGTACCTAGGAGTAGGAGTGATATAGCCCCTATAAATATCCTGGCTTGCATGAGATATTCCTTGAGCACCATCTGCTGGTGAAGGATGACCATGCCGCGGAGGTGGAAAATCAATCACGTAATCCTCCAAGGAAGTGGGCACCTGCCGGATATGAATTGGACATGGATCTGGCACTTTGTTCTCCCTTGTAGTAATCTCTGGATGTAGCCATAGTGGAGCTGATGTCCCGAGCTGGCTCAAAAGACCAACTTGTGGGATATTCTGCACGTATTTACTGTATAGTTGGAACTCAACTGTCCTAATTCTTCAGTTAGAAAGAACTGCAGCTACTCCAGAGTGAATTTGGCCGATCTAAAAATGTAGATGCCTTGAAATGTTATGCCATAACATTTCAAGGCATAGACAGGTTTGCGTGGATATTCACATAAATGTGGTTTGCAGTTATTAATGCACAGCAATACCACACAAGGAACAACAGATTTTTAAGCAATAAACAAAGCCAGGAAACTCCATATAACTCTGCTACTGGATGCTTCCGAAACTAAACTTTCTGCACATTCGCCAGACAAGTCTGAACAAGTTTTACTTGTGCATGCGTGTGGCAGGGAATTTTTTTTTCTAAGGCATGTTTATAAACGCTCCTTAAATGCCTTAATTGAACTAAGGCCTAATCCTGGCTAAATCTAAGCCCTGTCTGTGAAACAAGATATTGTTTATGAGAATATTCCTTACAAACTTTCATTACATATATATATATATATATATTCTGTCAATGAACTGCCTACTACTGTGGTGGAACATAGTAGAGAGAAGTTGAGAGGTGCAGAACACTGATGATCTGGACTTGTTCTTGTAGCTGCCTGCTGGCTGGCACATGGAGCTGAACTGGAATGAATCCCAAGAAAGACTGCTCTATCCCCTTGGGGAATTCTGAATAGAGTGGAATTCATCCATTCATTTCAGGCGAAGGGCCCCAGGCAACATTATGTTGCTTTGGTTTATCCCAGAATCATTGGTTATTGCCTCCTCCTTATGGTAGCTTCCAAGCAACCCCTCCTCATTGTGCTCTGCTGAAAGTGGCTCAGCATCGCTTAAAACAAAGACATGAAAATGACAGATACATCTGTAATCTTGGCCACTGTATCCTGGTATAATTGTGCTCTAGTTTTCCTGACTGTGGAAAGAGAGAGGCAACTGATCCCCCAGGAGGTAATGAATGGAACTCAACAATGCAGGAATGCAAGCCTGTGTGTGTGTGTGTGTGTGTGTGTGTGTGTGTGTGTGTGTGTGTGTGTGTGTGTGTGTGTGTGTGTGTGTGTGTGTGTGTGTGTGTGTGTGTGTGTGTGTGTGTGTGTGTGTGTGTGTGTGTGTGTGTGTGTGTGTGTGTGTGCACCAGACAGTGCGTGTTTTTGTTGGTGTGCATATGTCTGTGTTTGAGTGAACAACAGGAGCGAGATTTGGAAGCCGATTTCCAGTTCCTATAGCAACCATGATGTAAGCGGAGAGGGGCAACTGCGCCCCATTTCTCCCTATCTCTCCCCCTCACTCTCCCTTTCTCTCCCTCTCCCCCTCAAAAAACCGACAGCACTGCACATAGGAAACCTGGGTGTAGAAGATAGGGAAGTCATCCTCATTCTTGCTGGAATATAAGGCATTTTTTCTTGAATTCGTTTTTTTTTTTATATTAGAAAAGATTTGCGCGCTGTTCTGTAACATGTACGTTTAAATCTTGGGATAGAAACGTCTGCTTGACATGTCTGCCAAGAAAATTATTCAGTGCCAGAGGCTGTGTCAATTGGTGTATGGCTGTTCTCAGATGAAGTCTCTGTAGAGAGCGCCTTTGTGAACTTTATTGGTTTTGGATTTTTTGAAAAGGATAAAACTGTAAGTCATTTTAAAACTTTGTCATATGTGAAATATGTCATGTTTAAATACTGCATTTATAATAAAGTATCTAAATTGTTCATTTATATATTTTGTTACTTTTTATATTTTATTATTCTTTTTTGGTAGATTAAACCATTTGATATTATTATTTTGTGCAACTTCTAACACCTGGAATAAACTGAAATCAAATTTGTTTTTAATTTAAATTGTTCACTCATTCCAACTTTGCTGGACTGCAGCTTATGCATCATGCTAACTCTAAAATAAGTTATTATCCCATACCTATTTCACTCATTAGAGAACACATTTTTCAGAAATTGAGAAAAACTTGATACGTTTAAACGTGTCTCATAATCTCAGTATAGTTTTTATCATATATTTACATCATTTTGGGTAAACCTCAAACGTAACCACACTTGCTAAAATGGTTACTGACATTTTGATCAAGTGTATCGTGTTGTGAGATTGGTCACCATGTGCTTCAAAATAAGAGATTATCAGTAATTTCATTAAATGTTTCATCTTTTGCTCTGTATTCTTTTTTAAGGGTAAGTCCCAGTCACCTCTAATGAGGTCTGCCCTTTCACTGTGCTTAGAGACCCCAGAAGCAGCGGCATGGAGAACCGGCGCTGCCAGCTCCCTCAACAGCCCAATGCCCATGCCCAAGAGGCCTCGACTGGGCCCCAGTCCTCCATGCCTCAGTCCCCTTTACTGTCAGGAGCCTCCTCCCTCATCTCACTTACCCAGACAGAGGAGTTCTTTGACCTGATAGCCAGTTCCCAGAGCCGCAGACTGGATGACCAGAGAGCCAGTATAGGGGACCGACTGGGCATCAGGATAGCACAGAACAATGTGGAACACTTGTGTGAGGCATGTAGTTCACGTGAACCTAGTGACGAGTTTTTCAACATGCTTATAAAGTATCAGGTAACAATAGTAATTGAAATTCAATATCAAATGCAAGATGTACAAATGTGGTTTACACTTACATTCCTCAGAATTCCTCTGTTTGCATATTGTGAACTTTATCACCTCTCCCCTCCTCCAGTCCTCCAGAATCAATGATCAGAGGTGCTCTTTGCCCCCAGCGCCAGACCCAGATGAAGACTTCTTCAGCCTTATTCAGAGAGTGCAATCCAAACGCATGGATGAACAACGGGTTTCTTTTCACTCTGATGAAAAGGATGAAACAGACTTAAATCATAAGTCCAAAACCTCTGAGGGCTCAAGCTAGAGACTGTGGCATTTCTGATGTGACTTCCACAAAATTCTTCTGCAAACTCTGACTCTGGCTGCACATTTTGTGAGATCTTCCACTGATGGGGTTAGTTGGGAGTAATATAGATTTATTTTAATTAGTAGGATGTTGAATTTTTTCATATTTTTGCTGTCAATTTACCCTAAGGTCACCGTGAGTCCAAATGTGGCCTCAGGATGTGATTCAAAGGGAATGGAAACACTCACCTGTTTGTATGTTCCAATAATTGTTCTTTCACAAAAATGTTTGAGCAGATTTCAAGTAAAACAACACCATGGAAAATGATTAACACTGATGCTTTCCAAGGATAATATTACTAACTACTGTCACACAATACAATATAGATCGGTGTGATAAACAACGGCAGCACATAATCCTCAAGCAGGTGTGTGTTCATTTAACTCAAGTGGAAAGTGAGTTTCAGCATACACTGAATATGCATTTACTGATTCCCAACAGATGGTAGAAATTGTATTGAAGTTAAATGGCTCATGTATCAGTTCATTTGGTGGTCTAATTCTGCTGATAAGTAAAATGACTAATAGTAATAGATTTACTTTAGAGTATTTAAGACAGGCTAAATCCATCTTTAATATTAAAAAGTGCATAGTCTGTGAAAAGTGGATAGACTCATTTCAAGGTGCACTGTTTAACATGGATTTTTGTTTCATTGGAATAAAAGTGATGTTTCAGTATGATTTCAGTATGTCTATTTTTTTATGGTTATTTTTATGCAGCAAAATCATAATGAATTAAGGATCTCCTTCAAACAGTGTAAAAATTACAAACTCTTGGTGTTTACGGAATTAAGGAATTATTGATAATCTGCCACTAGTAGCACCAAAAGCAAACATATTCTGTTTATTTGAGCAGGTTGAGTCTAACCTGTGAGTTTGGGGTGGGTTTATTTTCATTTGAAGCTAGTTTGAAAACAGTCATTTTTGTACAGAGCCCTGTACATGAAAAGAACAATTATTTGTGGCCACATTTTATTAAAGGGGGGGGGGGGGGGGGGGGGGGGGGGGGGGTGAAATGCTGTTTCATGCATAGTGAGTTTTTTACACTGTTAAAGATTTGGGTTCCCATGCAAAACATGGACAAAGTTTCAAAACTGAAGTTGTAAGTTTGATGGAGTATTTCTGTTCCAAAAATACTCCTTCCGGTTTGTCACAAGTTTCGGAAAGTTTTTTTCGAGTATGGGTCTGTGTGACGTCAGGTGGGGCGGAATTTCCTTATACGGGTCTTAAGAGCACTTCTCCCGGAAGGGCGCCCTCGCAGCTGTAGCCTAGTGCGTGCGAGAGATCAGAGATAGATTGAACTCGTAATACGCATGTGCATGACATCATCGTTTTCAGAGATTCGCATTTTTGTTGTTTACACAGAGACAGTTTTCAAAAACTTGCACTTTGAAACCCGTTTTCAAAGGTTTTTTAAGCCCCCACAACGGCGTTGTCGTGTAGGCTTACTAGGCTACATGAACAGCCAGAACGCACCCCCTGCGCAAAGTTACCTCCAGATGACGTAGTTTCAACGGTGTGCTTGTCCGTCCTATGTCGGTATCAGGAGGGTGCAGACTGTGACGCCAATCAACGTATTGTTCCGCCGTCTACCGAACTTCCCGTATCGACTTCCACAGGACTTCTGTTTAAGGTCTAAATGTAGTCCAGATATGGTCGTTGTGGACGTCTCATTTTGGTCCCCTATGGGTGCAGACTGTAACGCCAGACGACGTATTTTTTAATCGTCTAATGATCGTTTTGTACTAACGACCAGAGGACCTCTGTGTAAGGGCTAATTGTACTCCAAATGTGGTCATCCCACTGCGCAATGTGGCGTTAGAGTGACGTCTTTTCTTTAATATTGACGTCGGTGGGACCAAATGTGGTCGTTTGTGGACGTCTTTTCAACATCAAATTTAGTATATTCTATAACTTCTATAACTGTAGTCCCATGTTTCAAAAAGGTAGAGGACATTTTTAAAGGATGTTATCTGTACCATGTATTTACATTTATGCATTTGGCAGACTCTTTCATCCACAGTGACTTACATTGCATTACACATTTACATTGCATTACACATCTACATTCGTGCTTTCCCTGGGAATTGAACCCATGATCTAGACGTTGCACTAGGTGGCCGTTACACAAGCGCTAACGCTCTACTGTTTGAGCTACAGAATTACACCTGTGTATGTGTCAATTACCACCTTCTGCTTGAGACAATCAAATGCAGTCAACAATCAAATTATAAATAATCTGTAGTATAGTAATAATCATGTCTATATTGGGTCCGTCAGTCCATGACCAATTCTGGACATCTATTCGACGTCCAATAGGTCCACTATTTGGACGTCCAACCATGACGTGGACGTCTTGCTATCGTCCAACGTCCAACTTGGACGTCATGCTATCGTTCAACATTTGACCGTTGAACTGGGTCATGTTTTTGGACCTCATTTGGACGTCTATTACAGGTGCAGGAAATTTACATGATTAATATGCAATATTTTTTTTATTTACAAATAAAAATGTTGTTATCAACATGATTAATACATATAAATAGGCTACAGATTATTTATAGTTATTTAAGATACTTTTCAAAAAACTGTAGCTCAAACAGTAGAGCGTTAGTGCTTGTGTCACGGCCACCTAGTGCAACGCCTAGAATATGGGTTCGATTCCGAGGGAAAGCAGGAATGTAATGCAATGTAAGTGGATAAAAGCGTCTGCCAAATGCATAAATGTGGATAAAAGCGTCTGCCAAATGCATAAATGTAAATACATGGTACAGATAACATCCTTTAATGTCCTCTACCTTTTTGAAACATGGGACTACAGTTATACAGTAGAAGATACTAAATTTGATGTTGAAAAGACGTCCACAAAACACCACATTTGGTCCCACCGACGTCAATATTAAAGAAAAGACGTCACTCTAACGTCACATTGCGCAGTGGGATGACCACATTTGGAGTACAATTAGCCCTTACACAGAGGTCCTCTGGTCGTTAGTACAGGACGATCATTAGACGACAAAAAAGACGTCGTCTGGCGTTACAGTCTGCACCCATAGGGGACCAAAATGAGACGTCCACAACGACCATATCTGGACTACATTTAGACCTTAAACAGAAGTCCTGTGGAAGTCGATACAGGAAGTTCGCTAGACGGCGGAATAATACGTTGATTGGCGTCACAGTCTGCACCCTCCTGATACCGACATAGGACGGACAAGCACACCGTTGAAACTACGTCATCTGGAGGTAACTTTGCGCAGGGGGATTAGTCGTCCAACAAACGTCCTGTATTAACGTCCATAGAATTTCTGCATAAGGGCTAATTATACTTCAAATGTGGTTATTGTGGACGTCCCATTTTGATACCTTAAAGGTGCAGACTATGACGCCAAATTACGTCTTATTAGTCGTCCAACAAACGTCCTGAATTAACGTCCAGAGGACCTGAGGAGGTGCAGACAGTGCTTTTGTAACCTTTATACAGCTGCACTTTAACAGCTGCACTGTTCATAACCTTTGTCTCATTTCAACTGTTCCAGTTAATTTTTCTGTTGCCTTATTTGATTGCCTTTCCACCACATAAACTAAGCCAAACAAAGCTACAGGAAATTTAACTGGTACAGAAAACAGGCCCTCCACCTTCTGGAAAGGGCATTAATCAGCATGTCAATGATTAATGCCTCAGTCAATCAAACATTTCCCTACATTCATTGTTCATGTCAATTTCCTGCACCTTCAGGGAACCAAAATCTGACTTCCAAACATGACATAGAAAATACCTCATTTGGAGGTAACTTTTCAAACCTACCGTAATTCCTCAAATAAAGACCGGGGCCTTTATTTACCTGAACTGCAGATGGTAGCCGGCTTTTATTTGAAGCAGGCTTTTATTAGAGGCAGGCCTTTATTTCTAATTCGCGATCCCCGCCCGCCCGTCAGCCAAAGTTCCATGGTGACGCGTCATGCTTGGCACTGTTCACCACAGAAATAGCGCTGTATGACAGATGTAGCGCTTTTATTTCTAACAAACTTGCTTACCATGTCATCAACTATCTTCTATTCTGACTCTCAATTCAGTGTAAGTGAGTTTGTTTTGTCGTTTAAAACCCTTTATAATTGATCCTGATCTGTAACGTGAGATCGGCACCGCAGTTCAGAGATTCCTGTCTGTTGGATTTGTACGTTACACAGCGCGTGAATTCTTCAGTTTCTCCCGAAATGCATGAAAGTAAGTGGCCGGTGAACTGGGAGAAGAATAGTAAACTTTATACTTACACTGTGTATCTGATATGAATAAAACACGTCGCCAAATATATTTGAATGGATTATTGCTGCTTCCATAGACACCATTGTGTATTTTACAAACTATAAATGTATTGTTTTGCTATAAATCTTATCTATTTAAATGTCTGAAACCTAAAATAAACGTGGTTAAAAACACTGAATAGTAGTTGTGATATATGACAAGCACAGCACGCGTCCGTCTTTGAGTGTACACTAATTTTTCCCCGGCCTTAATTTGAGACCGGCCTTTATTTGTCCGCGTTGACCACGTACTCGGCCACTATCAGAGGCTCGGCGTTTATTTGAATACCGGTTTTTATTTGAGGAATTACGGTATATCATGTCATGTATTTCCTGCACCTGTCTTAGACGTCCACATGGCGTCACAGTCTGCACCTTCCAGGAACCAAAATCTGACTTCCAAACATGACGTAGAAAATACCTCATATGGAGGTAACTTTGCAAACCTAGATCTTGTCAATTTCCTGCACCTGTCTTAGACGTCCACATAACATCCAGAAAATTACCTATTCCGGCGTTCAAATATTGAACATTATATTGACGTCCAGGTGGGGTCATAGTTAGATGTCCAAATAGCGGACCTAGATTGCACGTTGCATAAAGGTCAGAAATTGGTCTTGGACCGACTGACGCAATATAGACACGATCTGCCTGTCCAATAGACGTCTGATGTTTAGTGGGCATTCAAAGTTTTATGCTTTTAGTTGATAACAGTGTTGTGTAAACAGACCCTTGAAATAGCTTGAATGTAACTCTACAACCATGCTTCATTTTGAATATGGAAATTAGCCCTGCCTCCACTCACTCAAACCAGCAGCTCAGAGATTCACTTGGTCAACTTTACTGAGGTAATCGCTGCACCATGGTATCGCTCTTTATAAAGTTGGACACATAACGATAATTAATATGATTAGCCTTTTGCTTGACTACTTTATCAAACAGCTAACAATGTGTTGCTAATGTTATACAAACCATGTTCCTGTTTGCCATGTCAGAGTCTTCTAAAAATCTGTAGCTATCCTTACAAACGCTTTAAACATCTTAGCACATCAGTTGTAGGGTATGGACCCATCAGACACACACTAATTATTCATTAGCTATATACAAAGGTTTATAAAACTCCAAAACTAACATCCCAAATGAAACGCACACCAGGGCTGAAACAGTGTCATGTTACAGGGCTGATAAGGAAATTTTACGACCACATTCCTTTGGCCACATGCGCAAGAGACAATGGGAAGACAGAAACCCTCTTTATAATAGACTTTGCTGCATTAATCATAGACTAACTGATCTATAAATGAACATGCTTCATAGCATTGTGTAAATGATTTACTGTCTTGTGTACTATTATGTATATATTATGGTACGTACCTTGGTATACAACCAACTAACGATCAATGTAACTTCACATGTATCATGCCTCCTACCTAATTAATCCTCATTTAATGACTCTACACTTTGATGTACATCACCTTCTTTTAGAATGCAGTGTGGATGTGTTATTTCTATCTGAGCATTAATGAAGGTATAACCATGCTTGGGACAAAGACTCGTAAATTAACTAGAGCAACCTTCCCACTCGGACATTTCACTTTGCTTATTGGTCCAGTCAACCCTTAGGGGATGGATCTTTCTAACACCGTGTCCTAACTACACGCGACGCGACGCCGCGACACGCGATAAAAGGTATCCTTTCCATGTTAATCAGAGTTTTTGTCCTCACCAGACGCGACGGCGACACGCGAAGTTTCTAATTTAGAAACGGTTCCTATTTTTGCGACGTCGTGGCTGACAGATCCGCCCACACAGAGATCTCATTGGATGAAAGTTCTGCGTGTCATGTATATAGTAGGCTAATAATGACGCATCAACCTGTGTAAAACAAATTCCGCTTTATTTTCAATGTAAAGTAGAGTGAATAGGCATGACGATTTGTGTCCCTGTATCCAGGGGTGTCATTCCAGACAATCTACTGAAATACAGGCAGGGTGGGGAGTCGCAATGACAGTAGTCCGAGCTGTGTAGGCCTACAGGCAGATCTGGCCGCACCCGCGCTGCTCGTAGCCACACGCTGTTCTGAATGGCTGTGATTTTTGATTGACGTGTGGCGTCTCACAGTCGCGTCGCGTCTAGTGTGGACAGACACACTTGCTGTCGCTGGAATTTTGTCGCGTCGCGTGTAGTTAGGACACGGTGTCAGGCTTTATTAGGGACAGTCCACATGTGACCTCCCTCTCTTAGTTTTTCATCCAGCCACTGGGGCCCCAGGGCTCAGCAGGCCTTGATCCAACCAGATATGGGCCCATGCAGGAGAGAGAAGACTCTCTCACAAAGAACCAAGGACAATCTAAGGAGTTTTGGAGCAACGACTCCAACCAACAACGACTCCAATCACCCACTCTTCCGACTTCCTCACTTCTCCTGGGTGCTCGGCGTGGCCTCAACAGGGCCCCAGGCCTTGACCAAACCAGCCATGTGCTCCGGGAGAAAGATAACTTTCAAACAACTTCCACTTGCCACAGCCGGAACCCTCAACGACTTCAATTTTCCACAACTTCAAGAATTGTTCCTACTACAAATGCAAGTATTCAATTCAATGAAATGTGAAAATGAAATGCTGTTGGTTTTTTTCATAGTAAGATGGATCTTCTCCATCGTTACATCATTCCATCTCTCACTTCTTTTTCCTACACCTGTATTTATGTATGTTTGTTTAGTTTATTCATGTTTATGATTTAGTTAATAAAATGTATGCACTTTATGTATTTGGTTCTGATTTACTGCTTGCAGACAAAGTCTCTTTTACGATCTTGATCTTGCTACATGCTCAAAGCGCTGTACATGCTAAGAAATAATTATTCTTCTGTGGCCATGGAAGATACCCTTTTCTTAGAATAAATTAATAATCAAAAGAGTTTGTTTGGACGAACTGAGTAATTGATTGTAATATTAATTTAGCCATGTCAAGTTAATCCAATTAACTGACCCAAATATTCATAATTAATCATAAGTTATTATTGATTATTAATATTTCCTATAGCTAAGTTCCTTACACAGTGGAGAAAGGTATATTCACCTATATTGCTAAATATACACGATTTTTCATATCAAGAGAAAAATATACCGGGATAGCGTGGATTCTCGAGGCTTCGCATCATAGTTTTATCAAAAGATTGGAGTGAGATCACATGCGGTTAGGAGAGGAGCCTTAATGGAACCAACCCCCCCCCCCCCCCCCCACTAGTCAGAACATGAGTCTGATACTGGTCCATAGGGCTTTGATTATGAGGCGTGTCTTAAAGGGGGGGGTGAAATACTCAGTTTCACTCAATCTCATGTTAATCTTGAGTACCTATAGAGTAGTATTGCATCCTTCATATCTCCAAAAAGTCTTTAGTTTTATTATATTTATAAAAGAAAAATAGGCTGTACCGAGTCTTTCCGGAAAAAACCCGAGCGGGTGGAGGCGTGCCGTGTGGGCGGGAGCGCGCAAAGCTTTTGCGTGTGTTGTAAACAGACAGACTCGTGGTTTATGAGGACATGGTTTAGTTTTACAATAAACAAACTGACACCTACAGTGGCCAGCTAAACAACTGTATTTAAACACACAAACACACACCATACATCGCATGCTCCATCGATACATTAACTGTACGTGATCATGTTGTTTACTTGCTGTGCTTAGCTTACACGCCTTGATAGTTGATAGTTAACAACACATAGACATTTGAAGCAGTTTTACTCACCGCCTGCTGTTCCGTGAACCTTTATAGTTGGGACTGCTCCATCTTTAAGTATTAGGCGATCTGCAAATCGTCGAACTGTACCTTGTTTATAAAACTATTAGCAGCTACCGCCGAAATGAAGGGAACAAACAAGAACACAATTGCGCAACTCCGTTGCTGCTCTGGAAAAACAAAATCCATCCACAGGTCCCTTTACTCTGGGTTCTTTGGACATTTGTGCAGTGTTGTCTTGCCCTGGCAACCAAAAACACACTTTTTGGTGCCATTGTTTTGATTGCAACGCAGCAGAGCACAGCGGTCTGATGGACGCTCTCGTACGCTCTAGGCTACAGCTGCGCGCGCACTTCCGGGAGAAGTGCCTTAAGACCCGTATAAGGAAATTCCGCCCACTCTGACGTCACGTAGTTACGTATTCGAAAAAAACTTTCCGAAACTTGTGACAAACCGGAAGGAGTATTTTTGGAACAGAAATACTCCATCAAACTTACAACTTCATTTTTGAAACTTTGTCCATGTTTACCATGGTAATCCAACTCTTTAACAGTGTAAAAAACTCACTATGCATGAAACAGCATTTCACCCCCCTTTAACCGAACCAGGAAAAACAACAACTCTGCACTCAATTGGATACTTACAACCAATCAGAGGAACGCAGTAAGTGACGTATGTTGAGCAACGCATAGTTATCAACAGAACTCAACTGCACGATCTCTGGAAAAAGTAGGCTATGAAAAAAATAATGAGTGTTAACGATCTTTGCCGGTGTTGCAAAAATAATTTAAGGATTCGCGGAGTATAGCCCTACTTGCATGCAAACACGAAAAGCATTTTTGAAAGAAATACGTTTGATGACGTGATTATTACGTATTGGATGGATTATCTGTCCATCATCGTATAAAGCCCGCTCTGGCAATTTGATTGGCCCGACGATTTCTGAACCGGGCATAATTCCTCCTCAATGGATCGAGTCCAGACCGAACTTCCCGACCAAAATATGTTGTGGGCGGAGTTCGGGCTGGCATCCAGGCTAATTAACCAGCACAAATTGAAATTATAACAATTGGTAAATCTGATAAATGACAGAGCAATTCATCACATCAAATATACTCTTTAATGTTATATTTCAAAATTACAAATATATATCAAATTGCTCCAAACAGTTTGGAAAAATAAATATTTTTGCATGTTTCCCTGACATCTTTGAAAAATACAAATGCAATGGCAATGATTAATGTAAGCTATGTTTTGACAGGATATAAAATGTTACCCAGGGCACTCTGCTTTAATACATATAGATATAGCCTTAATGTAACTAGAAAAACTATTACAGTATAATATATCATTTAAAATAAAATTAAGAAATCTTTATCTTCAATCATTCTCATACCCACTAACATTTCCCTTAGTTTCAGATAACCCAAACTGAGCCAAATCTGGCCTGGTTGCAAGTAGTTGTAGAGTTTTTGACTGCATCAATAATGTAGCCTATACAATGGGCTATATATTAAATGTCCTGGCCTAAAAATGTTAGCCGAGCTTTCTTCCAACTTACCTTCTCTATCACGACGTGTGTTCGCGCGATATGTCGCGGTGGCCGAAAATGTTCCGTCAACTTCCGTGTGTTCGCGCATCTATGTTGCCTATAACGAACGCAATCTGGCCGAGATACGTGCTGGTGGCAGGAAACGAATCGGTTACCTAACGTAACCTCGGTTCTCTCTAGATGAGGGAACGAGTATTGCGTAAGCTAGCTTACGCTACGGAAAGATTCCATCTTTCTGAGAAATTGAAGCCAAAAATTATCCTATAATTTTGTATCCATTGTCAACGCAGTTCAGCTGCAGCAGACCATGAGAGGGCTAGCTAGCCGCTCATTGGTTCGCTCACGGAGAACTGCTTAAGCCTATGAGGGAGCGCGAGTGAACCCGCGACCAATGAGAGTCTGACTCGCTCTCAATACGTCACCGCCCGCCGAAACGGGTGTGGACGAGACTATAAATATCCCGAAATAGGCTGAATAATCTGGTTTTTTCATATACTGAAGCGAAAATCGCCAGTAGCACAAGCACGGCCAGGAACGCAATACTCGTTCCCTCATCTAGAGAGAACCGAGGTTACGTTGGGTAACCGATTCGTTCTCTTACGAGAGGTTCTCTCGTATTGCGTAAGCTAGCTTACGCTACGGGAACCCCTGGTCAACGCTGTGCGTGCTAAGCATCCACTATTAGTCCCAGGGGGGGACCCCGGGGAACTCTGTAAGTGGGAATGAATATATGTACATGTGACAAAAAGCCAGCGGAGCTTCCAGATTACTTCCAGATTGTAAAATGACAAAGGTGGAGGGGGAAGCCCATCCCGCTGCCACGCAAATGTCGTGAATGGAAATTCCGCTGGACCATGCCCACGATGAGGCCATGCCTCTAGTGGAATGAGCCCTGATGCCCAGAGGGCATGGCAGGTCTTTAGAAGCGTATGCTGCTGCAATGGCATCAACAATCCATCTGGATAGGGACTGTTTCGAAGCGGCCAACCCCTTGGTGCGCCCACCGAACGAAACAAAAAGCTGCTCGGATCGTCTGACCGGAGCAGTGCGAGTAACGTATAATCTCGGGGCCCTGACCGGACATAGGAGATTAGTATCAGATTCGCTATCGGATGCGGGCAGAGCCGATAGGGATATAACTTGTGCCCTGAACGGGGTGCCGATCGCTTTGGGGACATAGCCATGCCTAGGTTTGAGAACGACTAAGGAGTCATTAGGTCCGAACTCAAGACAGGACGCGCTGGTGGACAGCGCGTGTAGGTCTCCCACCCGTTTTACTGACGCGAGCGCGAGTAGAAAAACGGTCTTTAGCGACAGGTACTTTAGGTCCACGGTGTTTAACGGTTCGAATGGGGGAGCTTTCATAGCATCAAGAACTATGGAAAGGCCCCAAATCGGCACCGAAGGGGGGCGAAGGGGGGTTCATCCTTCTAGCTCCCCTGAGGAAGCGGACTACCAACCCATCTTTGCCCAGTGACTGGCCGCGCCGGGGTTCAGCAAACGCCGCGACGGCTGCCACCTACACCTTAAGAGTGGACGGGGATCTGCCCTTGTCCAGCATCTCTTGGAGAAAATTTAGCAAGGAGGGAACCTCGCATAACCGGGGTCCAGACCCTTTTCGGTGCACCACACTGAGAGCACAGACCATTTTGACGCATAGAGCCTTCTGGTAGAAGCTGCTCTAGCCTGCATGATCGTGTTTAACACTCCCTCTGGCAAAGCAACGGGTAGTTGTTGAGCACCCACGCGTGTAGCGCCCAGCGCTCTGGGTGGGGATGCCAGATCGTGCCGCGAGCTTGGGAGAGGAGATCTGCTCTGACTGGAATGGGCCACGGCGCTGTCTGTGACAGCTGCGTGAGCTCCGGAAACCAAGTCTGACCCTCCCAGCGCGGTGCTATGAGGAGCACCGAGTGCTGCGCTTCTCTGATTCTCTGAAGCACCTGTGGTAGCAGAGAGACCGGAGGGAAAGCATAAAGCGGGCGGCTGGGCCAGGTTTGGGCTAGCGCGTCCTCGCTCCATGAGAAATATTGGGCAGTGGGTGTTCTCCGCCGAGGCGAAGACGTCCACCTCTGCTCTGCCGAATAAACGCCACAGTTTCTGAACTGTAAGAGGATGCAGGGACCACTCCCCGGGGGGAGTGGGGTTCCTGAACAGGCTGTCTGGACCGTCGTTCAGATGTCCCGGCACGTGCATCGCCCTGATCTAGGGCAGGTGACACTGAGACCAAACTAGGATGCGTTCTGTCAGCTGGAAAAGATTCCTGGATCTGACTCCGCCCTGACGGTTTATATAAGAGACCACGGCTATATTGTCCGAACGGATCAGCACGTGGTGGCCCTGAATTCTCGACCGCCAACCTCTCCAAACAGTTTATGTGTAGGAGGCTCTCTTGAGCTGACCAGGGGCCGAAGGCCGGTGAGCCCTCGCAGACCGCTCCCCAACCCGTGTTGGAGGCATCTGTCGAGATGACTTTTCGGCGTGAAACTGTCCCCATGGAAACGCCCCGCTGAAACCATTCTGCCACTGACCATGGCTGCAGAGCTGTGATACAGGTCTGCGTTACTTTTATCAGCTGGTGGCCCGTGGTCCACGCTCGGTGAGACACACGGCTCCTCAACCAAAGCTGAAGCGGGCGCATGCGCAGTAACCCCAGCTGGAGCACCGCGGAGGCTGAGGCCATACAGCCCAACGCTCTCTGGAATGTTTTCAAAGGCGTGAGTCTGTTCATCTGAAAAGATGCGGCGAGACACTGCACACGTTGCGCGCGCTGCGTTGACAGACGCGCCGTCATCGTGACCGAGTCCAGCTCTATACCCAAGAAGGAGATAGTCTGACTGGGTTGTAGTACGCTCTTTGTCCAGTTGACAGAGAGGCCCAAAACTTTCAGATGGTCGAGGAGAACTGTATGATGAGACAGTAACTCACTCTGAGATTGTGCCAAAATCAGCCAGTCGTCCAAGTAGTTCAGTATTCGCAGCCCCTGACTCCGCAGGGGGGCGAGCGCCGTATCCATGCACTTCGTGAACCTACGGGGTGCTAGGGATAGGCCGAACGGTAGGACGGTGTATTGATAAACCTGGCCTTCGAGGCGAAACGTAAGAATGGCCTGTGAAGGGGATTTATCTGGATCTGAAATTATGCATCTTTCAGATCTAGTGATATGAACCAGTCCCCCTGGCGCACATGCGCGAGGAGTTTTCTGATAGTGAGTATTTTGAACGGTCTCTTCATGAGAACTTTGTTCAGCGATCTGAGGTCTAATATTGGTCTGAGACCGCCGTCTTTCTTGGGGACAAGAAAATAACGGCCGTAAAACCCCAACTCGCTCATAGCCAGAGGCACCCTCTCTATAGCCTTTTTGCACAACAGAATTGCTATCACTGAACGGAGCAGCGCGTCACTGCTTCTGGGTTCACAGTAGTTTCTAGCCGCGCTCGGAAGCGAGGAGGGCGGCGGCAAAACTGTAAGCGATAGCCTAGCTTTATTGTGTTTAACACCCACTGCTTCCCACGCTTTGAAGCGTGACGCTAGGGGGTGAATGGCTACATGGTCCCCGTCGCTGCACTTCGCTGGCTGCGTGAGCGCGCTGATAGTGTTTACAACAGCGGGACGTACACTCGGAGAGTTTATGGGCCCTGTAACAGAGTGAACAGAGGTAAGACGCGCACACGGGCTTGTGGGCGCGCTTATACACTCTGAGACTCGAGCGGGCTTGGCCCGCTTTATGAGAGTGGACTCTGTGTGAGACAGGGGAACTGGAGTGTCTTTGTGTATGAGTGAACACAGTGTTGTGGGCACATTCTCTACACAAGTTTATGGACCGTGTAACAGAGGTGGGACGCGCGCACGGGCTCGTGGGCGCGCTTATGTACTCTGAAACTCGAGCGGGTTGGGACTGCTTTATGAGAGTGGACCCTGTGTGAGACATGGGAACAGGAGTGTCTTTGTGTATGAGTGAACACAGTGTTGTGGGCACATTTTCTAAACAAGAGGCTTTTACTCTCTTTGAGATTTCTCTGGGACGCCGTAAACACGGCGTTTTGTGTATGAGTGAGCACAGTGTTGTGGGCACATTTTCTACACAAGAGGCTTTTACGCTCTTTTTGAGATTTTTCTGGGACGCCGTAAACACGGCGTTTGTGCTCATGCAAGCGGGAAGGGATACCGGCTTGGTAATGGCGGGGTACACTGCTGTAGTAGCCGCGTGAGCGGGGACTAACAGAGGGCGAAACTTTGACGGCGATCCGGCCGCGGCGGGAGAGCGCCGTCTTTTTCTCAACCACGCTAGGCAGACTTCGAGTAATCAGTTTTCAGCGCGATCCTCTGCCGAAGCCCCCGGGGAGGCGGCGGTCTGTGGAGGCTGTCAGAGCGAGAGCGAGGGCGGCCGCCCTGGTGTCGCTGAGAAGTCTGACTGTGTTTAGCTAGGCGCTAGGGTGGGGCTCGTGCAGGAGGCTGGTCACGAGAACGGCCTGCAGAGGAGCTAGCGCGACGAGGCAGAACAAAATTCGCGGGAAATCCTCAATCCGCGACTGAAGGGGGATTTTTCCCCCCGCTCTCGTCCCATTCACGAAGTACCTCACTCTGTAGTAGACATGGGGTGCAGAAGCTGCTTGGCCGGCGGCTGAAAGCTTGAAGTCGGACTGCAGGCTTTAGCGGGTAGCACAGGTGATGAGCGCCATCTCGCGGAGGGCGGCCTAGACGTGCGGCGGCCAGGTCCTCTACAGGGAAAAGGAGATAAAGCCCTTCTCTGCGGCTCCGTCCACAACGCGACGCGGGGTGGAAGAGTCAGAGCGAGTTCTAGCAGAGAGCGGGGCGTTCCAGGACTTCGTGAGTTCTGCGTGCAGATCAGGCATAAAGGGCGCAGCCCGTTTAGCGGCGGGAGTCGACCGCTGGTGGAAGTAGCTGCGCGGGTCCCGGTTGATTCTCGGGCCGAGGAGGCGTGAGAATCGGACCAATCCTCACCGTCTGAAGCGAGAAGCGAACATGTCTCCTTGGTGTCCGCGGCGTCAACAGAGGCAACAGAGCGGCCACTCGGCGGCAGCTGTATGTCCGGAAGCGGCGGAGATGGAGAGCGGGAGCGAGATGCTCCGGCGGGATGAACGCTTCCGGCTGGGGGTCCGGCGGCCTCTGAGAGCGGCGTTTCTTTCTCCGCGGCGAAGTCAGAGGCGGCACGGAAGCATCTTAGTGGCCGAAGTCGAGCCCGCGGGGTCAACAATGGCATAGTTTCGCAGAGCTCGCAGCCGCCACAGCGGGGGCGAGCTCGGCGTGCTCCAATCCGAGGCAGAGAGCGCAGAAGAGGTGGCGGTCCCCAGCCTCGAGGGGAGCGCGGCAAGAGCCGCCAGAAAATTTACGAGACATCTTGAAAAAGACGCTCGCTCTTTTAGATACAACAATATATAGGAAGCATTTTTGTAAAAAGGATACAATCCGTCGGATGGCGCTAGCTCACAGGACGGCTGAAGGTGGCGAAGACGGCCGGCTTCCTCAGTCTCCCAAACGCTCGCTAGAAGGTGCCTTTTCGACGACGGCGGCTTCTCTCTCAGGATCAGCAGATGCAGGTGCGTCGCTGAAGGATGAAAAAATCAGATTATTCAGCCTATTTCGGGATATTTATAGTCTCGTCCACACCCGTTTCGGCGGGCGGTGACGTATTGAGAGCGAGTCAGACTCTCATTGGTCGCGGGTTCACTCGCGCTCCCTTATAGGCTTAAGCAGTTCTCCGTGAGCGAACCAATGAGCGGCTAGCTAGCCCTCTCATGGTCTGCTGCAGCTGAACTGCGTTGACAATGGATACAAAATTATAGGATAATTTTTGGCTTCAATTTCTCAGAAAGATGGAATCTTTCCGTAGCGTAAGCTAGCTTACGCAATACGAGAGAACCTCTCGTAAGAGAACTTCACTTTGTGTGCCTGCGCCTCGTATACAACGTTATATAAAGCTTGCAGGACAAATTGGTTGGCATTGCCTTTTCAGCGTGAGAAATACACGGTGTGGCACGTGAGCGTGTGAACTGGTTGAATTGCGTGTGTCTCAAGGCCAATGCGTGAGACTTGAGTAGCTACATAACGAAAGCCCGCGTACGTTGAAGTGATTGGTGCAGTTTTAAGGAGAAAATACTCAACGGTGCTGTTTTCACTTATGAATTTGCACATGTTTTTACTTAAAACATATTAAAAACACCACATAGACATAGCCTAAACATTACAAACTTGCTTTTCACCACAGGGGATCTTTAAATAATCAGCAAGCTTTAAAAAACTAACTGTTAGGCTATATTTGATCAAATTAGATAACTTATAAAACATTTATCACATCAAACACACTGAGATTTTTTTTATTGTGGCATTTGATAACCCTTTTTTGTATTGCGGTATAGCTAAAAAGCTACTCGATATATTAAACCATTACTCGCGACTACGCAGCGTTGCTAAGGGTCACTTTGAGCTCAGCATTCATGAGCGTGAGTGACTACTGTTGAATAGAAACACATCGCCGGAGGTCATCGGCGTCAAAGCAGCGGAGAACAGCCCGATGCGATGGTGCAACACAGCACAGCTGCTCTGAGGGTTAAACGCAACAGATGAGCATATAGACAAGACACAGCTGCTGCTCTACTGACTTACAAACGCTGTTCTGGATAACCGGAAAGAATGAACACAAACGACGCGAAGGATTACCTCTCCAAACGACAGATCCCACACCTTTTTGAGGTAAGGATCCCCCAGAAGGGAAGCATTTTATATTAATATAGCATTAATAATATTAATATGGCAAATTACACATCTGGAAACATCTGCGTGTCTGAAATCTGACTATGACTGTGTTTTCAAGGTGACACTGTACCTTTCAGTTCTTTTCAGAGTTCTTCAGAGAATTTGATAAATTATATATCTGGTAGTTACCTATTTCTACTGTATCTACTGTAACAAGAATCTATTGGGAAACTGGCCTCACTAAAGATGGACATCAGATTTGAACTGATAACATGAATTAATCAAAAACTCGGTGTCTATTTAGCATGCACAATTATGGTAAATTAGATCGTCTTCTTGAAAGTGTCACTATGGTGATCCTCAAGGGTGCTGACTGTAATGGCAAAGCACAGGGTCTCAAGCTTGTCAGAAAGAGGGAAGATTCTCCTCAGACAGCGTCAACAAGTGCTTGTGTGGGAGATATAGTTGCATACAAAAGACTGGGTCCATGATGGAGGATCATTGCACACACTTCTGACAAGCTTTCCATCTCTAAATTGATACTACATAAAAGGAAGCACAATATAGGCAGGGCAGAAAAGAGGTTGTAAACATGAGTTTCAGCACATCAACACTTTTTGGCTGTCACCAAGGCAACAAGCTATACTTTATATTTATGTGACTTGGGAAATGTGAGCACTGGAGAGCGAAGGGGAGCGAAGGACTGAAACAGTCCTGTTCTTGCATGTGCCCCAACACGCAGCTCACTGGGGAATGCAAACATGCAGGTTTAGGTTCATAGAATTTATATCTCTGAAACTTCTCCATCTGTGACCGAATGCACATAAAGATATGGCATATAGTGCAAAAATTTAGAAAGGGGGAAGAAAAGTAGTTAACTTAATATTATCACTTAATTGGTAATTATTTAATTGTAACAAAGCAAAGTTGCTGACATTATTCTTTTGAAAGTTTATTTTCCAATAACATATATGTTTCCCCTGTATTGCTTTTTAACTTGATGGTAATAGTTTTCACTGTATGTCAGTCTCAGCTTTTGCTATTAAACTTACTTAAGTTAACCTAAATTAAACCTAATTTTTTTTTTTGAATACCAGACTTATTTTTATTGAACCAGACGAAATATACTGAATTAGACTAAATATATATAATATGAATAACAGTAGAATATGGAGCTCACACACTGTAAAAAAACTAAATTGCGGGAAAAAAAAGGTAAAATGACTGGCAGCAGTGGCTGACAAACAAAAAATGTCAAATTAAAGTAAAATATCTTAATAAAAAAAAAGCAAAAACTATAATTGTACAGAAATGATCATTAAAGGTTTTAGAGAAAAACACTTTTTTGTTTATTTTACAGATTTTCCCTCTAAGACATTTAGTGAACATTTCCTTTAAACTTCAACAGTGTTGCTCAAGATGGTAAATTAACAGTTTTGTTTTGAAAAACAAAATAAAAAGTCTGTAAATACTGTATAAAACTAAATTTAATGATCCTGTTTTTGAAGAAATGCAGTACCAATTTTAAATGAAATATGTTTAACATTTAAAATACTACTGATTAACAGTTTCATCAAAATGTAATAAAAGTGGAATTAAATATTATCAACTTAAACTGAAATACAAAACGGATACACACTGATTCAATCACACCATATTATCCTAAAACGGTTGTAAATTTACATTATCAACAAATTATTCCCAAACAGTTCTTCAGAGCCCCCAACTGAAAAACTAAAACTGGCATTTCTCCATTTTCCTATCATTTAGGGTTGCTATCACGAGGTCATTATTTTTTCTTTGAAACGGGTGGAGAAAGAAACAAATTATGCTGTTTGCTGTTAGCTTTGTTTTTGCCAAATCAGTTTTCAGACACATCAGACACGCAGTACAGAGCAATACTCCTCCAAATGGATCATTGGTGCATCTGGGGTTTGAAAAAAAAGGGATCGAATGAATTATTACTGCAGATGCCGAGCAGCAGCACATGCCCACTCCACCAGACGTATTCAAACTTGACCGAAAAAAGGCACGCACAGTTGTCATTGTGTACAGGTGTTGTATAGGTTTGGCTATACTTGTGACTTACAGTTACATTCACATGACTAATAATGGCCCTTTTGCATTTTAACAAATCCCTGACCTTTCATTCAGACCGCACTCTTATGCCTAAATGCCAGCTGTGCACACAACGTGGCATTTTCTGTATATGGCCCTTCAATGTATTGCAGTGTCACACAACCTGCTGGTTAATCCTCTGTCCACAGTAACACTTATTTGCAAACACTGGCATAATTGCATACAAGTTACAACATTTGTCTACTAAAAGTCATTTAGCAGTAGATACTTCAAGCTGTTGACTGCAGTGGTTAGGTCGTTATAGCATTCGTGAAATGGGACAATGTAAACGTAAAATGTTGAACTTCTCACCAGCATGATGGCTCATTGTTTAAAACTGTCACCTCACATCAAGATCTTTCCACAGTACAAAGACATGCACATTTGACAAATTGACAATTTTAAATATTTGATTTTGTGTTTGGCACACATTGCATGCTGGGATACATTCCAGCTCTTTCAGACCTTTTTCTCCATGTTCTGCTTTTTCTAGTTTCACATGTTTCAGTATAGAGTTTCTCTCACACACTCGTTTTTGGGCAGTTTGAGCTTGTAGAGATGTGTGCTTTTCTCATCTCTATCTCTATTCATCACAAAGAGCAGTGCAGCTTTGTACTTTAAAAACAGACTGGTACAGGTTTGATGTAATCAAAAGTTTGTTATATTTGTATCCATAAATACAGAGGTTTAATGTAAAAATAGACCTATTTATAAATCAAGAAGTTGGGCATGGGGGCATGGGGACAAAAAAATCTCAATTTTATTCAGAGGCCCTGAGCAAAAGTATGTAATTTGGTGCAGTTGTGGAAATTTATATGGCCAAAAATTAAGACTACTATACTTAACATGCATATAAATCAGTAAATATCAGTTATCACTCTCTATCTCCCAATAAGTACGCTGATATTTAAATGATATAATTAAGGTATAATGCATAATATAAAAAGTTTTATGATCAAAACTCTTGTAAATAAACATTCCTCAATAGACTGATGTATTTTCTGTAAATAAAAAAAGTAAACCTGAATTGCTTTTAGTCCAGTAAGTGTTTGTCTTGAAATATTACATAATAAAAATCAGTAAAGTATAAATCTATCAGATGAAAGAAGGCATGTATAGTGGTAAACTGTGTACAACGATGTTGATAATTTAGAGATTTTATACATTTGCATATCAACTATGACACAGTATGCTTTAGGGTTCATTTTAAATGAATTATATTTTTATCAGAAATATTATTTAACGTCATTGAGTCAACCAAAATACATTAGGTTACAGCAATAAAATGAAAAGTTTATAAATTAAGAAGGTGACAATTGCAGGTTGCTACTTTTTACAATGAAGCTTAGTTTGTTTTTAATGCTCTTTATCCATATGGATACTGCTTTAGTCCTTAAAAATGCTGTGGTCTATTATTAAACGGATACCTTTGGCAAATTCAGCCTTCTGTTTCGTTTCTGTTTAGACACTGTTCCTTTATTCAGCAGTTGAATGTGTCTTTAGCCGTTTGATACCCGTGAGGATTGAGATGTAAATTCACAAGCAGTTTTATTTGCATCAAAAGAAGCAAACAGCTGATTATTTCGAGCTCAGATTTTCCATTTCCTGTCCCTCTGAATGGTCCAGAGTACGAACTGCTAACACGTGTGGGATGAATAGAACAACAATTTGCAATTATTATTTTTCTCCCACCTAGGTTGTTAAAATAAGTCATTTACACAAATAGATAGTACTGGAATTGTACAAGAAATACAGATTCATATTTGTGAAACACTCATGTCAATTAAGCATTTCGTATAACAAAATGATATGAACTCTGTGTGTGTATCTCACAGAGCATGTTAACAGGGCTGATGTACCACAGACCTGAGGACCCTTTGGCATTCTTGGAGAGTTGCCTGCAGAAAACACGAGACCTCGGCGGTCCTGAATGTGTGGCCTGGGACACTTTCATTACACCTGATCGAAAACCTCTACCACCAATCACCCCAGCACAGGGGAAGAAAGCCCCCTGCAAACTCGGTAATTTAGCTAGGAAATCTAATCTTAGCTCGAAATAAAACAGTTAGTGATGGATATACATGATGGTTATACTTTAAAATGTCATTTTAGTTGAATTTACTTTTACTTTACTTTTGAACAATGCTTTTTTTGTGAAATTGTTATGCTTATTAATGCAATACTTTTTTGTTGTTGGCCTCTCTTTAAATCACAAAAATAACCGCATTATCTAGATAAAAAACAGGAGTTAAGTAACCTTTATTCAGGGATTTGAATCTGAAGGACAGCTGTGAAAATTAAAACATTGGAAAGACATTTAGGAAGGTTAACGATGGTTCAATTGTTAAAATTACCCATATATCTCAATAATGAACGTGGATTCTTATAAAATGAGTGAATTAAAGGCCAATTCACACTGTACCAACAGACGCCGATCAATGGCGAAAGTCTTTGCCGTACGTAATTTCTCCGACATTCCCAGACCTGACAAACGCAGTGTTTAAATCGGCGACAGACTCCGACAGGGGTAACACACTGATCTGACAAAACCTGACAAAGTGTGTGTTTCTGTCTGTCTGCGTTTGTCAGTGTGGTGGCAATTGGCCTTAAGAATGAATCTGAGGTCATATAGAACTGATATTAATCTGTTTCATTCCACAGACAGTGGTCCTGGTCCTGGTCCCGGGCCTTACCGTCGATATGACAGGCTGCCACCAATCCAAGCCCAGTTCTCCATAGAAAGTGACTCGGATATGACTGAGTCCTCAGGGCTCATACAGGAGTATGATGTCTTTGACCCATCTAAACCACGACCGCACATCATATTCATCATAGGTGAGTTATCATCACTGTCAGCTGGTCATTTCTCATTTTCAGTCATCTTTTTCTGAATTCATCTCATTCTAAATTCCAACTCTTTGAGCTGGATGAAAGAAAATTCAGTAGACCTTGACATGAATTAATTTGAAATTAACATTTCCATTGTGCTGTTTCTGTGATGTAAAGTGGGATTTGCTGTAATGTTTTCCAGGTGGACCCGGCAGTGGGAAGGGCACTCAGACAGCTAAAATTGCACATCGCTATGATTTGAGCATGTGTCCGTAGGGGAAATTTTAAGGAACCAGTTGCTGCATCATGCCCCAAGTGACAGGAAATGGGAGCTGATTGCTCAGATCATTGCAAATGGAGAACTGGCACCTCAGGTTTGGAAATCTGACCACCAAACAATGTGAATTTTTGCAGCTATGGTTTATTCACATCTTCTTTGGTTGTCAATGTTGATTTTTACATGAACTACCGTTCAGAAGATTGGGATGAGTAAGGATAATGTGTAAAAATAATAGTAACAGTAAAGGCATTTAAAATATTACAAAAGATTTCTATTTCAAATAAATGTCTTCAGATTCCTGAAAAGAATTCCAAAAAAATGTATGCAGCACAGCTGTTTTCAACATTATTATTAGTAATAAATGTTTCTGAAGCTCCAAATCAGCATATTAGAATGATTTCTGAAGGATCATGTGACTGAAATATTTGCTGCTGAAAAAATTAGCTTTGCCATCACAGGAATAAATTACAAACATATTGAAATAGAAAACAGTTCTTTTAAATTGTAATTATATTTCACAATATTACTGTTTTTCTGACTAAATAAATGTCTCAAACTTTGGTAGTTTACTTACAATATTAAATGAAGAAGGTCGGCTCATGCTTAGTCTTGTTCTGACATGATATCCTTTAGGAGACGACTATTGAAGAGCTGAAACAACAGTTTATCAAGAAGCAGGATGCTAAAGGATTCATTGTGGACGGATTCCCCAGAGAGATCTCACAGACGTTTACCTTTGAGGAGCAGGTCAAATATTCCTTCAGATGGTCTATATACCAAGATGGTCCAAACCTGCTCTTGGGAGGGCCACTGTCCTGCAGAGTTTATCCCCTGCTTGCATCAATACACCTGCCTGGAAATTTCTTGCATGCCTAAAAAGACATTGATTTGCTTGTTCAGGTGTGTGTTAATGGGGTTGGAGATAAACTCTGCAGGACAGTGGCCCTCCAGGATCTATAGAGTATATAACCTGCATAATACATGTCTTGGTATGTTATGGCGATGTCTGATGTACAGTAAATGACACTCACGGTTCCTCAGATCGGCTCTCCAGACTTGGTGATCCTGCTTGCCTGCTCTAATCAGCAACTCCGGCAGCGTTTAGAGAAAAGAGCGTCCCAGCAGGGCCGTCCCGACGACAATACTCGTGCAATTGAGAAGAGACTAGATACTTTCAAACACAATATCACACTCATTGCCAAGTACTACCAGGAGAGAGGACTTATTGTAAAGGTAATATGCTGTTCTTTTCTCATTTTTATGTTAACTGTTGAATTCAGCTGGTTTTGAAAGCACAAGCTGTTCTGATTACAGGTGCTTTTTTAATAATAATAAAAATAAAATAAAATAATAATCTCCAGTTTAAGGCTGTGAAACACAATTCTGTCTCACTCTGCTTGGTCAGGTCGATGCGGATCGAGAAGAAGACTATATTTTCACAGATATTTGTGCCATTGTAGAGGAAAGGTTGTTCCCTAGTGACACGAATGCAGTAAGTTTTGAATAATAGTTACACTATATTCTACAATTTGTGTTTTAAAATGTTGTTTTCGCTTCATAAAAGTTTATTTTCTTCCTGCAGAGCAGTACTGAGGATCTTTAGAGGGACGTCTACACATCCAAACCCACAGTTGCTCCTATTAAATCCTAAATGTAATTTCAAAATTTTCCACTATTTTTCATCAATAAACTCGAGGGTCAGGATCAGTGAAAAGGGACATTTACACTTATTTTGTTGCCTCTATTTGTATTTCACTGTACATCTTTTGCAGTAATGACTTTAAAGCAGAGACTTTTGTTGTTTTGACCTGATTTTATTCATGTATATTTAGAGGTCAAGCCAGAAATAATGCGAGTTGTTAAAAAATGCACCAAAGTAAAATACAATATCAATGTCAAATGCAACAACATCAACTGTTTTCAAACAAATTACCTCACCTATTCCTACAACAAGCATAAAGATGGGTTAAATGATAACTGATTAATACATTGTTTCTGCTGTTCTGAGGACATGGTTTCATCTTACACCACAGTATGAACGCACTGAACAGAGACAAATAATAGAGATGCAACAGACGTGTCCTCAGGCTGTGTTCTCATTAATAGATGCTCAATCCAGCTGTGCCACATTCTCACAGTGGGACCTCAGTGAAAACAGACTTTCTGCCCTTGTTGACGGACCTTGACCAAGTGCCAAAACGCTGTTACTTTAAATACAGAGGAGAATAGAAGCACGCTTATTGAAAGATGATTCACAGTGTAATAACATTTGGTAAAGTTAAGTATCATTCAATAGCAATACAATCTCTACACTCATTTTGCTTTGTAGATGGACATTTCTGGCTAAAAAAAAAAACTAAAAATAACATTTAAGCCACTAGATGGCAGACTTTTATTCTTTAAAAATCATTTGTTCATTATCCTCACTGCTTGGAAAGTTATGTCATAGCCATTTACAAAATACTGTCTTATTCCATTTCAACACATTAATATAATGAATTTTTAAGTTTTGTCAAATTGATTAATAAAGAAAAAAATGTTTATTTAAACAATGCTTGGAAAACTGTGAGCTTTAAACTAGACTTTTACCATCAAGAGAAAACTGTATCTTTAGTGTGCTTAAAATACTGTGTTATAAACAGCATCACTGTGACGGAGTGATGGTATGTGCTGGCTCTCAGAATAGATTCAAGCTTATCACCTGTCTGGCAAATTTCTTGCAGCTCTTAGTGGCACGAGTTGGAGACTCCTCCATACTCAAATATATGCTTCAGGTTTGAAATGTACAACTTTGAATATGGCATAAATGCACTTTGTTCTGAATGTTGTTCTTTATGTTAGCCAGAACAGAATTATATCACTGAACACTAAAACCTTGGTGTGTTTCTCTACTCTCAAAATTCTTATCCGCTTTAAAGTTCTTGAAGTTTTCCTCTAAATTGGGGTTGAGACTATAATGCTCCTTTAAAATAGTGTTTTTATTTGTTTGTTTTTTCATTTTTGCTTTCTTCTGTGGAACGTAATAGAAGATATTTTGAGAGATGTCACACTGCTTTTATACAATTGATGTCAATGATCAGACCAAAACTGTTTGATTAGTTAGTTCACCCACGCTGTTATCATTTAATCCAATAAAGTTGGATAGCTTTTAAGTTGGTATTTCCTGAAAAACTTGACATTCTTTAGCATGATTATGAAAGAAAAAAATTATATTATAAATATATATATACTTTTTGGTTGATTCTAAATAAAGGAATATTTTACCCCAGTATTTAAATTTTTTTCATACTTTACTCTACTCAAGTTGCTCCAAAACCTAAATGAATTTATTTCTTCTGCTGAACACAAAATAAAATATTTTAAAGAATGTTGGTAACCAAACAGTTGATGGGCCCCATTGACTTCCGTAGTTTGTTTGTTTGTTTGTTTGTTTATTTATTTTTCCATACTATGGAAATCAATGGGGACTATCAACTGTTTGATTACCCATACTCTTCCAAAAAAAGTAAATGATGACAGAATTTTCATTTTTGGGTGAACTATCCCTTTATCAAAACCTGAACAGAATGATTCGTTGTTCACGAATCAAACGTATCCAGTTCTCAAGTTCAACTCAATGACTCAATCCAACACCAACTCACCAACAAGTGGTCAACAACCTGAAAGTAAACATTATCAGTGAACAATGACTTACATCTTGGTCTGTTCCTCACATAAAGTTATCATATGTGAATTAACAAATACAATTTTTAGGTGAACAATTACTTTAAAGTCTGTTCCTGTGTAAGCTAGCATCATTTTCCTGTTATATTTAAGAATATTTAAGGAATTTGTTCATTTTACTGGGGTAAAGGGGTGGTTGGTCTGGTCTTATCTACTGGACAAAAGCATTTCAACATGGTATGAGCAACACTAACCCTAACCCAGTTCATTTCCTTATATAGTCTGCCACTATTCCAGTTCTGATAAGCCTTATCACACTCTCTGACATGTCAGTATAAAAGCCCAACAGGGGCTCTTACAACACATTTCCCAGCTTTTCCCATCTCCGCTCTCAGCATCGGCATTATGGCACCGAAAAAAGTTGAACCCAAGAAACCAGAGCCTAAAAAACCAGAGCCGAAGAAAGAAGAAGCCCCAGCTCCTGCCCCGGTTCCAGAGACGCCCAAAGAGCCCGAGCTGGATCTGAAGAGTCTCCCGCTGGAATTTACCGCTGACCAGATCGAAGAGTTCAAGGATGCCTTTACTCTTTTTGATGAGACGCCAACGGGCGAGATGAAAATAAGGTATTCCCAGTGTGGAGACGTGATGAGGGCCCTGGGTCACAACCCTACCAATGCTGACGTGCTGACCGTGCTGGGGAAGCCCAAGGCTGAAGATATGAACACCAAATACCTTGACTTTGAGACATTTCTGCCCATGCTGCAGCATATCTCAAGAGCCAAAGACCAGGGGACATTTGAGGACTTTGTTGAGGGTCTGAGAGTCTTTGACAAAGAAGGAAACGGAACAGTGATGGGTGCTGAGCTCCGTCATGTCTTGGCAACACTTGGGGAGAAAATGACAGAAGATGAGGTGGACCGTCTGATGGCCGGACAAGAAGACGCCAACGGCTGCATTAACTACACGTCCTTCATCAAGCACATCCTCTCTGGGTGAGCTGAAGCTGCAAACATTGCTGAATGAAATTGGAACTCTAAATGGCAACTGTCAAAACACTGGAAAGAAAATATGTCTTTGTCTGTATGTCTTGGAAAGCATCAAATAAAAACCATCCAAATTTTGTTTCGTCTGAGTTTTTTTTTTTGTGTGTGTGTGTGTGTGTGTGTGTGTGTGTGTGTGTGTGTGTGTGTGTGTGTGTGTGTGTGTGTGTGTGTGTGTGTGTGTGTGTGTTCTGTAACTCTTGTTGTTGAGTTGTCAAATTCAGATGTTATAGAGAAGGAAGTTACAGCTTTAACTACTGGTTCTACACTACAGTATATACTCTTAAAAAAAAGAGCCAGCAAAGAGCAAAAAGGAGTTTTGGCAAACATGCCCTTTACAAAGTATTTCTTCGTTTTCTAAAAGCAACCTTATGCAACAGGCCTGACTCAAATTTGACTGGCTAAGCTGCGTTTAAAGAGATATCTAAACCTGTATGAGTTATTTCTTCTGTTGAACTGAAAAGAAGATATTTTGAAGAATGTTTGTAACAAACGTGATAATGATAGTATTGATAACCATTGACTTCTATAGTTGATAAATGATATATACGATGGAAGTCAATGGGGACCATCAACAGTTTTATAACCAACATGATTTAAAATTTCTTATTTTGTGTTCAACAGAAGAAGAAGCTCGTACAGGTTTGGAACAACACATGGGTGAATAAATTATTACAGAATTTTCATTTTTAGGTGAACTATCCCTTTAAGAATTCTTTGACTAATTCGTTCCCCGTTTTTGGTAATTCGTGGCCACATTGTACAAATTCGTTCACCACTTTTTTCTTTGAATGTGCGAGATTTATGATACATTTGATGATATAGGTAAATAACTAAGAATAACAACGTGCAATAAATAGTTAAATCATTCATCCGTCGACTCATTCAACAGGCGACTGCTTTTATGAATGAGTCACTGAATCAAAAAACTCTGATTCATTTACCGAAGTTACCCGCTGTTTTTTTGGAGATGTAACGCAGTTGTCGGAGGAAAAACAGTCAAAGAAAGTAACTGGCACTGTTGTGTCTAAAAGGTAATTAATGAACAATAATATATATTTAACCGTTGTATAAAAACAGTCGGTATAAAAAAGGTGTACAGTCTATCATGCTGCTGTTATATTAGCACCACGGTTGTTTGTTTGTCGCAGTGTTGGCTATCACAACGGCACTCTTGCCTGTGTGATGATATTGCTTAATTTTTTGATATTACTGAGTGTGTGAAGACCTTTTTATAGTCCAAAGAATATTTTGACACACAAATAACCTTTTATGCAATGCGAAGGTTCGAGTTTATTGCCTTTAAAAAAAAAAAAAGTATCAAACTTGTGGACTTTATCAGCACATAATGATGGTCTATTTGAAGAGCAGCACTGTGTGATTAATTCTTGCATTTTTTTTTTTCTTTCAGATGATACATATCAAATTTATAAAATGCAGACCATCAGCACACATCCTTAAAAAGACACCCTAGGCTGTTCTGGGCCCTGCATTCAATTTCACTGTAATTAAGTTTAGGACATAGTGACTATAACATTAATTGGCTAAGTAGGGTACATGTTGTACTTGAATCTGTATAGATGAGTGTGTAATACTCCTGGGAGGGGGGCGAGTGGGTCATTACTAACTTTATGAGCGATAAATAAGGTATTTTGCGGTATTTTGCTTTGAACCTCAGAAAAATACCTCGGCCATTTTCCTTGTGGTTGTCACGCATCTTGTTCTTGTAAATTATAAATATGCTGTGAAAATAAACACAAGCCTTTCATATTATAACATTATGTTTGGCGGGATTCCTCCACGGTCTTCCCATGTCTGACATTTTTGTGATGTTCTCTGCATTCTTCATGATCTATAACTGCATTTATTGAGTAATATAGATGCTTGCTTAGAAGTCTCGCCAAGATTCAATTGCTTGTGAATCCATGAGATTCGCTTTTCGTGCGATTTATATCTGCGTGCAGTTATAATGGCAGCTTACCCCCGTTTTGCTTACAGCTTTGGCAGCTTGCAGCTCACTGGATTTTCCCCATCTATGCTCAATCAGGAGAGCAAAAACAGAACTGCAGGTAAGTCCAAGGAAGGATTGTATTTAATTGTTTATGAGAGGAGAGTTTGTTTATGGTGACAGGTAATGCCCTGGCAGGCCCGGTCGACACCACATCTGTACTTCCCCTCTGTTATATCCCAAACAAACCCAGGAAAAGCAGCCACCCATCAATCAGATACTCATTCCTGTCACCACACACATTATGTCTATCAGGCATGTGTCCTTTTCCATTTTCATATGCCACATCTCTCATGTTAAATATCCTGTGAGTCATTTGGTCTATTTCGCTTCTTGGTGGCCAGTTTTCCAAAGTGTGAGACGAAACCTCAAAGTTTGATTCTTGTTTGTCGAATAGTTCATATGAAATAGTTTGTCATTTTGACAAGCCTCTCAGATTTGAACAGCAGAGTTTGATTCTCTAGGTTGGACTATAGGCCCAAAAGTGAATCTGTCACACACAAAGGCTGTTTTCTTTGGCTGGACTGAGCTATAACCAGCTTGGTCTCTTTTCAACCCTAAGAGACAAAGTGTGTTTTATTTTAGAGATGTGTATGGTTGTTTTTATATGTTCTTTCAAGACATAAAGACCATTGACAGAGATAACAGTTTTAGCTGAGTTTGGATCCAAAGACAACGTCTGACCAACTAATGACTCTTTTTGTGTGTGTATGTGGATATAGGTTCACATTGGGATATACATATGGCAGAAGAGTTTAAGTTCACAAGAAACCTATAGACATGAAACTGTAGTCGATTCTGGGGGATGTTTGGCACATGATCAAGGAATGGTGGCCTTCAAGACTGAGCTTGAGCATCTTTATTATCTCAAACAACAGTTTATTATTCATTGATGTCCAGACGTATATTTTATTCTTTCAGAGCGCATGGGTTCACTGAGAAATAACAAAAGGATCCTTTAGCAGAGACCTCTCACAGGCGAGACTTTCTCCTCAGACGGCCCGAAGAGAGACATGAGGTGATACAGTAGGCTTACATTCAACACAGAGCAAATATCATCCTAAATGTCAGAGAACTAAGAGTGCTAAGGAAGACTGATCTCTGAAGCTTACATTGGGAGAAGGACTTCAAAAGATATAAGTTATCAGGTATTTCAAAAGAGTCTTCTTTTCTAGTCATCAGTCTTTATTTTATTTCACTCACACATTAAATGCTCATAATATAGATAGTCTATACATATACATATATACATATACTATAGTCTATACATAGTTCAAAGTTGGTACTTTTTGAGCTTCTTTTTCTTAAACAAATTAATACTTTTATTCAGCAAATATGCATTCAAGTTGATTAAACTTATTGTCATTGACAGTAAAGAAAGTGAGTAAAAAAGTAAAGAAAAGAACTTTCGATTCATCAAATAATACTGAAAAAACAGCCCATTCTCACCCCAAGGCGTCATCTAACTGACGCCTTGGGAATCAGTTTGACCATGCTTCAATATTCGACGCTAAAGCAGGGGCGGCGTTTGCGTATGGCCATACCCTAGCAGTCAGAGTTCAGATAAAACATCAGCTGATGATGATGATGATGATGCTCGTTAAAGATTTTAGAAGGGCTTTTTAAACCCCCTAAATTTCCACCCCAGCCCCCCCAAAAATGTGCGTTTCGTGATCGCTCAGTCAGTCGTCACCTTTAAAAGTCATATGAAGCCGGCTCCTCCCAACCGGCTTCTCCGCAGCGTCAGAACAAAAGCAGATGAAAACGTGCATGCATTTATTGATAGACCGTGTAGGCCTATATACATCTGTGTAGTTCTTGTTTGTCATAAATGCAGTTTACATTAAATAATGCTGGAGTAATTAAACACGGTTTCCCACTGTACAATCTGGGCTTATTTATTTATGAAATATTCCTTTCATATAAACGAGTCTTAATTTCTTCACTTGCAAAAAAATAAAGCTTTTATTTTGGAGAAAACACCAGATCACCATGCTGATTGCGTGAGCAAAGTGTGCACTTTTCTTTAAATCACGCAGCACAAACAGAATGCCTATATAGGCTACTTAATTACAGTCTTGTGCTGTTTTATAAAGGCACAAAGCCATATCACGGTTTCGGTGTTGGGAAAAGGGAGAAGAGAGAGTTCGGCAAAAGGCGGATCCGAACTCGGGTCGAACGCGTCAAAAGCTGCACTCAAGCACCTCACGCCCTACGACCTACACCACTGTAAATATTCAGTGAAAGGTATCTTTTTGAAAAAAAGACAGGCACGTAGTGCAAATGTACGCTCTCAACTCACGTTCATTTTATTGTATCTGGTTTTGTTTGTTTGATAACGATGTGGACGGAGCGTGGTACAGATAGTTGCCCCGAATTTGATTGGTGAATAAAACTCAAGTTGTTGTGATGCCAATCGCCTCCGCGATTCTGTCTGGCCTAATAAGCTGTGAGCTACCCCCTCCTGACACAACGCGTTACAAAGTTAACAGTGCTTTGTGCATTTTGTTAATGTGAGGTATATCGTTCGGTAATGTCGTTAATCTATGTAATTTAACGTTATGCCAGAGGGAATGCCATACTCTAGGTTTTTGTGAAACGCCGCCACTGCGCTAAAGGTACCCTTTAGCGTCAGTTAGTTGACGCGATCCCAGGGCGTCATCTAACTGACGCGTTACCCTTAGCGTCAGTTAGATGACGCCCTGGGATCGCGTCAACTAACTGACGCTAAAGGGTACCTTTAGCGTCGAATATTGAAGCATGGTCAAAATTGTCAGTTAGATGACGCCTTGGGGTGAGAATGCGTTGGAAAAAATGTATCGCAGTTTCCACAAAAATGTTAAGCTTCTCAATTGTTTTCCACATTGATAATAAGAAATGTTTCTTAGGCACCAAATCAGCATATTAGAATATTTCTGAAGACTGAAGTAATAATGCTTTACCATTTATAATTTTAAAATAGATAAAAATTGTGATTCAATAAACGCTGACTTGGCGATCAAACTAATAACTAAATATATAATATAATAAATAACAAAAAATCTAATATAGAGAGAGATGAGAGAGAAAGCTTAGATGGAATCAAAGCCTCCCTTGTCTTACAAATGTCTTTAGATATTATATCTTACATTTATATACAGTATATTTGACATTCATATTAATTACATTTAGCATATTTTACATATGTCAAAATAAAATGTCAAAAGTCATTTATAAGAGCTCTGTTTTTAAGCGACATACACCTCCTTAGTCTCTTTAAAATAAATGCCTTTTGGGCCCCTTTTATGAGAAAATGAGGAGAGGATGTTCCCAGCCTACCTTAATCAGTACTATTGAGGTATCTCAGTGCACAAGCCCTCAGATCTGCACTGAATCTTCTTCACTGATGGGGGATGGGTCAGTGAGAGATGACATCATCGGCTGGAGTTGTGTGCTGTGCTTGTGTGTTGCAGAGATTTTGGCTTGTAAGAAGGATGACATTTTTTCTAATGACCACATGAGGAATGACTTGCAGCCACATTCGACTATTAATATTATGATACAAACAAGAACAATTAACAATCCATTTACACTTTGAAGACGCACATATTCGGTGTTAAAATTGATGTGGTGGTATGTGATATCACTAGGGGGCATTACTGCTCCAACACTTACTGTATGTATGTATGTATATATGCTCTCGACATTTGCTTTCTTATAAAAGCAATATACAGCAGAATACAGAATATGTGATAAATCTGAATTCAGAAGCTGAAATGTCAATGTTGTAGTACCAGACAATTACTTGTTAGAGCATCAGGGGGATCAATATCAAAATATTTCTTTCTCTCTCTCTCTCTCTCTCTCTCTCTCTCTCTCTCTCTCTCTCTCTCTCTCTCTCTCTCTCTCTCTCTCTCTCTCTCTCTCCTATGTGCAGACACTTTTCAGTAATCATACATTCACATGTTCTACAGTAGTTCAGGCATCTGGTCACCAGAATTAAAAGTATTGAACCAAGATGCTCAGTCAGGCTGGGCTGGGCCACAACCTGGGCTATGGTGCACCAAGATTTACAGTTTCTTAGTAGACCAACCCTGTCATGACCTACATAAATTCACTGTCATGTATATGGAACTTGCTAGGACTCATTATATCATGATTGAGAAGCTCTATTCAAACCCTGAAGAAATTATGGCCAGCCACACAGAGCGTAATGAATCAAGCATTTGAAGACTGCACAGAGCGATGGTTGAAGTCAGTCAGATTCGGAGTCTAGTGTTGCTCCTGTGGGGAGATGAGCGGTTCGGCAGGCTGACTTTATGCACAATGACATGGCCACAGGAACCTGCCAGAGTCCATTAAAATCTTCCCCATGGTGTCTCCTCTGCTTCTCTACACACGGTCCTCCAGCTCACCGCCAATGCACTCTGCTCCCAGAACAATCGATATGTTATGTTACCATCCAGGATGAAACGGGTTTCTCCAGCCTGCTGTGCCATTTCAGCAGGTTTGGGTGGGGGTCAAAGTCAGTTCTTAAACAGATATGATGGTGCAGCTGCTTCATTGGGCTTCCTGCACTTGAGGGAAAAGGGAATGATGAATAAACAAGCTTTGCTTTATGCTAAAGTTTGTTTAATCTCGTTTTGCGTAGCATATTTGGCACCTCTGATGCAGGTTCAGTGGCAATTTTAGCCTTTTTTGTTAGAGTAATTTATCACTTTTTATTTGAAATGGGACCCCACCTACAGTAAATGCCAGCTGAATATGGTTATTTGGATATAGTTTAGTGAATTAATGTTCACAGGAGATCAAGAACAGATCACAGTGTTTATTTTACCCCCTAAGCCAAACCATATGTGGACTTCCAGTTTAGTAGGTGTTGTATCCTCAATGACATAACATCCCACACAAGCAGCGCCAGATTGATAACTTACTATGATGTTGTAGAAGCAGTCCAGAGAGAGGTTTGTGAAAAACCTTGCAATTTGATATTGAGGGATCTTTAAACTAAAACGGAGTATTAGTTTAAAGGGATAGTTAACCCTAAATGGTCATATTTAAATGCACCCCAAACTTTCCAAACCCATAAGACTTCTGAAACACTAATTAAGATATTTTAATGAAATTTGATAATTTTAAATATTTTAACCTCCATTGAAAGTCTGATCCAGCGATGTGCTTCAAAAAGTCTTTTGAAGAGGCATGATCACTTATATGATGAACAGATTTAATTTAGGATTTTAAACATGGATCATTGCACATACAAGCAAAAGCTCAAACATGCCTGTCACGCAAGCATGTTTGAGCTTCCATTTACCATTATTTGGTGTTTTCTATGTATATGCGTTTATCAATGTTTATATGTGAAGAAATTCCTAAATTAAATCTCTTCATTATTTAAAGGGAACATGCCTCTTTCTGAAACCAGTAGAATGAAATAATAGAATGGACTTTCAATGGTGGGACAGAAATCTCTCAGGTATAATTAAAAATAATAACAGGTACTTTTGTTTTGAAGATCAAAATTCTTATAGGTTTGTAATGACATGAGAGTGAGTAAATGATGACAGAATTTTTGGTTGAACAAACCTAACGTTTGAATTAGCGCTCATTCCAGAAAGCTGAGCAATATTTTCCATCCGACAGCTAGCCAGAAAGTTTAGCTTGCTAAGAGCTTTTAAGAATCTAATTAATGTAGATGTCAGTCATCCTATCAGATGTGTTAGTTTTGTAATTTAATATTTTTATGTTCCTTCTAACAAGTTGTTATTCTATCCTATAATCTGTTCTTTGTTCTTCCTGTTAATCATTACATATAATTTTCTCAAGTTTTAACATGGACAAGGAAGTACAGCTTCTAAGGAATCATTCTTCTGTCTGTATTGTTGTTTATTTAGTTTCATATTTCAGTGTCAGTCATATATTTTTTTTTGACAGGCAGGAAACCAATAACATAGTAGGTGTGATAACCATGTCAAATTTTGAAGGATGTTGATGGCATTAGAAAAATAAGATGAGTGGAAAAACAAACTATTTGCAGATATTATATTGGAAACAATTCACAAATGATTAAAAAAATAAATAAATCGGATATTGCACAATTTTAACGGGACACTTATAACATGCAACGCTGTTAAAGGTGCATTGCGCAACATTTCATGTTAAAAATACCCGTTTTTTAACCCATACATGCGTAAACAATTGCCTGATGGGCTGAATGAGCCCTTCTCTGATCACTGAGATTGCCTCTATAGTCCTGTACAGTAAAATAAATAAGAGGGATTCGGGCTCGAATCTGAGACTGGGCGTGACGTCATGCGCGTTCACGCTCACCAGGCGATGTCTCGGAGGTTTGTTATTGTTAGCCGCCATTCTCCGTATCAGCAAAGACAACTCGAGCGACAAAACTTTAGTCAACTTTCCACAAAAGTAGAAGATGGATTCAAAGAGACCGGCTTGTAGTTCATTCCAAACCCCAACGCAAACTTCACGTAAGACAAAGAAAACTTTTGTCTAGTTATTGACCAAAATGGCCAAATTGGAGTCAGGCGTCGGAATAAGACGAGACGAGAGTCAGCATCGGGAAGGCTTTCAACAAATGGATAGATCTCCGGTCTGCTCTAGGGCTCAAACGGGATCCTCAGTTGGCTGTTTTCTTGATAAAACGGTAAGATATACCCCAGTCTCTAATGTCTGATGCGGCAAATCTATGACAACAAATGACGATGCGTAAAATGTGTAATGCTTTAGCCTAAGCTAGATAAATGTACAATCAGAATTGATTTGACTAACGTTACCATTGTCAGTGAACAGGTTCATAAACTAGGAATTGTCTTCGGAAGAATAGTACAACATGAAACATAAAACATGTCCCATAAAAGATGCTAACTATGTTTTTGTGTATGGCCTACCGGTAGCCTTGTGTTCTTTGCTAACGTCCTTTGCCTGCGCTCTGCTCTTCTATCTTCTTCCATCATATTACTTTAGAGTAGACTTTCCACCATAGTCTTTAAACGCCGCCGTTCGTACTCCGTTATTAAGGTCCCGGTAGGCAGAACGGGAACATTGCGATAGCCTCCTCCATGCTGGTTTGTTGTTGTTGTTGTATGTGGCGCCGCCACCGCCGTGCTCGCGTCACTCCCTTTACTCATCGGTTCTGGCCACTGGCCAGTGCGACCGCAAACAGCAAAACCCAGTTTGGGGGAGAGTAGTTCTTAGAACTGTTTAGAAGTGGACAGTTCCTATAACTAAGTTCCTATAACTACTTGTTATGAAAGCGGATATAGTGCCATTTGATTGTTTATTACCTTGAGAAATTTGAGTGTACTTTGTTGACCAACTGTGTATGGTATGATTATTATTTTAAGCTTTTACAAATTAATAACTTATATTGTTCATGAACGTGTTTCCATAATAATACAATCATAAGTGGATACAGTAAACGCATAAAACAGTTCAACATAGAGATAAATGGAAACAAAAACTGTTTTCTTCTACCCCCGTTTTCCCCTCACACATAAGTGTGTAATTTACTCAAATGCCTTTCCTTTCATATATGTAAAATGACTTGCAGATTTATAACTTTATAACCTCTGAAGACATTATGACTGTGAACAAAAGATTTGTGCGGCTGATGCTCCTTTGGTTATGAACAGCTCGTGCTCGTGCAAGCGTGCGTGTGCGTGTGCTCCATGAGCGTGCACATCTCTGGTTGCAGTTTCGCTTGTCGCCAGAGGGGGTGTAGTTCTGCAAAAACTCAGAGACCTGCGTTATGCACCTTTAAAAGAAATAGTTCACCTAACAATTAAAATTTGTCATCACTTACTCACCCTCAAGTTGTTCCAAACCTGTATGAGTTTCTGTCTTGTGTTGAACACAAGATATTTTAAAGAATGTAACCAGACAGTTGACGGTTGACTTCTATAGTAGGAAATAAAAAATACTATTGAAAGGCAATGGCTACTGTCTGATAACCAGGATTCTTTAAGTTTAAAATATCTTCTTTTGTGTTCAACAGAAGAAAGAAATGCATACCTGTTTGGAATAAGTCGAGGGTGAGTAAAAAATGGAACACTTTTCATTTTTGGGTGAACTATCCCTTTAAGGTGTTAAGCCAAGTATTTTTTTGTTAACTAAAGTTGGAGCTAGAAAAACTCTTACTTTCAGCCATTTGTTGGGATTTAGTCTGGGTTGGCAGTACAATACTTTGAAGGCCTTGTTTTGGTCAGCGGCTTTAGTGTGTGGGAGAGGGGAACCCCTGTTTTCATGCATTTGTTTTGAACGTTAAAGGTGGGCAGGGTCAGAAAGCATTGATTTGATAATGAGATGTCCCATGTCAAGCCTCATGTTTGAGCGGAAGGTAATGGGGGTATGGAAAGAGAAGGGGTCAACATGGAGGAGTGGGGCACAGGGGTCAATATTCTGGAAAAACGCAGGAGGGGGGTGTTTGAAGTGGGTGGTCTCATGAGAACGCCTGGCAAAATAGGATGCAATCCATATATTCAACAAAGTATAGAAGCTTAATAAGAGGAGGCCTATAGAATAATGATACAAATCCATGACCATCTGATGTAACGGATTTAAAATTTGGACTTTATAAAACAGAACAAAGTTTTGAGACAGATACCTTCACACAATATAATTCTTGATTATTGCTGGCAGTCTGGCAGTTATCTAAGTATTTGTATGTTTTGATATATATGTGTGTGTGTCTGACATTTTTTAATAAAGATTATATGAAGATTAAATTAATTAAGGAGTCAAATTTAGTAGTAAATTATATTTGATTGCATTTGTTCTCTGCTTAATTATATATCAAAGAGTGTACTTTGTGGATGGTTTAAAATATGACAGGGTCTAGTCTCTCAAAGTTTGAACATGTTGCTGGTGCCCACACAAAGCCATACTTGAAAGTAATTACTGCACAAAAGAAAGACGCCTATCAATTTGAAGAGGTCAACTTGAATGGATGTATGATGTCTGAAGTCAGTGGAAGAGTGGAGGAGGGGATTTGGAGCATCTTGGGAGGTTGAAGATGGGATGAGGTGGAGGGTTGGGGCTGTCACCACAAGATTGAGTCAATTTTGAAACATTGATTTCACATCTTAGAATAGTTTACTCAAAACTGAAAATTCTGGCATCATTTACTCATCGTTTACATGTATTAATTTCTTGGGACACAACAATGTTTTTCTTCTGTTTTTATCCACACATGAAAGTCAATGGGGTCCAAAACATCATTGTAATGACAAAAAAAAAAAAAAAAAAAATATATATATATATATATATATTGTTTTCCACAGAAGAAAGTAAATATATTTTTGGGACAACATGAGGGTGAGTAAATGATAAAATGTTTACATTTGAGTCAAATATCTGTTTAACACCTGAGGTAAATACCTTGAGCATTAAATGTAAAGAACAATATAGAAGCAGACACAATGGAGAATGGCAGTCCCCTGATTTTATAGCTGTAGATAATCACATAATGAATCAAAAGCTACCAATACTAGCAGGAAAATGACTGTAGGTTTCCATCCAAATATAATGCAAATCTTTTCGCATGAACTATTTTTCACTCAAGTCAAAAACCACCTCAAGCGAGCGTAAAAAGCTTTTTGCGAATTTTTGCCAAAAACGTGGTGTTTCCATCACTTGTTTCTGTTGCAATACTTTAAAATTTGGGTAAAAACAGGGTGCTGGAAACTAGCAACATTTAAACAAGCATGAATTATTCAATTTGGCATACACAAACGACATAATGCTGGGATGCAAATCATTCAGGAGGAGTAGAAGGGCCTGAAATGCAATTTGCGGTAAAATTAATTCATTTATTGATGTCAACCTCAACCCATTGACTAAGCGTCATGAACAATAGCTTCAGGAGGAGTGAGGGAGATCATTGATTGACCTCTATCAGGGTGGACAAGCGATCTCTATATCCTTTCACTCACATCTGTCAGGTATTGGGTCTCATTCACTAATAATTGTGTTGATTATTTGGTATTTGTACGCACAGGAGAACTTCTCATGAAAAATCTTGGCCTAATACACAACTCGTGGTTGCGCACATTAATTTAATCGTAATCGCGTTCTAATGTTAGTGAATTTGTAGTATTTTTAAACGAGCGGCTACCTGCACGAGGATAGCCATTTGCATAAAACGCGTCCGAACCATCTTCATATAAGGGCTTTCCGCACGACCTTTCCTTTACAGCCTTTCATTACTCTCGTCAAACATATGCCGGATCTCTCGCCAAATCCTCGAGAAATGCCAAGTGTGTCATTCTCAAAACCCGTTCAAACACAATAAACACCTTTTATTCAGACCCAGATTACAGACCTTTCATTTGCCAGATGTTCAAATGCATAAATCTGTTAATATGGTATCGGATTTCATTTTCCCCTAGAATAATCTTGATTTTAATTGAAATGGATTTGAGTAATTTCTGTATGATATTTGTTTGTGAGAGCACGCATTGTATGGAGCATGTTTTCAGATCTTGTTGTTGACGCACAGTGATTTGAACTATTCAGTTCATTGTCCATTGAAATGGGTTAAAGTGATTTTTTTTTTTTATGATCGTCTGAGAGCAGGTTGTTCTCTCTGCATTTGGCAGGACACTAGTTGTGTCGCTGTAAAAGAGCAGCCTGTCCCTTGAGCTCATTCATCAATTGGTCAGTTGGCAGACTGAGCTCTTTCATCAGTTTGAAAGACAGCTATATGAATCCTCTTTATTTCTCTATTCACTCCCCCACTGACTTGAAATGCAATACACAAATTAAAGAACATTCCTCCATCTTCATCAGCAAAATTATAGTAGTTAGGTGGGAAGACCAATATTTTGTTCATTTTGTCCTTTTTACTTCTACACCATTTATCATTACATAATGCATTTACTCACTTCTAATTGGTCTTCCCACTCAATTGCTTGAAATAATAAAATGCATCCAAAAGTTGATCAAGTCAGCAAATCACTCCCATCTCTGCGGAAAAGATGTGTGATTTTCTTAACTGGTCCGGACTGCGTGTGTTCTGGTCTAACTGGCGGACCATGCTTTTCACCATCAAAATCCTTTAACCAGTATGATGATGGTCGACTTGCTCGTTACACTTTTTAACCACACCAGCATCTTATTATTGAGACCAAAATCCAAAACACAACATATGCTGGTCTTTTCAACAGAGATGCTCTGCCAATTCCTCTGTCTTATCGCATACAGTAAAAAATTCTAATTGCAGTTTTGAAAGCCCTTCATGGTCCTGCACTGCAGTATCTAGCAGTTCTTATTCATCTTACTCTCCTGCTCAGACACTTAATTCCTCCGGAGCCAATTTATTCACGGTTCAAGATTGTCCTCCATGGGTGGTAGGTCTTTCAGTGACCCCTAGACAGGGGAATTCTCTCTTGCATTATCTTTGTGAAATTTCATCTCTTCCCACCTTCAAAATTCAAGTGAAAACGCACTGTTCACATATTTTTGTTGAGATGTTTATGCACTTCCCTTTTTGTAACAAATTAAATTGGTTCGTCCCTTTTTTATTTTTTTCTGTTTCCTTGTATCTTTGTTTGTCGTTTGTCTATTTTTTTATATTCTTTCATTTTTCTTTTTTTTAATGTGTGAAGGATTTGTGAAATGCATAATGATAACAATAATAATAATATAACAACTATAATCACAATTATGATTTACTATTATTGTTGGTATAATACTTAATAAAATATTTGCGAAATGCACAAAATAATATTTTACCATTTTATTCTGTGTATCTTTGGCTGCCATTTTGTTTGTCTCTCTTTTTTTTTTATATATTCCTTTCAGTTGTTTTCTGTCATGTGAACAGTTCGTGAAATGCCTAATAATAATAATAATAATAATTGTGAAATGCACAAAATAATTATTTTTGTTTCTTTGTATCTTTGTTTTGTAGTCTCTTTTTATATGATTTCTTTTACAGTAGTAGTAGTAGTGAAATGCACTTTATTATTATTATTAGTAGTAGTAGTGAAATGCACTTTATTATTATTATTAGTAGTTAGTAGTACTAGTATTTGTGACATGCATGCACTACTACTACTAGTGTACTACTGTTATTACTATTATTATTATTATGCATTCTAAAAAACACTTATCCTCTGCAGGGCTGTCACATGTCAGTGTTTTTTTTCATTAGTCACATGTCTTCTTTGTTCTGTTTTCCTGCCGCTCATTTGTTTCCATGGTAACCCTCATTAGTTTATCTGTCTCACCTGTTACCTCGTTAATCTTGTCAGCTGTGTCTCGTTTCCCTGATCTGTGTATTTCAGCTCTGTGTGTTACCTAGGCTGCGTTCCAGTCCAAAATTGACATGCCCTTCACTCGCTAACTTCCCTCCGTCTCGTTCACTCGGATGTACGTCATTGCTTACGATGCACGAGTGCCCACTACTGGCGGAAACTGCAATGGGCTGAACTGGAACGTCCTAAGCCCTTGATCACTTGGAATCAGTTATGGAGTTGATTTATTATTTAAAACAATGTTTACTTTAAGAATTTGTTTAGTGCAGCATGCCAAATGTATATAGGTGTGTTTGGGTTGTTTTACATTAAAAACATATAATTAATATATCATAGTTGTTTGTTGTGGTTGTGATTAGACGAGATATGTGGTGACGTCACAATCGTACTGCATTGTGGGACATATGGTGCCTGAAGTGTACATATGAAGTAGACTCGCTCCCTCGGTCTAAATCGAGGGAACAAGGGTCTGTCCATATAAACTTCCCTCGTCCACTTCACGAAGTGGAACGCACTTCAAAATGGCGGCAGGGATTCCCCCGAGGGGAAGTGCTTAGGGAAGTTTGCAAGTGCGTGTCTAAAAGTGGACTGGAACGCAGCCATAGTTCAGTGGTTCCCAAACCTGTCCTGAAGGCACCCCAACACTGCACGTGTTCTTTATCTCCCTAATCAAACACACCTGATTCAACTCATCAGCTCATTAACCCATGTGATAATGAGCTGATGAGTTGAATCAGGTGTGTTTGATTAGGGAGATAAAGAAAACGTGCAGTGTTGGGGTGCCTTCAGGACAGTTTTGGGAACCACTGACCTAGTTCATGGTCCGATCTTCGTCCTACTAAGGCTGCGTTTACACTTGGCATTAACATGCGATCACCGGGATCCGATCAAGCAGATTGGATCATAAGCCAATCAGTACACGGTGCGTTTACACCTGTCCACATCAAGTGGCTTCTGTATCTGGATAACAGATCGGATCTCGCATTCCCATGAAAAAAGGATGGTTCCGATACAAATTGGTGGGTTTTCTTTTAGAAACAGTTTTCAGTCTGGTTACATTTTACAAATCTGGCAAAATGAGGATGAAGAGGGTTCAAGTACTAATAATGTAGATAGATGCCATAATGGAAACAATACAGAGAAACATAGAGTATTAGAGAACCCTGCCAGCTGTGGTGAGAAAATTGCGCGTTCTTTACAGAAAAAGAATGGTTCTGCAACTTTAGGGTGCGAAAGCAAACATTTCAGTATATTTGCGATGCAAAAACACACAGCTAGGTGCAGCAATTCCTGGAGAGAGGAGGGGGAATAATGACTGTGCAGGGTTTTGTATGACGTCCACCTGTGAATGCAGACACAATGGCTGGATTGTGTTTACATTACACTGAGATCCGATCACAATGCGTCCTCGACTACCTCCGAACCCGGATAAGCTGATCGGATAATATTCCGATCAGATGTGCGTTTACACTTGTCTTTTCAATGTGTATGTGGACAACATCCGGATACAGGTCGCATGTTAATGCCAAGTTAGTCTCAGCCTCAGACGTCACGCCCACGGAACGTTGGCTAAACGTCTGATGCGTATGGTACACTTAACTGGAAACACTTCAGGAATGTTGAAGTCGTCATCTGATTGGTTGAATTTTATCGGATTTCCGGGGGGCGCGAGTGTCGCATTTATTTTCGGTCCGCCGGAAAACAAAGCGCAGACGTGTGATTGCGGAAGAAAAACGGTTGTGTTTATATGAGTGACAATGAGTATTTATCAAGATCAGCTAAACGTAGGATTCTCAAAAGTATGCGAGGTTCACGGCATAGACTCTTTAAGAGATGTCCAGGATTTTTGCACGCCGACTTGTTGCATGCCGGTCTGTTGTTGTGGGGATATTTCCACGCCCAGAAACGTGATGCTGAACGAAACGAACTGTAATTGGTTGTTTGACATGTCTATCAAACGGCCTTATGGGCGGGCCTTGGCCAAAGAAAGCTGCTATGAATTCCAGACCTTCAGCCGTCAGTCTGAAGGTCTGGCTACGCGAGACTAATGCCAAGTGTAAACGCAGCCTGATGCCGCGTTCCAGGCAACCTGTAACCCATGTTTTTCCAACCTTATACCCGTGAAAGTGCACTGGAACGGCAGTCAAAACCGTGACTTCCCACCCATGAACTCGTACTAGATCTATGTACTCATACTCCCAGTTACGAGCTCTGACGTCACATAGCCTGCGAAACCATACAAAACAACTAAACAACCCTACGGATGCAGTGTTTCTGCAGGCGCTACACGGTGAGAATACACTTTGGGACAATATAATGTTGCAGTCAAATTAATAATAATATAATAATTATGATAATAATACACACACGATTATGTATTACAATGTTATGTGTCTGAAACAATACGTATGTATATTGCGCTCGTTTGCGGTAGTTTGGCGTGACTGGCCTGGAACGCTACAAAGTCGTGAGTCGTGGTTTGAAGTCGTGATTTACGTGCTCAAAAAACTGCCTGGAACACAACATAAGTGTGTGTGAACCTTCTGCCTGTCTGCACCTGTTTAAATTACTTTTATTGTTAGTAAAAGTTTGCTTTGGAACTTTTTATTCTCCCTCGTCGTCTTCTGCCTGCACCACACCGTGACACCGGTGATGATGGAGCCTATCCCAGTGTTTTAGGCCACATGCAAGGATGGCCAGTTAATAATAATAATTACAGAATCAGTAAAGAAATGACTTTAAAAAAAATAAATTGGCAATAAAAATAGAAAGCGTTAGTAGTGTAAATCTGAATTTTAGAGGTAGTCATATAAACAGAACAAGAGGAGATTAAAGCTGTGAGGACTAAGTAAAGGGGAAGGAGAGAAGGAACAGAGGGGTTTTAAAGGTGAAGTTAATAGCAGGGCTACGAGTGTAACAGTATCTCTACCCTCAGCAGGCACAAATGTTTCTTCACATTGCTCTATTTGGGCTGTAGAGCTGAGATCCGCCTGTCTGCAAAGGGGAAATTGTTTATTTGAATTAAATGTCATTCCTGGGGTTCCATATGGAACTGGTATATCCTTCATTTTTATGTGGTCTGTTTGATTTGAGAAATCAGGAGCTGTCCTGCACTGCGCTCAGGCTGGAGGCTTAGGTTAAGGTCTTTACAGTTTCCTATAGGTACACTTTCCAGACCACAGGGGGGAACTAACTTTGTGTAAATTGGCCTAGGTCCATCATGTCGTCTTCTTAGGGTTGGAGAAACAGACAAAGTCTGTGCTGCTCTCTAAAAGGACCACTTGTTTGTTGCGTTTGAGTATGACCCTCATTAATACCGGCCACTTAAGTTCTCATGGATTCTGTTTGAGCTACCTGGCCCCCGACTTTAAAGCAACATGGTTTCATATTTTAAAAGTCTAGTTTCCATTCAGCAAATAAATACTAAATTACTAAAGCACCAATGTTATGGAGAGATACTAGTTTTCCTACTGTACAGCTGCAGTTTAATTTCACCTCTTGGTTCATTGTCTGAGAGGAAGACCTTCAGATCTGGTAGAAAGATCAGATCCATACTTCCAGAAATATATCACTGACTAGCAAAGAATCACTCCAAACAAGCTGTTACTTGAAATATTAAGTTAAAAAAACACTTACACTTTGATGATGTTCCTCTTAGCATTTAAAAGTGTTTCTTTGTGTAACTGCATTTTATTGGTGTATTCTTGGCTATGTCATACTTCTCATTACTTCATGCTCACTCTGCAGTTCTGAGTTAAACAGAACAGTCTGACTCAGTAAATGGAGACCAACATTGCTAAACTCAATTTTCATGCCAATATAAAATAGCTTTTTGAGAGGATTAGATGTACAATTAGGTTTTATGCCATTGCAATGGTAAGTAGGCATAAAAATGTAGCTATAGGGATGATAATAATTACGGTTTCTTAAAGTCGGCATGAAACAGAAGATATGATAGCCTTTTCTTCCCTATTGTGACATAGGTCCGAGTAAAACGGCTTCAGGAATGAGAAAAAAAAATGGAGGACGGAACTTGATTGTGTCCTTTAAGAACTGATTGAATTGTAAGAAGTTGGCCGTTGCTAACTAAATGAAGGCAGATCTGAATGCCACTTTACAGTCAGGTATGGAGGATATTTAGTCACACCCTCCACTGAGAAATACGTCTGAAGAGTATTATGCAAGCTTGTTTCCACCACTGAATTAAAAAGGTAATTGCGACTTTTTATCATAAAGTCACAATTGCATCTTATATAGTTTGTCTCGCAATTCTAACTTGTTTTTTTTTAATTGCGAGTTTTATATCTTGCGATTCTGAGAAAAGAAGTCCGGATTGGTGCAAGAAAAAAAGTCTGAATCGGAAGATATAAATGTGTAATTCTGACATTTTTTTTCTAGGAATTTTGCGAGTTTATGTCTTGCAATTCTGAGATTCAAAGTCCGATTGTGTGCAAGAAAAAAAGTCAGAATTGCAAGAAAAAAAGTCTGAATTGGAAGATATAAATTTGCAATTCTGACTTTTTTTTTTCTAGGAATAATGCGAGTTTATGTCTTGCAATTCTGAGGAAAAAGTCATTGCGAGATGTAAATTCGCGATTGTGCAAAAAAGTCAGAATCTTGCATTTGCAAGTTTATATCTCACATTTCGTACATTATAACTCGCATTTGCGAGATGTAAACTCACAATTGTGAGAAAATAAGTTAGAATTGTGAGGAAAATCACAATTATCTTTTTTTATTTTTTTATTCTGTGGCAGAAACAAGCGTCCATAGAGAACAGATGTCATTTTGAGAGGGAAGGAGGTTAGCGTTTTTCCATTCCAACTGATTCATAAGCGTTTTTGATTGACTAAAAAGAACTGGCTCATATGAGTCTTTTGTTAAATCTCACTACATGGTTTGCACTGTAATGTGCAGTAGATGTGTGTGCTGAACAGTAGGAAACATCTGAGTATTTTAGTTCAGTGTTCTGTCTGCATCACTGGAAGAATGCTAACAACCAAATGCCATGTCATTTGGTCACTGTATTTTTTTTGTACCTGTTCTTGGGTTAAAAAAAACCCTGCACAACTACTGTATATGCAAAATTACACATCTGACTTTTAATTCTACTTGTTTCTGTTACAGTTTACTGCACAAACCAGCAAATCTGGCAACTTTTAAATGTAGCCTAAACGTCTCTATATACAATATACCCGTTGTTTTGTATTAACTAAGGTCTGTTTTTAAATCTGGTTTAAAACGGTTTTCATTGGCCTGTGCACTACCGATTGCATGTGTTGCCATTATGAGAAGCATTTCCTTTTACTTGTCCTTGTCCTTGACCCAGTTCTTATAAGTATGCACCTCTTGCCTAAAGGAGCTCCTTTTCGTCATCATCTTTGTCCACATTGTTTTATCATTCTCTGATATTCTGTCAGTCCAGGAGAGCGATGAAAAGACTGATTGATGAATGAGAGCCTAGGTGATGTTGAATGCTGCTTGTAATGGAAATTTGTCAGCATCAGGCGGATGTATCATAATAATGTACTTTAAAGGAATCAGTCCTAGCAGGAGGATAGGAGTAAAAAGTTCATAGCCATATAAAAACAAAGATGACCATTATTTGTAGTTTCATGGTTCGTGAAGAATAGTTCCCCAGGGTATTTGTGTGGAAGACATAATCCCGTGCATCAAGCATATGTGTGCACCTGCGCTCCTCTACACCATAGATCAAAACCAGGACAAATCTGGAACTAACAATTTTGTATGAATTATGTAAACTACAGGAATGCAAGTTATTTATCTGATTGAAACTTTATGTGCAATGCTGTATTAGTCCTTTTAGCACGTCATCTGTGGCAGTAGCTCTCAACTGTTTCTTTTTCTTTATGATTTATAAATATAATTTATAAGAAAATAAGTAAAAATAAATAAATTATAAATAATTATAATATTGCATTTATAATTTTAAAATATTTCTGTTTAAATAAATGCTGTTCTTTTGGACTTTGTTCATCAAAAAATCCTGGGGGGAAAAGTATCATGGTTCCATAAAAATAATATAAGCAGTATATTATATTATATAAACTGTTTACAACATTGACAATAAAAAATTTTAGCATAATGAAAGGATTTCTGAAGGATCTGGTTTCAATGAAGACTTGAGTATGGCTGCTAAAAATGACATATTTAATTGTAATAATATTTCACAATACATTAAATGCAGCCTGGGTGAGCATAAGAGACTAAAAACAAAATATTGTTTTAAAAATTTTTTCTTTGTCTAAATGGTATATATTAAACATTCCATTTCTATCTCTATTATCATTTCTAAGATACTTAGCTCACTTTTTCTTCAAGTGTTGGCTTGACTTTTTTTTCAGACAAAATCTTACTATACTCAGTGCCAGAGCTGGCACTATACATCACAGGGATGCTCTCTTTACGGAAGGATAACCTGTCACCCGCACTGCGGGGTGACCTGAGGGAGTTGGGCTCTGAATGTTCCCACCACGTTGTACCCAAGCAGTATAACTGTCACACAGAGGAACACATCCTGACTCATGCGTTCCCTTACGTCTTCCAGAGCACACAGGTCTCTGAAGTGGGGACATCTAATGCCCTCGGAGAGACTGTCTTATGTAAAGAACTGAAATATTCATTTGTCCACATGAGGGGGCTTTTCACTCCAAACACCTGAAGAAGCCACTAGTTGTGCGCAAACACAATCTAGGTCGGCTGGTTCATGTGCTGCAGTTATTTGAAATTTGAGCTCCCACCAAAAAAAAAAAGAAAGAAGAAGCAAGATTTCATAAACCAAATGTCGATTAGAGGCATGCCACTTTTTCCAGTGAAATTATTGTTAATTATCGTAAAAACAAAAGGATTTTTATGACTACAAAATTATCTTTACCCTCAATTAAATTAAATTAAGACCACACATTTATTTTAGTCTTAAAATTCATTTAATTAAATAGGAAAATTAGGTCAAATGATATCACACATTGACACATTACGATTGCCACTTTGCCAGACATAAAATACTGAATCTAAAATCAAATTATATATACAGAAACTAGAAAACACAAACTAAACTATTCATTTAAATTAAATTCTAATTTATTTGTATAGGTCTTTACACAATACTAATAGTTTCAAAACAACTTTACAGAAAATGCATGCAATTTTGAGTAATCTGTTATCAGAAGTGACTTTGTCAAAGTAATGTTTATATGGCAGAAATGTACAGTTCTAAGATTATACAAATCATGCAGTTAGCTAACATGTATTTATTTAGGCAGAAACCATGAGCTTGTTAAAGCAATCATTACAAGTTGTGATCATAATGTATAGAACATTTGACAGATTACATCTGGTTGTGAGTATCATCAGCAAAACTGTGGAAACTAATTCCATGTTTTCTAATAAAATTACCAAGGGACAGCATGTATATTAAAAATAGCAGAGAGCCTAAAACAGACCCTTGTGGCACTCCATAATTAAGTGACTTGGATTTAACCTGGATAATTCCCTGTTTAAACAAAATGGGGTAAAATAGGTACGATCTTAACTACCCGTTAACTGTCACCGTCCCGCTAGCGGGATGCCTAAATTTACTTCACTATATTACAATTAAATACTAATCTAATCATGACAAACTATATATCGTTGGAAAGTTCTAAGACTCCTAAATAGATATATTAGCACTGTTTTTTGTTACAAATTATGTAGGAACAGTAATGGATGAAAAGTTCTTAAATGTAATTTTGTAATCAATCTAAAAGTATGCCATTATCTATAGTGTCAAACACGGCACTAAGATCAAGTAAGAAACAAGTAAGCAGTTTCTGTGTTATGATGGGGCCTGAATCCGGTATGATTTTTTATTCATAGATATCTTCTTTTTCCCCCTTTTTTTGTTGTTGTTGCAAGTAGCACAATTTGGCGGACACAAATTTTTCTAGCATTTTAGACATAAATGGAAGATTTGCAATTAACTAAAACTAACAGTCATGGAATAAAAAAGAAAAATAAATGAAATTCAACAAATTGAAAGTAAAATTCAATTTAAAAAAATGTATATAAAATTACCGTATATACCCGAATATAAGATGAGGTTTTTGTCCTAAAAATAGGCTGAAAAATGGGGGGTCGTCTTATATTCGCGATATAGACAAAATCACGGGGGAAAGGGAGAAATTTCTTGCCAAGCATTTCGGTGAGCTACTTTATTTGTGTATTAAAGTAAAAAGAAATTGAGAAGTTACAAAACCCACTTAGAATGGCCAGTTTAAACGTTTAGCATATGTGTATAAGCTTATATTTCAAAAGTACCTCAGACAAACAGGTGAAGCGGGTCCGCGCGAGGAAACATCACTGTAGCGCGCGCTCTTCACGTGCTTAGCGCACAACAGCCTCCCTCCAGAGAGCGCGCGCGCCTCTCTATATATCTATCTGTGTGTGTGCGTGCGTGCGTGCGTGCGTGTTTGCGTGTGCCTGTGTCTCTTTTTCCCCAAAAAATAAGTCTGGAAAATGGGGGGTCGTCTTATATTCATGGTCGTCTTATATTCGGGTATATAAAATTAACCTGACTGTTGCATGGTGAAATGCAGAAAAGACCTTTATCACACTCTGCAAGAGTAATGATGTAATCCAAAGTACTTTTAAGTGTCTTGTCAGAAGTTATGATGATGTCTGAAACTGTATGACCTTAGAGGGTAACACACCTACTATAGTACTGTGTGAGTATAATGAGAGCTGTGCATTAGAGGCAGCAGGGAGAGGAAACATAGCCTGGTTCTACCAGACTCTCGTACATTTCATTTGTACATAGAGTCTGGCACCGCTCCATTGACAAACGTTTACTTCCTTGTAGGCGGGAACTCTATTGAAGTCTAAAACTATTGGATCTGCCCAGAGTCACTCTATCTGCCATAACCAATCGCTAACGTTTGGTCATGACGTATGTCTTTTCCCGAACCCCGTGGGAGGATGGCCATAAACACAAAACTAAGCAAAGATTGTTCTTACTCCGGCTTTAACTTCTTGATATTCGGCAGCGTTGCCACAACGGACCGAATGGCTTCACTCGCATCTTTCTTATTTTGAACTACAACTCAAAATAACGCACGAGTCGACATCAACGTCATCGTTCTCAGCCACTCCCTCTGTTCGCTGATTGGTCCTACAAAAAATTGATTTCTGGAAACCGAAGTCTACGGCACAGTCCCAGACGGAGTACTGAAGGAAAATGAAATTGAGCGGAAGTGCGTAGGAGGGCGGAGCCAGGCTAGAGGAAACAGGCCCTAAGAGGAGCAATTTCCAGGAACTGGTCACAATCTTACTGGTCTCCTTTATCAACCTTCCTCCCTCAGGGCTGATTGACTGGCCTTGTTGTGACAGAAAGCAGAATATAACACATTCACATGCTGTGTGCCCATGACTTTACCATGAAGCTTCCCTGGTGAATTTTAAGGGCATGTGTTGCTGCTTTATCAGAGAATACATTTTCTCGTTCTGGGAATCGGTATTGATAGTGTCACATGGGGTGTTCAAACTATGAAACAGTACAGAGGTGTGGTTTTTCTGTGACTTCGAGGACTTAAGGTCTGTCAGCGTTCAGCGGTCAACTTGTTTATTGGCAACTACATTAAGTATTATTTTTAAAAATGTATTTGTCATATAATCAAACCCTCATGTGTGTGTGTATATAAGAAGCTGGAAACTTAAACTTAAGTTTTGTCCTTCTTTTAAACTGTGAACAAATTATCTTAAACATAAATCAGAAATAAAAATAACATGGGATGTGTATGGTATTTTGGGGATATTTGTCAATCTTTTTAATGTAGTTATTATTTTTAATTGTGGGTTCATTAAATTCTTGTTCATTGTTTTGGTCAATAGAAATGTTAAATGGTAAATAAAAATACAAAATTTAAAACATGCACTGATTAAAAGTTTGGCAACATGCCCACCTTTAAACTCATATTACAACAGTATGAAGATATTGTAATAACAATTCACAAACATTCTAATTTAAGAAGTTTTTGTATACACTCAATGTTGAAAATGGGAACCACCATACAAATTTAAAGCTAAAGTAAACACACATTTGTGTAATTGGATGTTTGACTTAAAACATCCCAATGTGACGACTTGCCCTAGTCTATCCTAAAAGGTGTTACTTCTGCTCAATAAATATAAACAGACTGAGAAAATGTTCTGGAAATGAGATGATGTCACTTACCGTTTTCTTTTTTCCTCTCCTTTCCTACACAGAGAATAAATAAAAATCAAACTTGCCAACTTTGCAAAAGGTAATGGGTAGAGTAGGTGCTTGTCTCAATGGCTCAGTGGGAGATATTGATTCAGAAGTTGATAGAAATTATTTGATTCATTCAAAGCTTTCGTTGCTTAGAAACACAGATCAATTACAGCAGTAATTAGAATCCCAAGCAAAGCAACTGTCCTGAGGGAAATGTCTATTTTTTTTTCTTTTCTTTTTTTTTCTTACTGCCAGAATGTGATTATAAAATCTAAATGCTGGTCCTGCTAAGCTTGTTTGCCCATTTAAAAGCCTATTTAATTTTAAAGTTGAGTCAGAATCGACAGAAGCAAATTTCAGCTTGACATACAATGACAAAAAAGTATATATATTGATCATGGCTGGTTTCATGCAAGCTTGATTGTTAACAGCATTACTGTGAGGTTGTTGCCGACCACTTTTGTTTTAACTGAGCTCTTAAATATGTATCTACATCAGATGCTTGAGTTACAGGTGGCTGACTTTGTCCTTCTCTGCTGGGACACTGAATTAAACTGAAAGTGAATAAAATTAAGTAGCTGTGTGATGGGTTCTTAATATGAAAAACAAATAATTTATCAGAATAACATTCTGAGGCGACACAAAGCAGGCTTTACTAGTGCTCCACAAATAAGGATGGATATATGTGAAACCACTTTGTCTGATTAATCAGCAGCTGATTCATCATTATGGTTGCCACAAAAAATATTTTTTACAGGACAGATCACTGGAGCGGTGTGAATTTTCCTGCAGTTTCAAACTCTCCACTATCATTCCAACCCCCCCTAAAACAAATGACTGCACTACAGACCACTCTCACATCAGTGGTCATGAAGCAGTTTTGGAGTAATTTGGTGTTGGCCTACCTGAATTACATCCCTGGACCCTTGCTGGATCCTCTTCAGTTTGCCTACAGAACAAACATGTATGTGGATGATGCAGTTAACACGGGACTGCATTAATATCCTGCAACTTCTCAACAGACCTGGGACTTATGAATAACTGGCTGCCTGGTGCAGTCATAACAACCTGGAGCTTAACATGCTAAAAACAGTGGAGATGATAGTGGACTTCAGAAGGAACAGCCCAGCACTCCCCACTCACCATCATGCACTGTGGAAGCGGTGGAGTCATTCAGGTTCCTGGGCACCACCATCTCTCTGGAACTAAAGTAGGACAATCACATTGACTCCATTGTAAAAAAGGCCCAGCAGAGGTTGTACTTACTTTGCCAGCTGAGGAAGATCAACCTGCCACAGGAGCTGCTTACACGGTTTATCATACTATCTTATATAACTGTCTGGTTTGGTTCAGCCACTAAATCAGACATCAGGAGACTACAACGGACAGTCTGGACTGTGGAGAGGACCTGTACTCTTCCAGAGGGAGGAAGGGCAGGTACAATCATCACTGGTTAGTACCTGGATGGGAGACCTCTTGGGAAAACCAGGTTGCTACTGGAAGAGGTGTTAGTGAGGCCAGAAGGAGGTGCTCACCCTGTGGTCTGTGTGCCGTCGCATTATCCAGGTGGATGCTGCACATTGGTGGTGGTTGAGGAGATTCTCCCTTCCATGTAAAGCGCTTTGAGTGCAGAGAAAAGTGCTATATAAATGTAATTAATTGTTGTCGTTGTTGTTAAATGGCTTTCAAGTGCAATAGCCCACTTTTTTGTGTAATATCCTTGTAAATGTTTATTCTGATTAAACCTATCTGTCTTGTTATATTGATATGGTGTACTGGAAGCTTCAATACCAAGGTAAATTCCGTGTGTATGCAAACCTACTCTGATTCTGATATACTACCACGCAAAGTTTTGGGTCAGTAATAGTTTTTTAAGAAATGAATACATGCATTCAGCAAGGACACATTAAATTAATCAAATGTGCCTAATGTTAAACTACTTTAAATTACTTTTTTTTCATCAATCTACACTCCATAAACCATAATGAAAAAAAGGATCTGTGACAACTTTCAAATTGGAAATAAGTACATTGAATATGTATTCAAACCCTTAACTCAGTACCTAGTTAATATTTGTAACCCTTATAGCCTCAAGTCTTTTGGGGTATGATGTGACAAGCTTTACACATCTGCGTTTGGTGATTTTCTACCATTCTTCTCAGATTCTACCGTTCTTCTTCTACCATTCTTTCTACCAGATCCTCTCAAGCTCTGTCAGGTTCGATTGGGACTGTCGATGGACAGACATTTTCAGTTTTCTCCAGAGATGTTCGATTGGGTTTAAGTACGGGGTTTGTTTCAAGTATTCACACAGTTATCCATAAGCCACTCTTGCATTGTCTTAGCTGTTTGCTAGGGTTGTTGTCCTGTTAAAAGGTGACCCTTCTGCTCAGTCCGAGGTTCTGAATACTCTGGACAAGGTTTCATTAAGGCTCCTATATTTTGCTCTGTTGAGCTTTTCTTTTGCCCTGATGGGTACCTCAGTCCCTGTTGCTGAAAAACACCGCCATAGCATAATGCTGTTAACACCACACTTTACCGTTGGGATGGTATTGTGCAGGTGATGAGCGGTGCCTGGTTTAATCCATACATGATGCTTGGAACTGAGGTTCATCAGACTAGAGAATATTGTGTCTCACAGTCTGAGAGAGTCCTTTTAGATGTCTTTTTTGCTAATTCCATGTGGGTTTTCATGTGTCTTCACTGAGGAGAGGCTTGAGTCTGGCCAATCTGCCATAAACCCCAGGGCTGCGTATCACAAAAGCATTGTAAGCCTAAGTTGACCGTAGAGACCTTTGGTGGCAATTGTTCTGCGATCAACTTAGGCTTACGGTGTTTTTGGAAAACGCAGCACAGATCAGTGGAGTGTTGCAGTGATGTTTGTCCTTTTGCAAATTTCTCCCCTTCATATATCATCATGAGCTCAACCTAATTGACCAAAAGCTTCTTGGTTACCACTCTAACAAATGCCCTTCTCCATCGATAGCCCAGGATTCTTCCTAGAACTGGCCTCCTTGCCAAACTGAGCAGTGTTTCCCAAAAGCATTGTCTGTAAGCCTCAGTAGATCATAGAACTATTGCCACCAATAGTTAACTTAGCTCACAAAGTTTTGAGAGAAACAGCCGAGGTTGTTCCAAACTTATACCATTAAGGATCATCGAGGCTACATGCTACTGTGATCCTTAAATGCAGCATTTTTTTTTGTAGTCTTCCCCAGATCTGTGTTTTGACACAATCCTGTCACTGCGCTCTACATGCAGTTCTTTTAGCCTCTTTGCTTGGTTTTCGCTCTGATATGCATTTTCAGCTGTTAGACCTTTTATTGAGAGGTGTGTGCTTTTTACCACTCGAAGTGTAGTAACGTTTAAGAGAGAAATTGGAATGCTCCTGAGCAAAATTTTACAGTATGTGTGCCAGAAAGGGGTATAACTACTTGTGCAATGTCATAAGTGCTACAAAAGTTTTTTTTTATTTTTTATAATACATTTGCTAAGTTGTCACAAATGTTTTTTTTTTTGCTTTGGCATTATGGTGCGTAGATTATGTATGTATGAATGCAGCCTTGATGACCATTAGAGACTTATTTTTAAAAGCATTAAGATTTTTTTTTATGACCTCAAAGGGTAGTGTAAAAGCCACAGACATCACTAATGGAGAAACTTTTATGAAATTGTATAGCCATAAATTTATTGTACAATATCATTTGTACAAGGCCCAAATGGAATCTGCATCTCAAAAGCTCTATGGAAAGATCCACAGATTTCCACAGAAATATAATTCACAAAATTCTATACACATCCCGTACCCTTTCTGTTTTTTTGTTTTGTTTTTTTTTTTGGCAAATTTTGGCTGTACTTATGGCAACCAATGAGTGTAGTAGCTTTCAGCGGTTTAAGATGTTTTTTTTAACATGTTCATGTTCAAGTTTTTGCAAAATTCCACATTTTCCTCCACTATGCAGAACATGCAAAATGTTTAATAAGTAAATAAATCACAGATTCAGTTGGGCCTGGTTATATAAGAATATTCCACTTAGTTAATATAAACAAAGTTTGCCAACAAATACCAATTTCATGACTGTACCATTCATTTTGATTATGTTGCCAACCCAATCCCAGTGACAACCACTTCATGCTGAGATTAAATTTATATTCTATTCCATAACTCACTACAAAATGTTGCATTGGACTGAATACAGAGTTTGCCAGAGACTCCCAACTACAAATTGATCTTTTCCGTTGGGGGAACACCTTGATCTCTGGAATGAATGAGAAATGCCCATATTCCTTTATTCGATCAGATACAATAGATATCAGAACATGCATCCCACCCCATTTTTATGATTGTTATCTTTTGAAAGATGGGTACAATAAACACCAGGTGGAATTTCCCCTACTACACACACCAACACGTGTTCCCACACGCGCTTGTTCACACATGTGCTTGTTCAAAAATGCATTTGCATTTTGCTTTTATGCGGACAAGCTGTTTTTTACTGTCAATGAATACTATAACTCGTAATGGTCCATAAGTACAAAAATGACAGTAATTTTTATTACACAATACAATGTTTAAGCTTCTATCTGAGCCAGCCCTTTGGGCAGGTGCTGGAAAAATCCGCAAAGATTATTCGTATGTATTTGCAGTGAAGGGAAAGCCAAAAAAGAGAAAATCAAGGTCTTGTATAAAAGACCAAGTAAAAATTCCAGTGTTGAGTGAGCATCAAATACATTACTGAATCGTTATGCTCAGCATCAGCAGAAAGATTAAGTGTTTGGTTAATTGCTCTTAGACTTTTAGTTGTAGGAGGTCTCCCAGGTAGGAGACAAGCCAAGATCAATTCAAATTAACTGACTTGCATTTCCTGATTGCAGATGGGAGTAAGCAGAGAGTAAAAACTGGGATATGTACGTCATTGATGACATCTTCAGTCTGCAACCTGCTGTTAATCACAATACAGGACCAGCGCAGAGCTCTCTTAATGTTATCTTTGAATGATTTGTAAAGTTTAATTTCTTTAATGCAGTGAGCACCCTACTAAAAATGCTGAATGCAAAGCCGTGAGTCAGTGTTCTACAGTCCAATAGCAAAACCAGAGCAGAACATAAATGATAACTTAATAATTGACTGCACTAATCCTTTTCGCAAGAAACCTTATATGCCATCTTTTGGTGACACGTAAACATATATTTCTGAACGGTAATAGTAGCACTAAATAATTTACAAGGCAAAAGACATATAATAATAGTTAATTTACAGTCTGGAAGTAAATTAACAAAAATATGAACCCACTGCATCTCACATAAGACGACACAAAATAATAATATCATTGCTCATCTCTGCTTTAATATTGAATATGGAATATTATGCATTTAAAGAAAAAGTATTACAGGGATCTACATCAAGATTTTCAAATGACCTAAATGTTTTACTGATTAATTGATATGACTGAATTAAGGAATATTTTTCTTTACATATTTTGGATATTCAGTTGTTTAGATGTGATAAAATCCTGTGATTCATGTTAACACTTACCAACAACCTGATAAATTAGATTTGGCTCTAAATTCAGATTTTGATGAAGTCATATGAGAATATGTTTAATAAGAACATTTACTTAAAAAGCAGATGCTTCATACAAAGCATCTGGCGCATTCAGTGTATACTTCTATATTATATTTTTTATGGGCATGTATCAGTATAGCAAATAGGAACACTCTAAACTCAGTAACTCTTTTTAGTCTGAACATTTTGTTCCTGCTGCCCTTTATTTGTTGTTGATGTTAAAGAGCAAATAATGAACAATAAATGCATTTTCTTTCTGCCCAATAAAACCAGTTGGTTGCTAAGATCAGTTATAGCAGAGAAAATAAATGAAAGAATTATGAAACCATTGAATTTAACTATTAAATGTTAAGTTGCTTCCATAAAATGTTCTTATGTCATTTCAACCTAAATTACATTAAACTGACTTTTAAAATTAGTTGAATCTTGAACATAAAAAAAGTACATGAACATATGTTGTCATAACTTATTGATCATATATTTTTTTTTACAGTGTAACAAGTTATACCTTAATTTAGGCAGGAAGTATTGTGCTAATATTTTATGCACCCCCACAAATATCTTTGTAATTCATGTGCCTCCTGATCCTTTTAATGAGTTGTATTGCTGCATCCATTTCAAGTGATAAGAGATAAGGTATTTTGGAGTATCATTGTAAAACCTTCCTGAGCAAAGAGCTTAAAGTGATTTGGACATCCTGCTGAATAAGAATGGTTGAAAGTAACTTTGAGGAAGAACTTGCCGAATGAGGGGCTCTAAAGTAGCTCACCCCAGGTTTCCCGCTGGTCCTTTAGCACCAGTGCCCATTGATATTCAGCAGTATTGACGTCACATGTTTGCAAGGAGTCCCTCTGCAGCTGAGAGAACCAGAACACTGAGATCAGGATCAGACGATGTAGGAAGTGCATTTAGTCATTTTCCAGGCTCCCTCTGCTGCTGACATTCAATAAGGAAAAGCAATAAGAGCAGGACTCTGGCTGGAAATGCTTCGATACTCTGTTATAGATGACACATATGTATTCAGATCTGTCACTCTTTTCTTACTGTATCTGCTTCCTATTATTCATCAGCACTGTATGATCCCTAAATTCGTCATTTCACAACAAAAAAAATGTTTTTAAACATTTCATTTATTCAGTCAGACAAATAATTGAGTGTTAATGCTATGATTTTTTTTAAGTAAGATAGTTAAAGACAGTTATTGTTCATTTATCCATTATTATACTGGTATTTTAAGGTCACAACAAGGTGGTTTTTAGAACGAGAAAATATAAAAAAAGAAAAAGAAATGTGCTTGTCCTTCAGAGTTCACCATGAAAGGATGGTATATATTTTTTATTTTTTTATTTAATTAAATTGTAGATCATATACCAAATAGGGAAAGTAAATAGAAAATATTTTCTGGGGACTGATCAAAAGGGCATCTCGGAGAAAAAAAAAACACAAATTAATATGTATTATTATTTTTTTGATGGATGTCGTCTTTTCCTTTAGTGTCCGCTTATTCACACATAGGCCCTATATATTTATGATGCACAGAAAAAGCATCCTTTTCTTGAAATCTTGTCAGCTTGTCTCATACTCCCGATCAGCAGCCTGTGTTTGTCTTTCTGTCAGTCTGCTTCCCCAGCCAGCGCTGCGCACGTTAATAGGTCGTTGTGGACAAAGGAAAGAACAATACAAATATTTAACGTGCCTGGCCATATTTTTGTGTTTTCTTGTGGTTTTATTGAGAGTTCATCGTGTAACCGCTAGAGGGTTCTCAACGCAGCAGTGCGCAAAATAAAAACACCGTCCCGGTTCAGATGTAAGCACTGAGAAACACAACAGCGAGCAGAGCAGGTTACCTTCGACTCCTGTCAGAATGAACCCGGCTATTCGCACACTATATGCCTTCGGCCAAATAAAAACAGAGTGACGTAACGACGAGTTGCCTGAAACATGCAGTATTGTGTTTGACAAACCCTATATAATTTTTTTCCATTCTTACGAGGCGATCAAGATCGGGAATGTGTGTGTTATTTCAATTTAGGCTAACCGAATTCCTCTGAAGAAATTCATGCCGGGCGGTCTTGCATGTGACCCCGTTCAAATACTCACACATGTACGCGTATAGAGTTGTGCATGTGATATGTTTAGGAAACGCGTTTTTACTAAGTTTAGCCTATTTGAAATGCGGATGAAGAAAAAAGTGAAAGGGAAATTATTTTGACCTCTCCACACTGATTGATTACTCAGTCATCCATGCAGTTTAATGGGATCCATTCAATTGGGAAGGTGGAGCACTTGGATGAATTAACATATTCCTTTCCCCCCTCAATCTGTGTTGAAGTGTCTTTGAAAGGGGCAAGGAAAGGGGGTCGTGGCTTAACATTATAAAGGAAAAAAATAAGACAGCATTGCCGTCTTGGTTGGTGTTGAATACGCGTCTTGACAGGCTTTTGTAAAAGCAAAAGACCGGGAAAGATCTCCAAAGGCTAGCGCTATTTAGTATTTTGAAATAATCAAATCCCCTATCCATTGACAAAAAATCTCTTCTCTCCACTTGAAAATGAAACTTTTGCCCATTTACACTTGGCTCCTATGCCTTTTGCTTTTTATCGTGTGCTTGGGATCTGAGTGTGGGACTCCACGGCGAATTGCAAGGTCTAAAAGAGACTTGGTACGCATCAGGGAAGCCAGAAGTACCTTCCCAGGAGCTTGTGCCACACGCCTGCCTCGGGGCAAACGCTCACTTCCCGGGATAGATCGGC